>CM019069.1:11892552-12432853 GCA_009667805.1 Leptobrachium leishanense | reverse complement strand
GCCTATCGGGCAAGTAGAGTCCGCTACGCCCCTCTCCACCGATTTAGGAGGGGGAGTGGATAAAGAGATTCCAGATGAAAGATTCACTACCCAAGGACGCTCCCATTTTCATCCGAGTGGAAGAAACGTTTTCAGTCTCAAGTTCTAAAGTGGAGAGAATTTTTCTCGAAAGATGAGTTCGACGTAGGCCTAGCTAAAAGTACTGAGCACCGCATTCGATTACAAGAAGACAAGCCATTTCGTGAAAGGTCAAGGCGAGTTCCGCTGGGAGACTTGGATGATCTGCGAGAACAGCTGAATGAATTGCAAAGAACCAAGGTTATCCAAGAGTCCAGGAGTCCATACGCATCTCCAATAGTGATGGTCCGGAAGAAGAACGGTTCTGTCCGCCTATGCATAGACTACCGCACGTTGAACCGGAGAACCATCCCAGACCAATATGCTACTCCTCGGATAGAAGATGCCTTACAGTGTTTGTCTGGAGAGCAAAATGGTTTAGTGTACTAGACCTGCGAAGTGGGTATCACCAGATACCAATGCATCCTGAAGACAAAGAGAAAACTGCGTTCATCTGTCCACTGGGGTTCTTTGAATTTAACAGAATGCCTCAAGGCTTTACGGGGGCTCCAGCCACGTTCCAACGGTTAATGGAGAAGACAGTCGGGGACATGAATCTGATCGAAGTATTAGTGTACCTGGATGACATAATCGTGTTTGGGAAGACTCTGGAAGAGCATGAGCAACGTTTTGGAGAAGGTCTTGAAGAGGCTCCATGAAGAGGGATTGAAACTGTCTCTGGAGAAATGCCAATTCTGTCTACCGTCTGTTACGTATCTGGGACAGGTTGGTCTCAGCAGAAGGTGTTTCGACAGATCCTCGGAAGTTGGAGGCCGTAGCTTCTTGGCCTAGACCCAGAAACGTCACTCGAACTTAGATCTTTCTTGGGGTTCTGTTCCTATTATCGAAGATTTGTAGGAGGATTCGCAAAGATAGCTCAACCACTGAACAAACTCCTACAGAAGGAAAACACCGAAGAAGGCTGCAAGGCCTCTGACAGAAACCCGTCAGCTCCAGGACCAAGGAAAGCTCGAGAGTCCATACAGGGCGAATGGACTAGTCAGTGTGAAGGTGCTTTCTTGAAGCTAAAAGAGAGTCTAACTCAAGCTCCTGTCTTGGCCTACGCGGACCCTCACAAGCCGTATGAGTTACATGTGGATGCCAGCAGAGAAGGGCTAGGAGAAGTCCTGTATCAGGAGTATGGTGGATTGCTGAGACCTGTAGCGTACGTGAGTCGGAGCTTACGCCTTCAGAAAAGAACTATCCTACCCACAAGTTGGAGTTCCTAGCCTTAAAATGGGCAGTGGTAGACAAGTTAAAAGACTATCTGTATGGAGCCGAGTTTGTGATAAAAAACGGATAACAATCTCTTTACCTACGTTCTTACTACTGCGAAACTGGATGCAACGGGACATCGGTGGTTGGCCGCTCTGTCAGGGTTTCGGTTCAGCCTGAAGTATATGCCCTGGGTGAATAATCGAGATGCTGATGCTTTATCGAGAAGACCCTACACTACAGAATGGACTCAGTTGACTCCAGACGGGGTGTAAGCTTTGTGTCGAGGAGCAGAGCGCCGGGTCAAGGGAGGGATTGAAGCGGAGGCCATAGGAGTCATGGCTGCGGCTGTTCCTGAGTTCTATTGCAACCCTATGCAATTGAGGGATGAAAGTCTACCTACCTTTTCAAAACAAGACCTGAAGGCGGATCAGGCCAGAGACCCTTTAATTGCATTGACCATAAAGGCCCTAACTGCGAACCAGCAGGAAATTCTGCTGACCAATTCCCTGGATGGAGCCAGATTGGTCTACAAAGAGTGGGAACGGTTGAAGATGTTGGATGGGGTGGTCTACCGAAGGGGCCCCTCAACAAATGCTGAAGAGACTCAACAGCTATTCCTTCCCACTAGGCATAGAGAGAGTGTGCTGAGATCGTTACATGATGAGCATGGACATTTGGGTGCTGAAAGAACTTTTAAGCTGGTGCGAGACAGACTCTATTGGCCTTGCATGAGAGCTGAGGTGGAAAGTTACTGCCATTCCTGTCTGAGGTGTATTCAGAGGAAGACTCTACCGACCCGACCCGCTCCAATGAGCCATCTACAGAGTCAGGGACCCATGGATTTGGTGTGCATTGACTTTCTGTGCTTAGAGCCGGATGCTAGCGGCAAGGAAATATTAATAGTGACTGATCATTTCACTCGTTACGCCCAAGCCTTTCCACGAAAATGATCAACGCGCCCAACAGTAGCCAAGGTTTTGATGGAAAAGTTCTTTGTTCACTACGGCCTGCCAAGGAGAATACACTCTGATCAGGGTAGAGACTTTCGAAAGCCGACTTGTTGGGCAATTGTTGGAAACTGTTGAATCCAAAAGACCCGAACTACACCATATCACCCTCAAGGTGATGCTCACCCGAAAGGTTTAATCGCACGCTGCTGAATATGCTGGGGACCTTGTCGAACATAGAGAAGCAGAGTTGGAGTCGCACATAGCTACTCTGGTGCATGCATATAACAGTACGGAGAGTGATGCGACTGGATATTCACCGTACCGTCTTATGTTCGGAAGAGAAGCCCGACTGCCGGTTGATTTGGCGTTTGGGTTATCTCTAGACCAGACGTCGGTAGCTTCCCATAGAAACTACGTGGATAGACTTCGGAAGAACCTGGCTTCTGCGTTTGAACAGGCCCGTTTGACCTCAGGAAACAGGGAGCAAAGGAACAAAAAGGAATTATGACTTGAAAGTTCGGATACAAGATCTACAACCCGGTGATAGGGTTTTGTTGAAGAACTGGGTGCTGCTGCGAGACACAAGTTGGCGGATAGATGGCGTTCTCAAGTCTACATTGTCTGCAAGCAACTGCCTGGTCTGCCGGTGTATCAAATCCGGCCGGATGGAAAGGCTGGCCTCTTAAGAACTGGCACCGGAATCATTTGTTACCTTTGAAAGAGGCTGTGAGGATACCAGTTGGGGACGAACTTTCTTTGCCAAATCCGCCTGCTCCACGTTTGCCTCCTGTTACTCGGTCTCAGCAGACCCGGGTTGTCGAAGAGAGCGAAAGGGACAGTGAGGAAGAGAGTTTTCTGTCTGGACTGGATGCGCTCACCGGAGCCTGAAGAGATTATCTCAGTTCCTGAACGATGGGAGAGTAATTTGAAGCCTGAAGCTCCTGAATTTCGTTAGAAGTCCCTGAGACTGTTGAAATCCCTGAAGCTCTTGAATCTCAGTTGGAAGTGTCTGAGACTGCTGAAGTCCCTGTAGCTCCTGAAGCCGAATCTTATGATTATAGTTCTATGCCTTCACTGGAAGGATCATACTCTGAAGAAACGTCTGCTCCAGTGGTAGAAAGAAGGACTGAGCCAGCACCTATAGTACTTCCATCTGAAGAGGAACTGATTGAGCCAGAACCAAAACGCTCTGTTCGACCGCCCCAGCGACTCACCTACGACTCACCAGGACATAGCACTGAAGAGGCCATCACCACAGTGCAGAGGTTGCCCGAAGTGTCTGCTATGTTAGCTGAGGTAGCACAAAACATGAGTCAACTTGAAGAAGTGTATCTAACCCCTGTATGTTTGCTGCCAACCCTGTATCTGTTATCTAATTGTATCAAAATGTAAATGTAACTGTTGTATCTCCTTGAGAGACCCAAGAGTTCTAGGAGGGGGAGAGTGTAGCGCTGTGTTTAAACTCTTACTGTGGCAGTACCTATTTTTGGCCACCGGAGGGAGACAAGCGCGATAAGGAGACACTGAACATTGGGACTACGTTTCCCGGCATGCTTTGCAAACAGACAGGAAGTGGGTGGGACACAGACGCTGTACATCCTGAGCCTCGTGGAGAGCGTGCCAGAGCGCGCCAGGGAGTGCATGAGAGAGGACGCAGTGCTGCAGAGCGGAACCGTGACTAGGCCGGAGCGCAAGTGTGGCCTATCAGGATTCGAGTGGGGTCATCCTGCCTTGCCAGAAGGAGCCTTACTCATTGATAGACATCACCCAAGTTGTTATACAGACAAGCTGAGGACCTCGAGTGAGGAGTACCGCGAGTCCATTGGATGGGAGAGCAGGCGGTAGCTGGACAAGTCTGGGCCGGAGCACCGAAAGCCTGACCACCTATCCAGTAGCCGTTATCCCAGCGAGGAAACGAGCGGAGAGACGTCCTGGGTCAGCGGAGCCTTGGTGATCGAACGGATGGGTGAGAGGCCTCCAAGGCCGGTTGTACAAAAGCTCAAGCAAGCACGCTGTTGTTTATTTCTGAAACCCACAGGGCCCCAACTTGACTAGTCGAAGACATCGCTTAAAAGATTCACTGGCCAGTTGAATAGTACCCGGGTACCATAACACACACATACACTCACAGTTCGGCACTTAACCTGTTCGGGACTCACTCCCTAGTATCCAAAAGAGGAGCAAAGATTCGCATCTTATTTTGTTTTCCGCTGCGCATTTCTCGTAATTACGAAGCATTGTATTTTTCTGTTCGTCGCGTATTTTTCAGAAATACGAAGTCTCGCATTTCTTTTTTTCCCGCTGCGCGTTTACCGCGATATGAAATACTGTAAATATATCTACGAACACCGTGTCTTATTATATGCCTTTTTCTTCAGTAAACTATATAATTTATAAAATCCACAACGGTGCTGGAGTATATTTATTCCCTAGTGCGGGGAGACTGACCCGTGGTTCATTTTCAGCGGCTCCTCCGGGAGTGAGCGCTACACGTATATATATTTACAGTACTTCACAATGCGAGAAACGCGCAGCGGAAAAGGAATACAGTAATTCGTAATGCGAGAAGCGCGCAGCGGAAAAGAAATACAATACTTCGTAATGCGAGAAAGGCGCAGCGGAAAAGGAAAAAAGTATTTTTAACCCCCTTAGTGGTTGGAGTGTGAGTCCCATACAGGTTATGTCCCAAGGAATGTATGTGTATGTGTGTATTGGTACCTGGGTACAATATTCAACTGGCCAGTGAATTATTTATGAGGTATCTTCGACTAGTCACGTTGGGGCCCTGTAGGTTTTGAACAAACTGCAGCGTGCTTTAGTGTTTTACAGTGGCCTGGAAGGCCTCTCACCCATCCGCCAGATACTCTGCGCTCTGCTCGACCCAGGACGTCTCTCCGCTCGAACTTGACTGGGATTTTCTGTGCCACCGGATCCGCTGTCTTGCTTTTCTGTATCGGCCACAAGATGTCCAGCTCACCGCCTGCACTCCCTGTTAGATCGTCTGTGGTTCTCCTAACTCGGGGTCCTTCAGCTTACTAGGTATCAGCGTGAGATTACCAGCGGCGGATCACTGGGTCTTCGGTTAATAATGAGGGAAACCCGATCTCCAGCTCTGCTAGGCCGCACCTCGGCTCTGGCCTGGTCGTAACCACACTCTGCTTTTCTGCGTCTTGCTCCTCTCACTCCTCTGCGTGCTCTGCCAGCTCTTTCCACGAGGCTGCAGATGTCAGTGTCTCACTCCCACCCACTTCCTGTTCCCGCCCGCAAAGCATGCTGTAAAATGTAGTCCCAATGTCAGTGTCTTACATCGCGCTTGTCTCCCTCTGGTGGCCAAAAACAAGTACTACAACGACAGGGAATTTAAAACCAGCGCTACACTCTCCCCCTCCTAGAACTCTTGGGTCTCTCCAGGAGGTACAACAAGTTGCATTACATTTTCCCACATATATTAGGCAACATATACAGGCTCAGCAGCAAGCATACAATGGGTTAGATACACTTCCTCAAGTTGACTCATGCTTTGGACTAACTCAGCTAACATAGCAGACACTTTGGGCAACCTTCGCACTGTGGTGACGGCCTCTTCAGTGCTATGTCCTGGTGAGTAGTAGGTGAGTCGCTGGGGCGGTCGAACAGAGCATTTTGGTTCTGGCTCAATCAGTTCCTCTTCAGGTGGAAGTACTATAGGCGCGGGCTCAGTTCTTCTTTCTACCACTGGAGCAGACATCTCTTCGGAGTATGATCCTTCCAGTGAAGGCATAGAGCTGTAGTCATAAGATTCGGGTTCAGGAACTACAGGGATTTCAATAGTCTCAGGGACTTCTAACTGAAATTCAGGAGCCTCAGGCCTCAAATTACTTTCCCTCCGACCAGGAACTGAGATAACCTCTTCAGGTTCTGGTGAGCGCATCCAGTCCAGACAAAAACTTTCCTCCTCACTGTCCCTTTCGCTCTCTTCGATAGCCTGGGTCTGCTGAGACCGAGTAACGGGAGTCAAACGTGGAGCAGGCGGATTCGGCAGAGAAAGTTCGTCCCCAACTGGTATCCTCACAGCCTCTCTCAAAGGTAATAAATGATTCCGGTGCCAGTTCTTAAGAGGCCCAGCCTTTCCATCCGGACGGATTTGATACACCGGCAGACCCGGCAGTTGCTTGCAGACAATGTAGATTTGAGAACTCCATCTATCCCCCAACTTTTGCCTCGCAGCAGCACCCAAGTTCTTCAACAAAACCCTATCACCGGGTTGTAGATCCTGTATCCGAACTTTCAAGTCATAGTTCCGTTTATTCCTTTGTTCCCTGTTTCCTGAGGTCAAACGGGCCTGTTTAAACGCAGAGGCTAGATTCTTTCGAAGTCTATCCACATAATTTCTATGGGAAGCGCTACCGACGTCTGGTCCAGAGATAGCCCAAACGCCAAATCAACCGGCAGTCGAGCTTCTCTTCTGAACATAAGACGGTACAGTGAGTATCCAGTGGCGTCACTTTCCGTACTGTTATATGCATGTACTAGTGTAGCTATGTGACGACTCCAGCTCTGCTTCTCTGTGTTTGACAGTGTCCCCAGCATATTTAGTAGTGTGCGATTGAACCTTTCGGGCTGAGCATCACCTTGAGGGTGATATGGTGTAGTTCGGGTCTTTTGGATTCCCAGCAGTTCCAGTAATTGCCCAACAAGCCGGCTTTCAAAGTCTCTACCCTGATCAGAGTGTATTCTCCTTGGTAGGCCGTAGTGAACAAAGAACTTTTCCATCAGAACCTTCGACACTGTCGGAGCGCGTTGGTCTTTTGTAGAAAAGGCTTGGGCGTAACGTGTGAAGTGATCAGTCACTATTAGAATATTTCCCTACCCACTAGCATCCGGCTCTAAGCACAGGAAGTCAATGCATTGCACACCAAATCCATGGGTCCTTGACTTTGCAGATGGCTCATTGGAGCGGTTCGGGTCAGTAGGGTCTTCTTTTGAATACACCACAGACATGAATGGCAGTAACTTTCCACTTCAGCTCTCATGCAAGGCCAATAGAACCTGTCTCGCACCAGCTTAAAAGTCCTTTCTGCGCCCAAATGTCCATGCTGATCATGTAGCGATCGCAGTACACTCTCCCTATGTTTAGTGGGAAGGAACAACTGTTGGGTCTCTTCAGCATTGGTTGAGGGGCCCCTTCGGTAGACCACCCCATCCAACATCTTCAACCATTCCCACTCTTTGTAGACCAATCTGGCTCCATCTGGGGAATTGGTCGGCAGAATTTCCCGTTGGTTCGTAGTTAGGGCCTTTACGGTTAACGCAATTAAGGGGTCTCTAGCCTGATCAGCTTTCAGGTCCTGTTTTGAAAAGGTAGGCAGACTTTCATCCCTCAACTGCGTAGGGTTGCAGTAGAACTCCGGAACAGCCACAGCCATGACTCCTATGGCCTCCGCTTCAATCCCTCCCTTGACCCGGCGCTCTGCTCCTCGACACAAAGCTTGTACCCCGTCTGGAGTTAACTGAGTCCATTCTGTAGTGTAGGGTCTTCTCGACAAAGCATCAGCATCTCGCTTATTCACCCCAGGTGATACTTCAGGCTGAACCGAAACCCTGACAGAGCGGCCAACCACCGATGTCCCGTTGCGTCTAGCTTCGCAGTAGTAAGGACGTAGGTAAGAGGATTGTTATCCGTCTTTATCACAAACTCGGCCCTATACAGATAGTCCTTTAGCTTGTCTACCACCGTCCACTTCAAGGCTAGGAACTCCAACTTGTGGGTAGGATAGTTCTTTTCAGAAGGCGTAAGGCTCCGGCTCACATACGCTACAGGCCTCAGCAATCCACCATACTCTTGATACAGGACTCCTCCTAGGCCTTCTCTGCTGGCATCCACATGTAGCTCGTACGGCTTGTGAGGGTCCGCATAGGCCAAGACAGGAGCTCGAGTTAAACTCTCTTTCAGCTCCATAAAAGCACCTTCGCATTGACTGGTCCATTCTCCCTGGATGGACTCTCGAGGTTTGCTTGGCCCTGGAGCTGACGGATTTCGGTCAGAGACCTTGTGGCCTTCTGTGCTTTCCTTCTGTAGGAGCTTGTTCAGTGGTTGAGCTATTTTTGCGAAACCTCCTACAAATCTTCGATAATAAGAGCAGAACCCCAAGAAAGATCTAAGTTCAGTAATGTTTCGGGGTCTAGGCCAAGAAGCTACGGCCTCCAACTTCCGAGGATCTGTCGAAACGCCTTCTGCTGAGACCACAAGTCCCAGATACGTAACAGACGGTAAACAGAATTGACATTTCTCCAGAGATAGTTTCAATCCCTCTTCATGGAGCCTCTTCAAGACCTTCTCCAAACGTTGTTCATGTTCTTCCAGAGTCTTCCCGAACACAATTATGTCATCCAAGTACACTAATACTTCGATCAGATTCATGTCCCCGACTGTCTTCTCCATTAACCGTTGGAACGTGGCTGGAGCCCCCGTAAGGCCTTGAGGCATTCTGTTGAATTCAAAGAACCCCAATGGGCAGATGAACGCAGTCTTCTCTTTGTCTTCAGGATGCATTGGTAACTGGTGATACCCACTTCACAGGTCTAGTACACTAAACCATTTTGCTCCAGACAAACACTGTAAGGCATCTTCTATCCGAGGAGTAGCATATTGATCTGGGATGATTTCTCCGATTCAGCATGAGATAGTCTATGCATAGGCGGACAGAACCATTCTTCTTCCGGACCATTACTATTGGAGATGCATATGGGCTCCTGGACTCTTGGATCACCTTGGTTCTTTGCAGTTCATTCAGCTGTTCTCGTAGATCATCCAAGTCTCCCAGCGGAACTCGTCTTGACCTTTCACGAAACGGCTTGTCCTCTTGTAATCGAATGCGGTGCTCAGTACTTTTAGCTAGGCCTACGTCGAACTCATCTTTCGAGAACAAGTCTCTCCACTTTAGAACTTGGGACTGAAGACGTTTCTTCCATTCAGGTGAAATGGGAGCGTCCTTGGGGTAGAATCTTTCATCTGGAATCTCTTTATCCACTCCCCCTCCTAAATCGGTAGGAGAGAGGGGCGTAGTGGACGCTACTTGCCCGATAGGCATTCGTGCTTTAAGGACTACTGGAGAATCAGACACATTGCACACGCTGACTGAGACTCTTCCTCGTGTTCTTTTCAAAGCTTTAGTGGAGATTATTTCAGGGATTACTTCTACTCCGGCTTCACTCCCATGATTAAAATCGGTTTCCAGTACCACATAGGGACCTGGTTGCGATCCGTTCAACTTGACTGAAGCCCGGAAACTCGTTACTTCTCCTGCTTGCAGAACCTTATCTGTTCCTTCCAATCTCCACAGGCACCCCACTTCAGCAGGTGCCTTCTGTTCTTCGACCATTCTCTGATAGACTGGACGTAACATTGGGTGTACTCCTTTAGTAGAACCTTCTTCCAGCACGATAGGTGTCAGGAGACGTCGCACCAAATCAGTATTCGTCCCCACTATCATGGAACTCCTGTTTGCCCCTGAAGGCCGAGGACACACAATTGCCAATGCATCACAACCTCTGGACTGTCTGATGACTTCGGATCCGATCTCCAACTTCACCTGTAGATACCCGTCATAAGGGAATTTCTCAGTTCCGATACCCCAGATTTCCAGATCCTTCAATTTCTGTAGAGGTATGTGCTTCAAGTGTTTCTCATAGAAATCTCTGTAAATCAATGTCACTTGAGCCCCTGAGTCCAACAGAGCTTTAGTGTAGACTCCCTCCACTTGGATTGGCACAATAGGGGAAGGACCTATCAGCTGGTCAGGAAACTTGGTTGTAGCAACAGGAAGTTTAGACCCCGTTTGTTGTACCCTGGCCTTCTTCTTGGCCCGTGTAGGTTTTGGGTGTGCATTGCTTACCCATGACGTGGGACCGGATGTCAAGGGAGTGACTCTATCAGTCCTGGTAGGCTCAGCAGTTGGCAAGACTCTGGACCCTCTCGGCCTTTCACTTCTGACTTGAAAATTTGAGCGTTTTCTTTTAGCCAGGCGCCTGGTTTGCTCCCTTACCAGGGCCTCTGGAGTTTCCCGCCTGCAGGGTGGACAACAGTTTCTCCACAGCCTTTAGGAGTTCTTCAACCGGTTTCTTTTCAGCCCTCCCTTGTGGGCATTGAGCCCTGAAATGGCCGATTTCCCCGCAGCCAAAACATTTCTTTCTCGGGAGTGTGAGCATATTTCCTTCTTGCGGTTCACTTGGAGACCCCCTGTTCGAGGCTACAGCAACCCCTTCAGTTCTGGTGTCCTTAGCCGACAGCAACGTCATTAACTCCAACATTTGCAACATCTGAGTTTTTAAAGCCAGCACTTCAGTCTGTATGTCTGCTACACAGAGAGTTCCTACTTCTGCGGTGAAAACTGTGTGCGAAGCATATGCAACCTTTTTAGCCTTAATCAAGGCCTCTTCTTCTCGGATAGCTTTGACCAGTTTGGAATAGGTCAGTCTCGTGCTCTGGTATCTAGTCTGAAATTTCAACATTATGGGATCCAGTGGGAGTGCTCCTTTGAAAATTTGATCCATCAAAGCTATGCTTGCATGACTCGGTTCCATGTCCCCTTTAAGAATGACCTGATGGATGATTTTATCCAGCCGCCAGACATATGTGGACAATTATTCTCCTTCCTTTTGATAGGTGTGAGAGAACTTGTGGATAAGCTCGGCACAATCCTCCACTCCCCCTGAAAATTTCCTGTAAAGCTTCTAGATACTCTGATTGCCAAGGACGTCATCCCTGCACGAGAGGTGCAGCAACCCCCGACGATCGTTTCGGCCTTATTGGGCCTCGTCAGGAGGGTATAGCTGACACCCCTCTAGGCACATCAAGCAAGGGGTCCACGTCTGGATGACCCTTTACAATTACAGTGAGAAACAAGGGGGGTGTTTGTGAGGGTCCTGAGAACGAGCAACAGCACAATGGCCTGCTCTACGGTGGGTGCCCGCTCAGGTCTCACAAACAAGGTTTTAGCTTAATTGTGCCATTACAGGGATGAATTTTCCATATGCAAATCAGCCTGCTCTCACCCAGAAAGGGTGGCCAGTGCTGATTGCCAAGGATGTCATCCCTGCACGAGAGGTGCAGCAACCCCCGACGATCGTTTCGGCCTTATTGGGCCTCGTCAGGAGGGTATAGCTGACACCCCTCTAGGCACATCAAGCAAGGGGTCCACGTCTGGATGACCCTTTACAATTACAGTGAGAAACAAGGGGGGTGTTTGTGAGGGTCCTGAGAACGAGCAACAGCACAATGGCCTGCTCTACGGTGGGTGCCCGCTCAGGTCTCACAAACAAGGTTTTAGCTTGATTGTGCCATTACAGGGATGAATTTTCCATATGCAAATCAGCCTGCTCTCACCCAGAAAGGGTGGCCAGTGCTGATTGCCAAAGGACGTCATCCCTGCACGAGAGGTGCAGCAACCCCCGACGATCGTTTCGGCCTTATTGGGCCTCGTCAGGAGGGTATAGCTGACACCCCTCTAGGCACATCAAGCAAGGGGTCTCTCTTGGTATGTTTAACATCTTTGCAATCTTCTTATAGCCATTGCCCTTCCTGTGAAGAGTAATCACCTCTTCTCTTGTCTTCCTGGACCATTCTCTTGACTTCACCATGTTTGTAACCACACCAGTAAATGTCTAGAAGGAGCTGAGTATCACAGTCATTTTAAAGCTGCCTAATTGGTGCTTATTATGCTTTATTGCTGCTCCGTGACATCCACAGGTGTTTTCAATACCTGATTGAAAACACTTGAATGAACCTCTGTTCTTCAGAGTGGTGGTCTTTAAGGGGTTGAATAATTGTGTCAATGAAGAATTCCAAAAGAAACATTTACTACCGTATTACAAAACCAATTGATGTCATTTTAGTCGCATATGGTTCTTTAAAAAGTCCTTGTAGGATTTCATTCTGAATACAATTACAAATGTACACTAAATTCCCTAAAACCCTTTACAGCATTGGGGGTTGAATAATTTTGAACACAACTGTATATTATTTATTTTATTTTCAGAGAATTGTATCCGTTTTTCCTGCAGATATTCTGCTTTCACAGATTTATCCGTTGCACACAGTCAGGTTCTTGGTAAGAGCGGATGAGATTGCCTTTTCGTCTCTCTATGCGCTCGTCTGATAGGGCCGGACTCTCTCCTCCTATTCGTCCGATCCAGGAAACTTTCCAAAGACATTATGTTAAGTAAATAAATGGAAACCTTACATTGGTGCCAAAAAGAAACTGCATCTCATTTAATGCTTGGAACACCACCAATTCCTATTATTTCAAAAACTGTGCAGTCATATGTTTATGGATGACGGACAAACTCATCAGTTCAAATCAAATTCTGGAGAAAGCCTCATGTGCGAGGGCAGCCTGGCCGCGTACCACAGAGTCTCATGTTACTCCTCTGGGTACTCGAATCCTCTGTGCCCCCATAATTCTGTGAGCCCCCCTGAATAGGCCATGATGGACCCTGGAATATTAGGTTACATTTTACAAAAGTTATAGTTACATAGTTACATAGTTATATAGGCTGAAAAAAGACATGCGTCCATCGGGTTCAGCCTCTCCCATAACCTACTGCTGTTGATCCAAAAGAAGGCAAAAAACCCAGTCTGAAATGCTTGCCAATATGCAACATACTGGGAAAAAATTCCTTCTTGACCCCAGAATGGCGTCAGATTTCTCCTTGGATCAAGAAGCTTTTACCCACATATTAAATATTATAACCCTTAATATTCTGTGTCTGCAGGAAGTCATCCAGTCGCTTTTTAAAAGTCTGTACAGACTCTGACCCAACCACCTCAACAGGCAGAGAATTCCACAGCTTTATTGTTCTCACTGTAAAATAACCCTTCCTATGCTTTAAGCTAAATTTTCTTTCTTCCAGTCTAAATGGATGACCCCGTGTCCTGTGTATAGTCCTGTTAATGAATAGGTTATCAGACAATGGTTGATAATGGCCCCGTATATATTTATATAAGGTTATCAGATCCCCTCTAAGGCGCCGTTTCTCTAAACTAAACAGGTTTAAGCTTGTTAGTCTTTCCTCATAACTTAACCCTTCCATCCCCCTTATTAATTTAGTTGCCCGTCTCTGCACTTTTTCTAACACTATAATATCTTTTTTTAAGACAGGTGCCCAAAATCACACGGCATATTCAAGTGCGGCCTGACCATTGATTTATACAGAGGCAAAATTATGTTTTCATCCCGTGAGTGAACTCCCCTTTTAATGCATGCCAATACTTTGCTGGCCTTGGCGGCTGCTGTTTGACATTGCACATCCCATGAGGGATCCATTCCTGAGAAAAATATATATATATATATCTACTGTATAAAATATTGTGAAATAAATAAAGATAATTTTCTCATTTTATTCCCTTCACATTTAACAATTCTACCTGAACCACTACATGTTTACAGTGTAAGAGATAGGGGAGGTGCTGTTACATCTAATACATATATATATATCTATAGATATATATATATATATATATATACACACACATACTCCTTATGAAAACCAATCGGCTGAAATAGAGACATCAATAAAGAAAATAAAAATCACCGGCCACTCACCCACCCATGCGCAGAACCTCCAGCGTGTTTCCCATGGTACCTCGCATGCTCCTATCACCTGGTGCTCCTTGATGACATCACCCTGGTTTTCCTGGCAACCCTGCATGCACTTACAATGCGGTACTTAACCCCTTAAGGACGGGAGTAATTTTGCAACTTCGAAGTTTGCTGAGCTCATTTTGACCGTTTTTAAATGCGGTTTTAAGTCACATATTATTGTACCACCAGACAAATTATATATCGTTCTTTCCGGCAGACTCGGAAGATTAATAATATTCATTATTATATGTATAGGTCATGCCCTATTTTATTATCCGAGCCTTTGCGGTCATATGCTATGGGGTAGATTTGTTAAAAAATTAGAATGGGGAACCCATTTTTTTTTGGGGAGAAATTGCGTGATTTTAGCTAAACCCCAAACAAAATCATTAGTGAAGCATCATTGTTCACATTATAATTGAAATGTGAACAATAGTGCTGAATTAAAAAAAGAAAAAAGTTTTTATTGTTTTATTAATAATTTTTTTATTATTTTTATTTTTACATTTTTTTACACTTTTATTTTACTTTTAACATGGTCATGTTTGATATCATTGGAAAGGCCATGCTCTTCAAATAACCCCCTATCTCCTTTATGGGATTTCCTTAGGAAATCCCTTTGCAGCTAGGGTGTTCCCCGGTTAACTGACATCATCGCACATGGCGTCCTGCGGCGTTAAAGCCCGCCTAATGCAGGACGTAATTGTACGTCCTGCGGCGTAAAGGGGTTAAAATCCCCCTTACCAAGTGGGATAATACTGCCCACTTACAGAAACCGGAAAAATAAAGAACTCCTCCACCCAATAACAATGAACAGTGAATTAAAAATAAGCTTTACTATTATATCCACTTAAGCGGTTAATCAAAGAGAGCAGAACTTGCCCTGAAATTGCACCAAACAGTGAATTTCCCCGTACGGTGCATTTTCGTGGCCATTCGGCTATTCACAAAGCAGGCAGTTCGCCAACTTTTGGCGAATTGTCGGCGAAATACGGTTCCTGTTCGACGGCAGTGAAATCCCCCATAGAGAAGCAATGGTTAATCTATTCACATTGAACAGCAGAGAAATGTCAGTGAAATGCCCTGATGTTCAGTGGTTACATTCGACCTTTAATCAGGCGAATCCCATAGGTTTCAATGTTAAAAATATTCCCGTTTTTATACAATATCTAATAAACCGTTTATTGTTTTAATCTGCAGCAAAAAGTCTCTTATTTTTTTTTAGGATGCTTTAGGCATCTTTCTAGATTTTTTCTGCATTTTTTTAAAACGCATTTTTTATTTTTTTCTGTTACAGACCTTTTTATTATCATTCATAGCATCTTATATGTTAATTCCAAACATTTTCGTACAGTACTTGTTTTGCAAACAGAGTTTCAAATGTGACACTTTCAATTGTGGTTTTTTTTTTGTCGGCTTGCCGGTTTTTTCCGGCTGCTGGTCGGCGCTCTGTTCTGGTCTTTTATGGTTGTTTTGCGGCGGATCGTCAGCATTTTCTTATGTGTTCGGATTTTTTTCGGCTGTTTTGCAGCGGATTGTCAGCTTTTTCGGATGCGCTTGGCTTTTTTTCAATGACTTTGCAGTGTTTTTTGCGTTCAAAACTGCGCTTTTGCGGACAGTTTTTCTGACGCGGTCGGCGGCCTTTTCCCTGTAGGTCAGGGACCCTGCGGTGATACCTGAGTACACCAGGCCTATTAGGCTCCAGGCTTGTGAGTGTAAATTTTCTAGTTTGCACTAATATTGACTTTATTGATAACACTGATCTGGAATTTTTCAACCTTTTTCTGTTGTTTTCAAATGAATAGGTGTATCTGAATGGATTTTTTGCGCAGATTCCGAAAATGACCTTCAAAATTCCGTTTCACGTCAGCTTTTTTCACAAATGATGGAAATGTGAAATTTTTTATTTTTTTTATTTTTTAACGACATTGCTATATGGCAACGTTTGTAACGTGTGAAAATGTTCTCTGGAGGGGCGGAATGATTGTTTAAGGAATAGATAAACATAAATACATATTTAAAAGCAAACATACCTAACATTCGCCACTGGGCTCCCCTTCAAACTTCCTCTTTTTGGATTGTCTTCGGTGCGTCCGTGCAGTCTCTATTCAATATCCAACAATAGTCGGCCATCATATGTACAGTCCACTTTCCTTGGTATCTCTTTTCCATCACTTTGATATCCTGATGGAAGCGCTCGCCATGTTCTTCCGAAAAATCACCAAGATTGTTAGGAAAGTAATTTAGATGAGCATGAAGAAAGTGAACTTTGACCCTCATGTTGCAACCAAGCAGTTCATAGGATTCCAGCAAATCCTCGACTAAGGCTAGGGTCAGACTAACGCATTTTTCGCGTTGTCCGTGAAAAAGTGCGTTCGAACGAATGGACGTATTTTTTCACGGAATACGCGATAGCGGTCATACGATGCGCATTTTCGTCCGTGATTTTGTACGGATCATCAATAAAACCCTTTTTGCGTCTGGACGTTATGTTGGCCGGACATTAGCAGCGTCTGACGTCTCCCAATCACGCAAACACGCCGCTATGCGGACCCAGCGCACTCTGTACGTCAGTAGTAGCGGTTTGACTTTCTAGAAAAAATGCGTTCGTTTGCCACTTGCGTTGCGCGGACGAACTTTCGTGCGGCCGTTCGTCGTATGTTACCCGGCATTGGACGTCATTTGCTGCTAGCACGGCCGTGATTTCGTGCGGTTAAACGCACGTTAAAAATGATTTCGTCTGACCTTAGCCTAAAGTGGTGTAATTTGAATCCTTCGTGTTCCCCAAAAAGTTGTGTACCACATTTCTGAATGCAGTCCATGCTCGCAATCCTCACTCACTCTTGGTTTCCTCGAATACAATGTCTGCCATTAATTTTCGTATTTGAGGGCCTATGAAAATCGCAGCTTTAATTTTTTCAGACGTGATTGATGGAAACTTACCACCAAGATACTGAAAGCATTTACTGTCCCTGCTTAAAGCTGTCACCAATTGCTTCATTAAGCCAAGTTTTATGTGTAAAGGTGGCAACAGTATTTTCGAGGGATCAACCAGTGGAAGTGAAACAATGTTTTTTTCGCCAGGTGTGAATGTACTTCTGACTGGCCACTGCTGCCGAACCCAATGTTCCGTCCTTGCACTGGAGTCCCATTCACACAGAAAGCAAGGAAATTTGGTGTAGCCTGCTTGTTGGCCGAGCAATATTCCAATCACCTTGAAATCCCAGCACAAAGAACATTCATGAAACGTTTTTTTTAATTTTCACATTTCCGTCATTTGTGAAAAAACTTGGCGTGATACGGAATTTTGAAGGTCATTTTCGGAATCTGCGCAAGAAATCCATTCAGATACACCTATTCATTTCAAAACAATAAAACCAGGCATATTGGTGGAATCTGGTACTGCACTATTGGTCTACCCCTTTCTTGTTGCAGGATTATGTACAAGTTTGGAATATTCTATGCACTGTGTATAAAATGAGTACTTTGCATCTTGATTTCACCTGTCACATGGTGTGTGTGTTTTGGTTTTATGGTTTCTATATGCGCTTCCTATTTTACACTTTGTCTATGCTGTTCATTTTGTGATTATGCGGGGTAAGGGATACACCCATTGGTGAGCTGCATAAACGTATAATAATATTAATTGATACATCATATAGCTCCGTAAAAACATCCACGACCCTTTTTGGGTAGGAACTGTTTCCAGCTTGCAATATGCCCACTGGTCTAATGACCCTCACTCCCCCGATGGCAAAACCCTTTTATCGTGACTCGTGCTCATGGTAAAGCTGCTGCTTTAAATTGCTAAGGTGAAGCAGCTTCCTTGAGCTGTGATCTACCCAAGGAACATTACTGTGATGGTGCTAGTAAAGTCTTATTTGAAACCATGTTGTTACTGTAGCAAGGGAACCTCTGTCCGATGCATTTTCGGTGGAGGAAAGGAGATGTAATTCTGTATCCTTGTCCCAGGGTGTAGCATCATGCTCAAAATAATACAGCTCATATCCATCGCTTTCCATCTTCAGGTCACACAGGGGCAAGATTTGCCGAGAGTGGACGAGCCCACACACAGACTTGGTACTTTGAGAGGCGGCAGCTGCTGACACCATCCTGGAAACTGAGAGAACACCTGCAGGAGAGATTTTAATAAATGCTTGGCGCCAGTAGATGCCAGTGGCTGATGCCAGGCAATGAGTAATCGGCTGGGGAATCCTAACCTCTGGATAAGGGGATACTGACTCATCGTTTTTGGAGAATATTACCCATCTTCATCCTCTCCCTCTGGAAAGGGATTTTGCATGACAGTGCTGTCAGCAGTATTCATCCCAAAACATGACATTCAGACATGCAAAGCCTCGGAAGACACCGATAGCCATCCAACGCCAACAACATCCAACCCAAATCTCCTAACAGGCCGGAGCGGAAATGTCACATGAATCAAAGGAATAGTTGGATCCGAGTCTCGGGAAGTTTCTACATCCATTAATACAGGACAATAATCTCTCATATACAGTCAGGAACATAAAGCAGATTTATAGGGTTGGGTAGAAGTGGAAAAACCAGAAATTCCATGTGATATTTTGATAACACGCTCACACAGATACAACATGTCTATATATTCCATAGAGTATAAGCTCCTCGGAGAGCAGGGCCACTCTATACCTGATTTCTGTATTACTATGTACTACCGTAACATGCTGTAACCCTTGTAATGCTCTGTCGAATATATTTTTTGGGGGATATGTTCTGGCGGCACTAAAGTACCAAATCCCTCAATTCAGGTAATTATTTTAAAGTGCACCAATCAGGTCCAAAATAGACATGTGCACAGCACAAAATTTCGTTTTGAACTAATGGATTAGTCCTAAAATGCAATTTATTTAGTTGCTAAAGAAATTCGTTTTCAGTTCTTTAGTATGAAAACTAATTTCATTCATCCGAAAACCAGTGGATACAATTACTATTGTAGTGGCTCCTCAGAGGGCTGAGATCGCTGCTTGTTACAGTATCTCTCACTCTCAGCACACTATGGGCCATATTACATAGTTGGTGCTAACTTAACCAGAGCTGTTGTAAACTTCCCAGAGCCATTATAGCCTATGGAGGTTTTCAGTTTACAACAGCTCTGGTTAAGTTAGCACCAACTTTGTAATACTGCCCCGTGTCAGGCAAAGCTGTTGCAGTAACTGACTGCTGCTCATCACAGCGCTCAGAGTTTCACTAAAACTAGTAAATAATATTTTTATATATAAGAGATTAGAAGAATATTATTTCCTTGTTTTACTGAAACTCTGAGTGCGGTTACAGTCAGTTACTGTAACAGCTGAGCCTGATACATTGTACTGAGAGATAATGTAACAAGCAGCCGATCTCAGCGCTCACAGCCACTGGATTTAAAGGGGTAAAAAAAAAAAGGCTCCTTTCTGTATAATGTTTAGAACATCCTCCTGCATTAATTAATACCCCTCTCTGTATAATGTATACAACATCCAACTGCATTAATTAATACCCCTCTCTGTATAATATATAGAACATCCTCCTGAATTAATTAATGTCCCTCTCTGTATAGAATATCCTCCTCAATTTATACCTTTCTCTGTATAATGTATATAACATCGTCCTGCATTAATACCCCTATCTGTATAATGTATAGAACATCTTCCTGCATTAATACCCTTATCTGTATAATGTATAGAACATCCTCCTGCATTAATTAATGCCCCTCTCTGTATAGAACATCCTACTGCATTGGCATGTGGAGGGTGCAGAACTTCGGATGATGCGATGTTGCGCTCTTCATTGCTGGTCTCCTTCACTCATCAATGTAATATCCCAAAAAGGACTGAAACTAAAATGTAGTGCATTTTATTTTAGTTTCTTTCGTTTTTTGTACTGAGCAATTTCGTTTCTCTTGAGTCATCCGAAAACTAAATTATCCCAAAATTCGGACTAAATCGTTTTAGTACTAAAACGAATGCACATGTCTAGTCCAAAATCACTTTACCTCATCTGGAAGATCTCCCAGACCTACCCATACATTGTGTTACCAAACTGCTGGCAGACGGAGAGTTCTTTTCAGAAAACCCTCGTAAATCAATCTCCCTGAGCTTCCGGTTTGCTCTCAGGGCTGCGGCATGCCGCATGACGTGTTACCCTGTGGAGGGATTTATGGCTGCACAGCAGGAGACACTCCCCCAGAGCAGCCGCATGCCGCTTGATGTGTTTCTCTGGGAAGGGATTTATAGCTGCACAGCAGGAGCCACTCCCCCAGAGCTGCGGCATGCGGCTTGGTGTGTTTCTCTGTGGAGGGATTTATGGCTGCACAGCAGGAGACACTTTCCCAGAGCTGCCATTCAACCAAAAATCCCTACAGACTCAGAACATCAGCAAAAGACTCCCAGATCTGGTGAACAGATAGGGATGATGGATGCTTGGTAAGGTTCAACTGTTAACCCTTCCCTACTAGGGATGAGCTGTTCAGGTTCGGACGGTTCGGAGTTCGACCCGAACTTTGGCAGTTCGAAAGTTGGTGAATTTCGAACTTTTTGGGCGTGTTCGGTTCGGGTTCGAAAAAAAAAAAAGAAATTTTGAAAAAAGTATAGAAAATGCTTAATAAAATACTAAAAAATCTAGAAATAAAGAGACTCTTTACTGCAGAATATTATAAGCAACGGTTTATTAGATATTGAATTAAAAACTAATGTGTACGTGGAAAGATTCTCAACTCTAAATGACCTCTGTTCACAAACGGGCATAACACCAGGTGTTTTTAGTCTGGTAATCAATTTGATACATTGTACAATATACTGAGGGTGGGGTGGTGTCTGCTTCTGATTGAGATTTGAGAATTAATTTCCCTAAAACATCCTAATATGCTGCATTAACTGGTGTTTGAAAAAAATCTAAAGCAATGTTATTTTTCACCTCGGGATTAAACATTCACAGGGTTATTCAGAGAGTGGTGAAAAGTAGAGAATAACTGGAGAAGTGAAAATTCTAGTCAAAATAGCCAAACCAGAAAAATTCTCCCATTTATCTCACTTTCCAAATCGGCTATTTGGTCTAGATTGTTCTCTTCTCTTGCCAGTTCTCCTGGCTTTCACCTCTCTCTCAGGGTTGTTCAGAGAAAGGTGAAAACCAGGAGAATGGCAGGAAAAGAGAACAATCTGGACCAAATAGCCGATTAGGAAAGTGAGATAAGGCTAGGGTCAGACTAACGCATTTTTCGCAGCGACCGTCAAAAAGTGCATCGGAACGCATTGCCTATTTTTTTCACGGATTGCGCGAAAACGGTCATACGATGCGCATTTTTGTGCGTGATTTTTGACGGATCCAAACCAGGAAACTTTGGGTGTCTGGACGTTATGTTGGCCGGACATGAGCAGGTCTGACGTCTCCAAATCACGCACACACGCCGCTAGTGACGCAGCACACTCTGTACGTCCGTACTAGCGGTTCTGCATTCTCGAAAAAATGCGTTCATTTTCCACTTGCGTTGCGCAGCCGGACTTTCGTGCGACCATACTTCGTATATTGGCCGTCATTGCCCGTCATTTGCTGCTAGTGCGACCGTGATTAAGTGCGCCTAAACGCACGTTAAAAATTTGCTAGTCTGACCCTAGCCTAAATGGGAGAATT
The DNA here is from genome assembly GCA_009667805.1 of Leptobrachium leishanense. Lineage (NCBI taxonomy): Eukaryota > Metazoa > Chordata > Amphibia > Anura > Megophryidae > Leptobrachium > Leptobrachium leishanense. Next base: position 12,411,306 of record CM019069.1, on the reverse strand, counting down.
TTTCTGGTTTGGCTATTTTGACCTAGAATTTTCCATTCTCCAGTCATTCTCCTGCTCTTCACCGCTCTCTGAATAACCCTGACAGGGTTATTCAGAGAAAGGTGAAACTCAGGAGAATGACTGGAGAATGGAAAATTCTAGGTCAAAATAGCCGAACCAGAAAAATTCTCCCATTTATCTCACTTTCCAAATCGCCTTTTTGGTCTAGATGTTTCCATTCTCCTGCTTTTCACTGCCAAAAAATCAGTACACTTTTTCTGCGTGTCCGAAAATGTCTCCTCTTTTCATACAGACTGCCGCCCCAAGCAGTTGTTTATGGATAGATTAAAGGAAAAGCATTTACCGTCATTTGAAATGTCACTTTTTGGTTTTTACATATTTCTATACATCCTAGAAATCCGCCACTTCACGGGCAGGTTATGGGGACCTCCTAGGCACAATATTTGAAGGAATTTTTCATTTTTATTTTTAACCCTTATTTCATGGAAAACTCACTGTCCCTTTAAAAACGTTTTTTTAAAACTTTTTGTCCTTGTTTCCTGTCCCCCAGGGCACTACCCGGACCCCCATACACCTTTTATGGCAAACATGTAGCATATATGCCCTCTTGGAGGGCACTCCAAAAAACTGAATTTTCAGCCCCATTGACTTGCATGGGGGTTCGGGTTCGGGTTCGGTCCCGAACAAATGGGAAGTTCGGGTTCGGGCTCGAACCGAACTCGGAGAGTGTTCGGCTCATCCCTATTCCCTACACTGCTGTGATTTTGGGTATAACAGGTGGTAAGTTGCTGTTTTTGCATCTTGGGATATTTTGGTCCTAACTAAAATGTCGAATCACTTCCGTTTTTTGACATATTATTGTGTTAGTGAGTAATTTACTGAAATTTCCCGATCAGACGCAGCGGCACATGGACCATTGGTGATCTCACATGAAGCAAGGTTGCTGCAGGTAAAATATCAGAAACTTAAGCAGATTTCCCAGGGCAGATTATTTGAATTGGAGACATAGCAAACAGCCCATTGTTCGGACGGGATAAGTGTTATGCGGGTTATATAAGAGCGCTGTTACAAAGAGTCCGACGCTCAGTTATTTACGCGGGAATTAACCTTTATTACAAACTGGAATTCATGGAAGTGCTTGGACCAGGAGGAAATGTTTCCATTGACAAACACACGTCCAGGGTTCTGCTGCTGCGAATGTAATCAGTCACCTCCTTGTGTTTCCCCATTTTTGATATTAAGTTTTGCAGTAGATTTTATGGGATCCGTGCCTTTAAAAAATATATTAAGAGTAGAGATAGACACAAAATATGAGTCGCCGACTGAAGACCTCACGCTCAGCAGAAAAGAACTCACACCCTCACTTTTTAACTGTTCGTTGGAATTATTTTATTGCAGGTCACAGCTTCATTCCGTGAATATAACTTTATTGTTCACACCTGCATAATTCAAAAACATAGACAATGCATTATAAATTAACATCCATATATTTTACCTGAATTTCCTCACCCTCCTTATTTCCAACCTTCTATAAACTCCCTAAAAACCTTAACCCCTTTATGTCGTCAAGCGTACTATGCCGTCCCCATGGCAGGTGGGGCTAAACGCAGCGGGACGGCATTGCACGCCCCGCTGGCGTCTATGGGCTGCGCCTGCCCTGCCCACAAGCTGGCGTGTGCTGCGCTTCATTTGCTGCCACGGGACAGCTTGAAATCAAAGTGTACTAAAGGTGTACTAATATGCCACTCACTGGTAGACATGTGCACAGCACAAAATTTCGTTTTGAACTAATGGATTAGTCCTAAAATGCAATTTATTTAGTTACTAAAGAAATTCGTTTTCAGTTCTTTAGTATGAAAACTAATTTCATTCATCTGAAAACCAATGGATACAATTACTATTGTAGTGGCTCCTCAGAGGGCTGAGATCGCTGCTTGTTACAGTATCTCTCACTCTCAGCACAATGTGGGCCATATTACATAGTTGGTGCTAACTTAACCAGAGCTTGTAAACTTCCCAGAGCCATTATAGCCTATGGAGGTTTTCAGTTTACAACAGCTCTGGTTAAGTTAGCACCAACATTGTAATACTGCCCCGTGTCAGGCAAAGCTGTTACAGTAACTGACTGCTGCTCATCACAGCGCTCAGAGTTTCAGTAAAACTAGTAAATAATATTTTATATATAAGAGGTTAGAACAATATTATTTCCTTGTTTTACTGAAACTCTGAGCGCTGTTACAGTCAGTTACTGTAAGAACTGAGCCTGATACATTGTAGTGAGAGATAATGTAACAAGCAGCCGATCTCAGTGCTCACAGCCACTGGATTTAAAGGGCTGAAAAAAAAGGATCCTCTCTGTATAATGTTTAGAACCTCCTCCTGCATTAATTAATACCCCTCTCTGTATAATGTATACAACATCCACCTGCATTAATTATACCCCTCTCTGTATAATATATAGAACATCCTCCTGAATTAATAATTAATATCCCTCTCTGTATAGAACATCCTCCTCAATTTATACCTTTCTCTGTATAATGTATATAACATCCTCCTGCATTAATACCCCGCTCTGTATAATGTATAGAACATCCTCCTGCATTAATTAATGCCCCTCTCTGTATAGAACATCCTACTGCATTGGCATGTGGAGGGTGCAGAACTTCGGATGTTGCGCTCTTCATTGCTGGTCTCCTTCACTCAATGTAATATCACAAAAAGGACTGAAAGTAAAATGTAGTGCATTTTATTTTAGTTTCTTTCGTTTTTTGTACTGAGCAGTTTCGTTTCTCTTGAGTCATACTAAAACTAAATTATCCCAAAATTCTGACTAAATCGTTTTAGTACTAAAACGAATGCACATGTCTACTCACTGGTGTATTTTGGCCTAGGCCGACTAGGCCCAGGCCTAGGGCGGCACTTTCCAGGGGGCGGCGACCCGCACTGGGTGGCCCCACCCCTGAAAAAAAAATTTTTTTTTTTTTTTTTTTTTACTTTTGCAAAGTATTTTACCAGGGAGGATACATTGAGATTTCACTAATTTACACTTTCAATTTCACTTTCCAGGGGGCAGCAAAAAACCTCACCACTAAATGGGTTACTCACAGAGCACCGAAATGACGCCAACGTTTTGGTGTTCTGTAGTTCCCTGCACTTCGGGGAATAAAATTTTCCCACCCTGCAGTGAATTCACCATTCACCACAGGGTCCCCAAAGTGCATGGAGTCGGCCACTGAATGCTGCCACCGCAAACCCGTGGCCTGCTGTTTTCAAAAGAACTACTGATCGAAAATGTCTGGAATTTACATATAAGATCCTATGATTGATAATAAAAAGTTCTGTTACAGAAAAAAGAAAAACTGCTAATAAAAAAGGGGGGGAATTTTGCCAAAAAAATCTGAAAAATGACTAAAAGGTACTAAAAAAAAATCAATAAGTAAAGACATTTTACTGCAGATTAAAATAATAAATGATTTATTAGATATTGCATAAAAACTGGAATATTTTTAACATTGAAACCTATGGGATTCGCCTGAATAAACCTGCTGATTGAAACCACCGAACATCAGGACATTTCACTGCCATTTCTCTGAGTCTCAGTACCACATGACTGGCTGAACCACGTGAAACGCACGCGCGCAGCTGCCCGCCCTTTCGTTAACACAGACTCTATTCTGGACTGAACACCCACCGGAAAGGGAATCAAAGCTACAGTGCACCCTCTGGCAGTGTCACCCCACCGCTGACAAGATGGATCCACAGCATAATTGCTGTGTGCTCATATACACTCGGTTTGCTGGGAGTTTTACTGCAGTGGATTCTGATGCACTCATACACACCGCACATTGCATTGCTGGGAGTTTTATTGCTGTGGATTCTGTGATACACACTGCATATTACTGAGTTTTATTGCCCTGGAGCTCTGGGATACGCTCATACACACTGCACATTACTGTGAGTTTTATTGCTGTGCAGTTCTGTGATACGCTCATACACAGTGCCCATTTCTGTGGGTTTTATTGGTGTGCAGCTCTGATATGCTCAAACACAGTGCCCATTTCTGTGGGTTTTATTGTTGTGCAGCTCTGTGATACGCTCATATGCAGTGCACGTTTCTGTGGATTTTATTGTTCAACCAATTAGAGCGGCTGTGATCCCGCTTACTTGACATGCGTGGCTGGTCTTTGTAAAAATGCTTGAATTTAAACATTTCATAATTTTCTTTATCTCAATAGATACATTTGAAATGGTATACAAAATATACAAGTAGGCACTTGGTATCCACTTTTAATATAAAGAGAGGAAAAGGCGGAGCTCTAAGAGGAAAAGGTGGAGCTTAAAGAGGAAGGGTGGGGATTAACCAGGAAGAGGTGTGCCCTTGACAGGAAGGGGTGTGTCAAATTTAAATTAGGGGGTGCACGAGTTTAGTCAGGCCTAGGGCAGCACAAAACCTAAATACACTACTGATGCCACTTGACAAAGGCCTGGGTGCAGCTCTAAACGTTGTTCTGTTTTGGTGATGGGATAAAATCCTATTGACGAATACTGCCGTATGCTGGAATTATTTTTTAATATGCCACGCCGACGTTAATGCCCTCTTGTCGGGCACAACCCATGCGGCAGTAAAGGGTTAACACTCTTTCCTTCAAAACCTTGAAAATCTTATTTTCCCTTGTTAACACTTCCTTCTTACTGAACAATATCTAACCATCACTGCCCCCAACCCCTGCTGTGACAAAGGGGAAAGAAAAAGCCCCAAGTTGTACCACCACAAATTAGCTCCAAAGCCCTGAGTGACGTGCATCACTTTGGACTTGGGGTACATGGACCTGGAGAAGTATTTGAAGAGTGCAGGCCTGATGTGCTGTATCATTTTCTTGTCCTCTCTTGTGTGCAGAATGTGTAATTTGTGTTATGTAAGCATAATGTTATTGTCTATCTGTTGTATGGTCATGTGTATCTTGTTATCTGCTGATAGGTTTGCTCTCAGGAATGTAGTAATATCTGTTAATGTGTTAATATCTGTCTTTAGACTATAATCCTGTTTATCATCATAATTGCCATTGTCCTGTCTGTCTAGGAATGTTGAGCAAATGTTTATTCCTTTTCTAGGGTCAGGTTTTGTGCATGTAAACGACCCATTTTTGACCGTATAAATATTTTATTTATTTATTTATTTATAAAGGATTTTACCAGGAAGGATACATTGAGATTTCTCTCGTTTTCAAGTATGTCCTGGGTTCAAGAACATTGAAGTGTTACAGTTACAGAAATACAAAGTAATACAATGCAAGATATTAAAAAACAACACAAATATACAGATTAACAGAAAAGAAATATGTAGGAAATATAGTCACTGTGTTACATGTTTACAGGTGCATTCTGTATTGAGGTATGTTAGTAAGGAGCTTTTCAGTGACTTAAGACTGGTGGAAGATTTGATGGTGTCTGGGAGGTTATTCCATATTTGCGGTGCTCTGTAGGAAAATGAGGACCGAGCCACTGTCTTTTTGTATTGTGGTATTGCAAGTAAGGTGCCGGTCCTGGATCGGATGTTATAGGATGAGGGAACTGCTGGGGGAAGCAGTCTATTCAGGTAGGGTGGCAGCTTCCCAGAAATGCTCTTAAACACCAAGCTGGAAAGGTGAAGGGTGCGTTTAGCCCCCAGCGATGGACAGTTTAGCTCTTTTAACATGTCACAATGGTGGGTCATGTAGTTACATTGTAATGCAAAGCGGCAGAAGGAGTTATACAATGTAGTAAGTTTCTGAAGGTGTGTTTGTGGGGCGGTTGCATACACTACATCTCCATATTCAATAGCCGGCATAAGCATTTGTTGTACAATCTGCTTTCTTACCGCGGGGCTCAGGCAGGATTTGTTTCTGTACAGGGCACCTAGTTTGGGGTAAAGTTTAGATGAGAGTTTTTCGATGTGGGGCCAAAGGATAGATTTGGGTCCAACCACATACCTAGATATTTGAGAGAAGTGACTGTGGTCAGCGTGCCATTTGATTTTGTCCCAACACATATGTGTTCCTGTCCCCAATTAAAATAGATTCTCTGCATCATTTTGGAGCATATACTTTATCCTGCGCATCATTTTTGGAGCACATGCTCCATTCTGTGCATCATTTTTGCAGCATATGCTTCATACTGCGCATCATTTTCGGGAGCATATGCTTCATACTGTGCATCATTGTTGGAGGATATGCTTCATTCTGTGCATCATGTTTGAAGCATATTCTTCATTCTGTGCAACATTTTAGGAGCACATTTGTCATTCTGTGCATCATTTCTGGAACATATACTTTATCCTGTGCATCATTTTTGGAGCATATGCTTCATTCTGTACATCATTTGTGGAGCATATATTTTATCCTGTGCATCATCTCTGGAGCACATGGTTTATTCTGTGCATCATTATTGGAGCATATGCTTCATACTGTGCATCATTTTTTGGAGCATATGCTTCATTCTGTGCATCATTAATGGAGCATATGGATCATACTGTGCATAATTTTTGGAGCATATGCTTCATTCTGTGCATCATTTTTGGAGCATATGTTTCATTCTTTGCATCATTTTTGGAACATATGCTTCATTCTCTGTATCGTTTTTGCAGCATATACTTCATTCTGTGCATCATTTTAGGAGCATATACATTATCCCGTGCATCATTTTTGGAGCATATGCTTCATTCTGTGCATCATTTTTGGAGCATATGCTTCATTCTGTGCATAGTTTTTGGAGCATATGCTTCATTCTGTGCATTGTTTTTGGAGCATATGCCCCATTCTGTACTTCATGTTTGGAGCACATGCATATTCTATGCATCATTTTTGGAGCATATGTCTCTTTTCTGTGCATCATTCCGGAGCCATTCATGTACCATTCTGTAGGTTTTTATATTTTGATAAAACGAAACGGATGAATAAATCGGAACCTTCCGATGTTGCGAATTGCCTGGTTCCGAATAATTCAGAATACCGAAATATTCCAAAACGAACAGATTTTTTTTTGTGCCTGTGCGCCTGCCTAACCCTACCACAAGATTCCTGTGGCTACCTCTTCCTCTCTCCATGATTATTGTGGTTAATAACCAGGATGAATAGTGATCTTTGTGTTTAAGGAGGACATCCTTGGTCCCATCTTGGCTGTTCTCATTTTTATTTTTCACTTAATGCCCCCAACTCTCGAGAGGTGGTGCTGTGGAACAAGAGATGTCCCTGATTGCTACTCTATCGCTCCAGAATATGTGAAATACATATATTCACGCACAAAAAAAAGGCCTGGGCGGATCAGATCCAAAACAAAAAAAATTCTATGTGATGAGTTAAATGAAATGTGCTTGAAAAGCTCTTTTATTATTTTTTTGGGAGCCTTGGGACATCAGATAAACAATGCGAAACAACAAGAAAGAGCCACAAAAGACAGAGGCGACTCCTTGCTAACCCTTTTCCTCCTGCTGAATTCTTTCTGGGAAGGCGCAGACCGAGCCCCGTCTGCTCGCCAGGAAAGGAACCCCCCCACCCCATCGCACCCCACCCCTATTAATTCAGCTCCTAAACCCTTCACTGGAACAGGTGTGCATTCACCACTCTGGGAAACCTCACCTCCCCCACTTCTTTTCCGGACCAAAAAATAAAAAAAAAAACAACATTAAAAAAAATAACCGTATTCTTTTCTGGAGCGAGGTTTTAATCCTCGAATCGTGGGACTTTTCCACCTTTCCGACCGAAGACGGGTAACTTCTCACAGCGCCGCCTTAGGCTAGGGTCAGACGAACGCATTTTTCACGTTGTCCGAATGGACGTATTTTTTCACGGAATACGCGATAGCGGTCATACGATGCGCATTTTCGTCCGTGATTTTGTACGGATCATCAATAAAACACGTTTTGCGTCTGGACGTTATGTTGGCCGGACATTAGCAGCGTCTGACGTCTCCCAATCACGCAAACACGCCGCTATGCGGCCGCAGCGCACTCTGTACGTCAGTAGTAGCGGTTTGACGTTCTAGAAAAAATGCGTTCGTTTGCTACTTGCGTTGCGCGGACGAACTTCCGTGCGGCCGTTCGTCGTATGTTTCCCGGCATTGGACGTCATTTGCTGCTAGCACGGCCGTGATTTCGTGCGGCTAAACGCACGTTAAAACTTCTTTCGTCTGACCTTAGCCTTAAGTGGAAATAATTAACTTAAAAAAATAAAAACAAACAAATAAAATAAAAACACCAGCTCGTATAATAGCTACATGACAGATGCCGACACGTGTCCCGGCTAGGGCTGCCAGGTCGGCCATGTTTTTCTGGACACATATAATTTATTCATACTGATGGGCAGTGAATGAAAAATGCCACCCCGCAGCGTGTATAATTCATACGCTGCAGGAAAGGAATCAGAAAGGAATCCAAGGTGACCTGCCCTGATTTCCTTCCTGCAGCATATGAATTACTGTATCTTCCGCACTATAAGACGCAGCTAGGTTTTAGTGGAGGAAAACAAGGGAAAAAAAGGATTCTGAACCAAATGGTGCACTAAAATATTAATGGCAGAGTAGGTGTCGTCAAGGTGTCGCTCGGCTGTGATCACTGATTTGTACGATTCATCCTCAGCTCAGCTAATCACACAATGAAACATCAAACAGGACCGGTCAAATGAGCACAGCGAGCTGTCAATATTCGCTCCATAAGACGCACAGACCTTTTCCCCCATTTTTTGGGGGGAAAAGTGGGTCTTTTGGACTGAAAAATACAGTATACATGTTGCAGGGCAGCACTTTTCCCTGTGCTCCCCTCTGCGTGAAATAGTAATGTGTCCAGGAAAACATGGCCGACCTGGTAATCCTAGTCCCGGCTACCGGTTACCTAATTATTCTTTTCTTAAATAAAAGTGCGCGTTTCCCCTCGTGTCGCTGAATTGCTTGTGCCGGGAAGATCGCTTTATTTCAATTTGCGCATGTTCGGTATGAAGAGAAGTAGGAGAGTCATTTTATCACGGCGGAAAAGGAAGGGTTAAAGAAAGGTCGTGCACCGTACTCGTGGGAAATGTTATTGTTATGGAACCATATTCCTTATTTGTTTTCCCCCTATGTTTTTACTTGAAATGGATTAGTCCACTCCCCTTGTCTAACACACATAGTTAGTTTTGTCCAGCTCATTTCCTCCTTTGCAAAGCCGGCTTTTCCTGTCAGTCTTCCACAGAGGCCTGTAAGCAGTGGCGTAGCGTGGGTTGTCAGCGCCCGGGGCCAGCCAAGAATTGTGCGCCCCCACCTGTGGACACGTTATCAATATTGCCCCAGCTCTCACATGGATTTGCCCCAGCTCATGGATTTGCCCCCAGCTCATGGATTTGCCCCAGCTCATGGATTTGCCCCCAGCTCACACATGGATTTGCCCCAGCTCATGGATTTGCCCCAGCTCATGGATTTGCCCCCAGCTCACACATGGATTTGCCCCAGCTCATGGATATTGCCCCAGCTCACACATGGATTTGCCCCCAACTCACACATGGATTTGCCCCCAGCTCATGGATTTGCCCCCAGCTCACACATGGATTTGCCCCCAGCTCATGGATTTGCCCCAGCTCACACATGGATTTGCCCCAGCTCACACATGGATTTGCCCCAGCTCACACATGGATTTGCCCCAGCTCACACATGGATTTGCCCCAGCTCACACATGGATTTGCCCCAGCTCACACATGGATTTGCCCAGTTTACACATGGATTTGCCCAGCTCTCACCTGGATATTGCTCCAGCTCTCACCTGGATATTGCTCCAGCTCCGGCAGGGGTTGAGGGGACCCAGATGCCGGGCAGCGCGGGAGTGCCTGCCCGGTCCTGAAGAGTCCGTCCTGTTGAAGGTGATGCGGCTGCGTGGCGTGCGTGCGCAGGTCACGCTGTCCGGCCAGTCAGGTGGTACAGAGACTCAGTACCACCTGATTGGCCGGACCACGTGACCGGCTGCGCCTGCACGCAGCCGCTTCCCTTTAACAGGACGGACTCTTCAGGACCGGGCAGGCACTCCCGCGCTGCCCGGCATCTGGGTCCCCTCAACCCCGGGCCAGTTTTAGGGGCGCAAATGCACCCCTAACAAAACTGCGCCGGGGCCACGGCCCCCCCAGCCCCCCCCACGCTACGCCACTGCCTGTAAGCGAAGATCCTGTTCTCGACTGGGGATTACATCCTTTTGGATGGCGGCCCCCACCGGAAATAGGCCGCGATCTGGCACCGATTGGTGCTGGATCATGGCCTGGCGTCTAAGGGGTTAACAGAATGCATCGCTGGAAAGGTCAGACTGTGATCTTTCCAGAGATGCCTGCCATTCGATTCTACCCCTCGGCGATGGGGAGATAGAGGGATCCAAACCAAGGGTCCCCCTCCCCTTCAGGCGCTCCCCCTGCTCCAGCGGGGGAGGGGACACCTGAAACTGACGTCATCGCGTCCGGGGCGATGACGTCAGTGCCCAGGGAGGGTATAAAAATGCAGACCTGGCTTCATGGAAGCCAGAGCTGCGATTGAACGGCCAGGACACGTTAGTATCGGTGCCAGGAAGGCTTAAGACGCCCAGGGCATACTATGCCGTCCTGCGGCGTTAAAGCCCACCTAATGCAGGACAGCATAGTACCTCCGGCATCCTAAAGGGGTTAAATAAACCTTTTAGATCATATATACTTAACAAAGTTTCTATATTTTATGCACTTTTTCGTATTGTATCGTCACCCGACATGCCGAATGGACTCCAAACAACCTGGAGGCTCACATTTTGGGGTGATTACTGATGTTTGATTCAGGGGTCCCTGTTCCCGAGGGAACTTGCAATGTCTATGAGAATCGTTACACTTCGTGTCTTGCCCTGGGTCATTTGGTGTATTGCTCGGGGACACTGGCTGGTGGTGAATAGACTGCTTCCCCCAGCAGCTCCCTCATCCTATAACCTCCGATCCAGGACCAGCACCTTACTTGCAATACCACAATACAAAAAGACAGTGGCTCGTCCTCATTCTCCTACAGAGCACCACAATTATGGAATAACCTCCCAGACACCGTCAAATCTTCCCACAGTCTTAAATCACTCAAAAGCTCCTTACTAACATACCTCAATACAGAATGCACCTGTAAACATGTAACCTAGTGACTATATACAGAATGCACCTGTAAACATGTAACACAGTGACTATATACAGAATGCACCTGTAAACATGTAACACAGTGACTATATACAGAATGCACCTGTAAACATGTAACCTAGTGACTATATACAGAATGCACCTGTAAACATGTAACCTAGTGACTATATACAGAATGCACCTGTAAACATGTAACCTAGTGACTATATACAGAATGCACCTGTAAACATGTAACATAGTGACTATATACAGAATGCACCTGTAAACATGTAACATAGTGACTATATACAGAATGCACCTGTAAACATGTAACATAGTGACTATATACCGAATGCACCTGTAAACATGTAACATAGTGACTATATACAGAATGCACCTGTAATCATGTAACATAGTGACTATATACAGAATGCACCTGTAAACATGTAACATAGTGACTATATACAGAATGCACCTGTAAACATGTAACATAGTGACTATATACAGAATGCACCTGTAAACATGTAACATAGTGACTATATACCGAATGCACCTGTAAACATGTAACATAGTGACTATATACAGAAGGCACCTGTAAACATGTAACATAGTGACTATATACAGAATGCGCCTGTAAACATGTAACATAGTGACTATATACAGAATGCACCTGTAAACATGTAACATAGTGACTATATACAGAATGCACCTGTAAACATGTAACATAGTGACTATATATACAATGCGCCTGTAAACATGTAACAAAGTGACTATATACAGAATGCACCTGTAATCATGTAACATAGTGACTATATACAGAATGCACCTGTAAGGCTAGGGTCAGACTGAGGCAGTGCGAACGCGCGTGCAGCCGCACTTAATCACGGCCGCACTAGCAGCAGATGCCGGGCAATGACGGCCAATATACGAAGTACGGTCGCACAAAAGTCCGGCTGCGCAACGCAAGTGGAAAATGAACGCATTTTTTCGAGAACGTGAAACCGCAGGTACTGACGTACAGAGTGCGCTGCGTCTGCTAGCGGCGTGTGTGCGTGATTAGGAGACGTCAGACGCTGCTAATGTCCGGCCAACATAACGTCCAGACACAAAAAGAGTTTTATTGATGATCCGTACAAAATCACGGACGAAAATGCGCATCGTATGACCACTATCGCGTATTCTGTGAAAAAATGCGTCCATTCGTTCGAACGCACTTTTTCACAGACAACATAAAAATGCGTTCGTCTGACCCTAGCCTTAACATGTAACATAGTGACTATATACAGAATGCACCTGTAAACATGTAACATAGTGACTATATACAGAATGCACCTGTAAACATGTAACATAGTGACTATATACAGAATGCACCTGTAAACATGTAACATAGTGACTATATACCGAATGCACCTATAAACATGTAACATAGTGACTATATACAGAATACGCCTGTAAACATGTAACATAGTGACTATATACAGAATGTGCATGTAAACATGTAACATAGTGACTATATACAGAATACGCCTGTAAACATGTAACATAGTGACTATATACAGAATGTGCCTGTAAACATGTAACATAGTGACTATATACAGAATGTGCATGTAAACATGTAACATAGTGACTATATTTCCTACATATTTATTTTCTGTTAATCTGTATATTTGTGTTGTTTTTATAATATCTTGCATTGTATTACTTTGTATTTCTGTAACTGTAACAATTCAATGTTCTTGAACCCAGGACATACTTGAAAAAAAGAGAAATCTCAATGTATCCTTCCTGGTAAAATCCTTTATAAATAAATAAATAAATAAATCTCCTGAGTCTGCTTTCCATGATTGTAGAGCAGTGACCTGGTGGTGAAGTTGAACCCGCTTCCCGTAAAGTCGAGACTTGCTTCTCCACGGTTGTACAGGAGGGACTTGCTGATCGGGATTTGACCTTGTGTTCCGTGGTTGAAGAGCAGAGACGTTACCACTAGGCTCCGCAGCTGAAATTGTGTGGCAGGCAAGTATGTAGTGTTGGGTGTCTTGACGTTTGCTGGAGAGGTGGTCTATTCAGAACCTGGGTCTCCAAGGTTGTAGAACGGTGATGTTACCTTTATTCGGTACAGCTGGTGGCTTCATGAGTGTTAAGTGGCACATTCAAGCCCAGACACTTCCCTTGAAATTCCTAGATGAGGGTATCTCTATCTTGCAGTGTAATGTGTACAGATTCCACTGTTGGTGTCACCTCTGGTGTGGTCTCGGTTGCTTCTCTCCTGGACCACTCCAGGGCTACATATCTTCTTACCGTCGCTTCTGACACATGGCTGGTCACATAAAGTTGGACCGGACACTCAAGCAGGAACATTATAAGGAGCTCTTTATTCCGGCATCATCACTAGCAGCGTGGGTCCAGACATCCTGATTTCCAGAAGAGGGGCTCGCAGATGTCGTTGGTTCCACAGCACGGGGTGTGTTCCCACTCGCCCATAAATCTTTACAAGCACCGCAGCTGTGGAATTCACAGCCTGAAATTTCATCCTTTGCTAATCAATTCTTGCTTTACCTTGGCCATTTGTGCGCTGGTTGATTCACTCGCCGCCGCAGACACCTGTTTGCCGCTCACTCGCGTTTTGCTTTGGAGCGTTTGAGGAATATGTTTGAGTTGTTGCCACCAGATCCCTGTATCATTAGATGTTCCTCTGCGCTGAGCGAGCGGCCATCGCCGCGGTTTATGATGATCAGGATTATCCAGATTCTGTGAATTAATGCTGTGACAATATTAAAACATTACTATATTAAAAAATTACAACCCCCCCCCTTTTACTCTTGCGTAGCGTAGGAACCATAAATTGCGCAGCGCTGCGGGACTCACACACTTTATGTACGCAAGTTGCGTAGCGTCTGCGCAGAGTGATGGGTCAGAGCTGCACGCGCATGCACAGATCTGAACCATCGCTGCCTCTCTGGGAACGCTCGCTACAGCGATTGGTCTCAGAGGGTGACGTCGGCTGCTTTCTGTGTGTGACATCACAAGTGAACGATTTGGTGACCCTCAGGCGGGAAACTCAAAATCCCAGCTGCAGGTGATGCTGGGTGGGGTGGAGGAAACTCCTCTGCTTCATCCAGCGATATCCCCAGATCAGGGGAGCTGGGGGGGGGGACACTAAAGAGGTCAGGATGAGCATACTGTCCCTTTAAGGACCCTTTATAGTTGGGGACCACTAGATTTTTAGGGGTTATTCAAAGAGCACCGACATTCCACCGGAATTTCAGTGCTCTTTCCTTCCCTACACTTTGATTCCCCGATCCTGCGGTGAATTCAGCATTCATCGCAGGGTCCCCGAAGTGCAGGGAAAAGCCGCCGAAAAACTGCGCGGTCGAAAATAAAAACCACTGCAATACCGCCGAAATTATCAGATCCGATAACCCGCCGGAAAACATCGGATCTGATCCGATAAACCGCCGAACAAATCCGAAAAAAGCCAATAATCTGCTGAACGGGGTAAAAAAACAAAACGACTGCAACTTTTAAAATTTTAAATGATGTTTACAAAAAACTACTGGACGATAAAGTTTGGAATTTGCATATAAAATCTTACGAATAATAATAAAAAGGACTGTTACAAAAAAAAATAACCTGCCATTTAAAAAAAAAAAAATCAGAAAAAAAATCAAAAAAACATTTGCCGAAAAAATCCTAAAAATAAATTAATAAAGAGACTTTTTGCTGCAGATTAAAATAATAAACGGTTTATTAGATATTGGATTAAAACGGGAATATTTTTAACATTGAAACCTATGGGATTCGCCTGATTAAACCTGCCGAATGAAACCACTGAACATCAGGGCATTTCACTGACATTTCTCTGCTGTTCAATGTGAATAGATTAACCATTGCTTCTCTATGGGGGATTTCACTGCCGCCGAACAGGAACCGTATTTTGCTGGTAATTCACCAACATTTGGCGAACTGCCTGCTTTCTGAATAGCAGAATGGCCACGAAATTGCACCGTACGGGGAAACTCACCGTTCGGTGCAATTTCAGGGCCAGGTCGGCTCTCTCTGAATAACCCCTTGTGTGTCCGCCAGACATATGCTGCAAAGCTTATAAGGGAAATGCAGTTTAAGGGACATTTTAGTATTTTTTTGATTTTCCCTAAATCAATTCCCTGTGTTGAAAGAAGCATTTTCCTCATTTCCACCCAGTTATTCCTAATCAAGAAAGAGTCCATGGACTCCCTCTAGACCTGAAGGTTCATGCTTTACCATGCAGCGCAGTCCCTGCTTCTGCTGTTCCCTGCTGTGCGACTCGCCCTGCTGTGCCCAGAATTATCATATTATAGAAATCCAAATAGAATAGATACTCTTTTGACCCTCCGGGTTATCACGCAAAGCACCGGCTGAGCATGATGGGATTAACCATGCTATTACCAAGCGGCTGGCTCCAAGATTGAATTTATATTTAATTAGTGGTTAACGAGCGTGACCCGACTGGTTACTGAGCTATCAATTAATTGCTAAATATACCTCCAGCGCGTTAGCCAATACTCCATGAATTCTCGCCAGCTGTCTGCACAAACGGCACGGAGCGGCATGAATCTCTCTGACATGGCACAGCCCGGCAAGTCTGTGCTTGTTTGTGCGATAATGCAGCGCCGTTCAGTGCGCCGGCTCCTCCAGCACAAACCTCTGACAATCACTTATTGCACAGGAGCTAATTAATAAGGTTTGATTTAGTATCGGCGCCTGGGTCCTCAGTAAGTCGCGGCTGTCGTTGCCAGATCTGTTGTGGTTTCATGGACGCACATCACATGTCAAAGCAAAGTGCTGCCCCTCAATGTGCTGGGTTTATACCCTGCGGGGGGACGACGACTAGGATTCTCTGGGATTCCTTATCGATTAATTGATATCATTCCTGACCCATTGGATGCCTACAAACATCACTGCAGCTTGTGGTCGCCCAGTAGGCCATGTTTTCCTGGACACACATCATTTATTCGTGCTGATGGGCAGTGCATGAAAAGTGCCACCCCGCAGCATGTATAATCCATACGCTGCAGGTAAGAAATCAAAAAGGAATCACAGGTGACCTGCCTTTATTTCCTTCCTGCAGCATGTGATTTATGCATGTTGCAGGGCAACACTTTTCCCTGTGCCCCCCCCTCTGCATGAAATAGTAATATGTGTCCAGGAAAACATGGCCGACCTGGCAACTCTATTAGCGGGGCTCAGGACTTAATCATCGCATCCTGGAAGAGCCTGCTGGTCCCTGTCACATGACTGTAATGCATTGAATGGTATGTGAGTCTGGAGATCCAATTCTCCGGTTCTGTGATTAACATGGCTTCCGGGTGGAATTACAAGCTCAGTTTTAAAATCAAAACAAAAGCTGAATGACTACACAGTTTTGAAGGCTGGGACTGCAGTGACCGAGCCTTTTATAATGAGCTGAAGTGGTTACGGTACGTCGGTACCCAGAGCGTCCACTTTGCTTTGCGATTTCAAAATATGAGTACATGATGGTAAACCTTTTATCTGATTGCATTTTATGTAGACATCAGTTGTCAGCAAGTTATGAGGGTTGTAGCTCTGACAAGTCATGGTGGCTTCCAAGTCCGACTCCCCCCCCCCCACCAAACGCACTTTATGTTGGACTCCAGTGTCACGCGTGGCGGGATAGAACGTAATAAACATGTTTGTGCACGTTATATATGTATTTATTTTGCTTTCTGTGGTTTGGGAGGTTCTTGATCTATGAGGAGACAAGTTTATAGAGAGATGCCTGTATCCTTTTCCCGATCGGTGTGCTAAGAGCGAGCAGTACTCCATCTCCTGGACACAGCGGTTCACACACAATCCTGTTTCTAGATCCTTCCTTACTGATACTGAGTATGGGGAACGTGTTTCTATTGATCGGTGGCTTCTCCTGAAGAGACAGAGTCATCGATGAGGGACTTTGATGTTCTGGGCAAGAGCAACATCTGGCTAATTTGAGATCAATGCACTTTATTATGAGCATTCCAAAAATAAATGTTGCAATTGTACCGGCTGGATGGAGTAGAGGTAACATCACTGCTCTATGACTGGAGACACAGGTTCGATCCTGGCCAGAGCACCTCTCCAGTAAGTGTCCTTGGGGAAGACACCTAACGGTACATACTTGCCTATCACACAATATCGGCTGTGGAGTCCAGTGGTAACATCTATACCCTTCGACCGTGGAGAAGCAAGTCAAGGTCTCGTTCGGCACATCCCTCCGGTACAACTGTGGAGAAGTCTCGACTTTACGAGAAGCGGGTTCAACCTAACCACCAAGTCGCTGCTCTACAATCAGGAAAAGACGACTCGATCCCACTCAGAAGACGCCACCAGCAAGTGTCCTTGGGCATGACACCAAATGATATGGATGCACCTACCTCACAAAATACTTGTACAGCTCATAGATTGTACGTTCTTGGGAACAGGAACCCTTGAATCAGATCATATTATCCATGTGTGGTATTCTAATGTATTAACCCCTTGTACACTGATCTTGTAAAACGCTGTGGAGTATGTGGCGCTATATAAATAAAGGATAATAATATTAATTGGTGATTCTAGACCTGTTTATTTATTAATTTATAAAGGATTTTACCAGGAAGGATACATTAAGACTTCTCTCGTTTTCAAGTATGTCCTGGGTTCAAGAACATTGAATTGTTACAGAATACCTGTTGAATAAGAGCCTCTAAAATGTTAATAATTTCATTGATGTAAGACCACGAGTTTATTGAGGTCAACTAGGGCCATTCAAGAGGCAACAGATTGAAGGTGGTGGGGTGGACGCACTTGAAGGTGGTGGGGTGGACGCACTTGAAGGTGGTGGGGTGGACGCACTTGAAGATGGTGGGGTGGACGCACTTGAAGGTGGTGGGGTGGACGCACTTGAAGGTGGTGGGGTGGACGCACTTGAAGATGGTGGGGTGGACGCAAAAAAAATATTTCCTGAATGAGAGAAAGCTGCAACATTGTCCTCTTTGACAGGAGCATTAATGCCACTTTTTATTTTTTTTACTTCAATGCACGGCTGTCAAACTACAGACCCCAGATGGTCCTGAACTACAACTCTCTTGATCCCCTGACCATCTACTGCACTGAAAGAATTCTAGGAATTATAGGCATCAACATCTGGGGGGCTGTGAGTTTGACAGCCTTGTCCTAGTGTATTATAATTGGTATTTATTGTAGTGTTTTTATTAACGGGTTGTGTCCTCCCGCTTAAACATTCCAGCTTAAACATTCAATGTCCACCTTTTAGAGAAGTGGCACAGGATGATAGACACATTGAAACAAAAGGGAATAAATATGGTGCCGGTTTCCCATGTCTTCTAAAACTTGGTCAACATTTGGATTTAGGCTCACAGGAGCTATTTCTAGGTGTGGTTCAGTTCTTCAGGCAGCTTTTGATTGTTTTTGGGTTCATCCTTCTCTCTTCATCTCCATCTCCAGGTGCTTCTCAGCCCGGTTCCTCGTGCTGCTGTCCCTCTGGTATGAGGGTATTGTCCACACTGGGTAATCTTTAGTAATCCTAAAAATTGACAATGATGTGCTGACTTTTTCCCAGGAGTATCAGCGGTAACAGATTGGCTGCCAAGGCAAAGGCCAAGCCTGACGATGCCAAGGCAAAAGTCTTTAGGCGACAAATGAATGCCAATGCATCGCCTCCAGCCTTATAAAGTGTCTGGACGTGGATAAAAGTCCAGACTTGTGCAAGGGTAAATGAGTTCTGGGGGACTACAATTTTACCTGCAAAGTCAGAGTTTGAGTAGAGTGGGAAATGTGTGGGAATGCAGTTCCTCCACTATTTTTGTGGAAGGACCTGAGTTCCCATTAGTTCTGTACGTTATAAAGCTTCTATAGAAATATAGAAGGGGGAGGCTATTCAGTATGTTAATGCCTTGGCATGTTTTACCTCTGTGGGTATGTCCATCCCCTGTGTGTGTTGTCCCATTGGTTCTCCTGTTTTTTATCTAGGTATGCCCCGTGTGTATATATTCAGCTGTAAACCCAAACTATTTCAGACCCTGCCTTTCCCACATTGTGCACTGTATCAATACCAAGCCTTGGCAGTGACTGGATACCTGACTAGGTATACTCTTGGTGTTTGTGCGATTCTAGGGAGCGCTAATTACGGAGGTACCCAGTTGGGGTACAGGAGGCTCTGCAACAACCAGCATTTACTGAATAACGTCCCTAGCGCCTGTGTTTTCCATCCAGCTTTAATACAACATGTTGATTTGTGTATGAGAAAAATATACAGGCAGATCACACACTCTTGAAATTATAGATAGATTTAAAGGTAGACTTCAACAAAGAGGTATATCATAAAGTGCTTCAATCTTAAGGTGACAAATATTCAATCAATGTACACATATAAAAGTGCAATGTGCCATAGAACACAGTAAATTGCAACAATATATAAAATTCCAGCAGTGCGATGGGTATAAGAGAGTCTATAAAGTGCAACAGTGTCCGAATGTACAAAATGTGCAAATTCAATGATATCCAATACAACAGTATGAATACCAGTGGGAAAAATTCCTTAAAATTTACTTCTCTTTATGTTCAAGCGATGCACAAATATAGTCCTCCTTTCTTGGTCTGTGTATCTCTTGCCGTCTCTCAATAGTGGAGAGGATAGCCAGAAAGGAGAAAAAAGTGAGAGAAAGGGAAAAAAAAAAAAAAATGGAGGGGAGAGAAAAAATGAAGAAATAATCGTGCAGAAAATCCCAATTAAATATGGCAAATGAATTACTCGTAGGAATATGGAAACTCACATTTATAAGAGCCCAAAAAATCCCTGGCTCTAGGTTTAGGAGCTTCCAGCCATATAGAGGGTGGCGTATCCCTTCTTAAATCTTCAACTCTGGTTGCGATGGCTACAATAAGATAATAAACAGCGCTCCTATAGTAGATTACCGTATTAGGATAAAAAAGAGGTGATAAGGTATTGAACTCACCAGATATGGAGCCTCTTCCACACAGGCTCACTCAATACAGCGTCAGGTACACTATGGTGGATACCCAGAACCTCTTCTCAACCGTCTGAGGGCCAGATATCAGGAGCTTCCAAGCGGTGGCAAGTATATATCCAAAGAGAGTAGTCAATAGAATATAAACCATATAAAATTTATTAAAAAATTAATTAATTGCATATTAAAAAATGGACAGATGCGTTACCGAGACGCGTTTCGGCATTAACAGCCTTCCTCAGTCGGTATATTTAGGTGCACTATTGTCCAAAAATCTCCAAACAGGAGCAAAAGTAAAAAAAGTCCTCTTTTATAGTCCTTTCATGGGATTATGTGAACCACATGAACAACAAAAGACTTCCTGCTTCCTGTTGTGTGACCTCTGGGATTTCATATCCGGTTCATTACCCAGAGGTGCTTTGCAGTAATCACCTGACAGAGTAAACAAAAAAAAAAAAAAAAAAAAAACTCACTGACAACCAGGAAAAGGAAGTAAATAAAAAACTAAAAAACACTGCTGCTCAAATAGGCAACAAACAAAATACATGGAGCCTGGAGATAAATGTCCTTCTGTGTATGCATCGCAAGTCCACAAAGGGGCACACTGTATCAGAATAACACAGTATGAAGAAACGGGACCATATACAGAGCCCATTATATTAAAAACACATATTGTCATTAGCATCAATAAGAACATATGTACCGCATGCCAGCTAAGAATACACATGCCCATAAAAAATTAAAAAATAAAAAATATAAATATTTTAAGGAAAAGGTCTATGTGATTATCCTAAAATGGGGAGTTCTGCATATTATATATTATTCTAAACACTGGATAAAAAATGCTAATTATTAAAAAAGGGGGGAAGGGGCTAGTGAACCACTGTCTATCACATCTAAATACAATTATTCTAATTAGATAGGAAGGAGATAAATATAAACTTGTATAATATATACATATATGTGCACATGTATATAGATGAATGGGTATAATCATGTAATGCATCTAATGAACCACAGTCTATCACACCTATATATAATTCCTCTAATTCAGGGTTCTCAAACTCTGGCCCCCCTGATGTTTCTGAACTACAACTCCCATGATTCCACGGCCATCTATTGCATTCAAAGCATTCTGGGACTTGTAGGCAAAAACATCTGGGGGCCGTGAGTTTGAGATCCCTGCTCTAATTGGATAGGAAGGAGATGCTGTAAAATTATATAATAATACATGAAGGGGAGGGATAAATATATTTGCTGCATCTAAAGTAGAAAGAAAAAAGGAAAATAAGCTGTAGACGTATGTATATAACGAAAATGGAGTACCAACAAAAGGGCCATTATTCATTAAGAAAATGGCAAAGTTCGAAATCAGCGTTCAATCCGTATGGTTGTAGTGAATTCATCAAATAGATCCATTTCATCTCTTCTTTACCTAATCTCTTCTCCAAACTACCGCCTCTCCAGAAAGGTTCCAGTTTCTTGACCGCTCTAAAAACGAGGCCCTCCGGATTCTGATTATGCTTAAGTTTGAAATGTAATGACACACTATGCTTCTCGAAACCATTCCGAATATTCCGTACGTGTTCTTGTATTCGTTTATTCAAATGCCTTGTGGTGCGACCCACATAGTTCAGTCCACAAGGACAAGTTAGAACATATATTACGTTTCTAGAGAAGCAAGTCATCACTTCTCTCAATTTGATGGTCTCACCATTTCTTTCTATCTCTGTTATCGTATTCTTCTTCCCTCTAGTATTTCTGCAATTCAAGCAATTACCACATTGATGGAATCCTGCTCTTATGCCAAAATGATTAGTGGGTTTCTTTTTCTTTAATTTGTGTGTGAGTTCCATCTTTAAGTTGCTTGTCCCTCTACAAATAATCCGGGGTATCACACACTCTTGATTGATAGTTTGCTGAAGTAGTCATGTGCTCCTCATATACAAGTAGCAAAATCCTGAAGTCATAAAGCTCCTTGGCCTCAAGTCTCAGAGCACGAAAACAGGTTTTTAAGACCTATCTTCACTTCAACATCCCATGCTTGCGGGTTCACGAAGATACGTACGTCTCAGGCAAGATATATGGTGCGCAATTGTTTTCATACAACCGATTTCATGTTCCCAAAAAACTCTGGCTTCCGCTTTCCATCCTCAAGGAGAAGAAAAGATTAATGAAGTCCCGCCAGCTTATTTTCACCTCCCATATGTTTGGTTTTACAGACGTTTGTGTACATACGCACCATCTTTGATGTGTTTTGTCGAAATGAAATGTTCTTAAGCTGTTGCTTGAAAAATGGGCAATGTTCCGCTCCGAACGTATAATGGATTCCTCGCGCGTCGTGTCACCGCTCGGTCACACAGATACTCTGTTTAAATTAAATTACAAGTCACAATTCGAAGAAACGTTTAATCTTTTCTGCATTAATCTTACTTTTGCCATAAATCCAGCCATTCTGAAAGAGATATTTTGTAAACACCAGCATTTTTATTTTTTGTGTTGCCATGTGAACGGTTATAATATTAAATTCTTTGCAAAACTCAACATTCAAAGGAAAAACTGAGAATTGTAAATAAATGAAACATTCAGGGGCCTATTGCACATCAGCCAGTATTGGCAAAGATAAAATATATATTCCATATTTGCAGCTGCCGTATATACATAGATTATTGCATGAAACATCACGATTTGTTTTATTCTAGAGGAGAAATCAAAATAAATAGTATTTTCTACTAGGGATGTGCATGGCTGAAAAATGTGTTTAGTTTAGTTTCGTTTCGTTACATTTTTAAATCATTTCTTTTTTGGAATTTCCTAGCTAATTTTGTTTCGTTTCGTTTTGGATCGATTTGAAATTTCGAATTGATTCAAATTTCATATATCAATTCGATAGTTGATATCAATTCGAATTTTGGATCACTAAATAAAACCCCAAAGAAACGCTAGGGTTTCATTTTAAGTGGTGTCACAGATTTAGTATTTGAGTCAAATTAAACAGTGAAACAAAATTAATTTGTTTCACAAAGTCCTTTGCTGATTATTACTTGTATTGTAAGTTAAGATCAATTCGATAGATGATATCAATTTGATAGTTCATTTCAAATTCAATAGTTGATAGTTATTCAAATTTTTCTTTTATGATGATGACGCAGTGTAAGACGAAATAAATTCGTTATATACCATTTCGTTTTGTTTTAAATTCGTATCGTATCGATTCGTTATTCAGAAGTACTTCAAATTTCCAAATTCTGAATTTTTCCCAAACGAATGCACATCTCTATTTTCTACCCTTTTAAAATGATCTTGATGAAAAAAAGACGAGACCGAGGAGATATGATAGAAACATTTAAATACGTAAAGGGAATCCACAAGGTAGAGGAAGGGAGTATATTTAAAAGGAAACAAAGTAGCCAAACAAGAGGACATAGTCTTAGATTAGAGGGGCAAAGGTTTAAAAGTAACATCAGGAAGCATTATTTTACTGAGCGGGTGGTGGATACATGGAACAGTCTTCCAGTTGAAGTGGTAGAGGCCAAAACAGTGATTGAATTTAAGCAGGCATGGGATAGGCATAAGGCTATCCTAAACAAAAGATAAATCCAGGTAAAGTATCCATGTAATTGGGCAGACTAGATGGGCCGAAAGGTTCTTATCTGCCAACATTTTTCTATGTTTCTATGTTTCTATGAAGGTGCCTCTGCAACTGCAACTAAAACGTTGACAATTTTTTTCTGTGAATTTTGCAGTGCCTAACTTCCACTATAATTAATGGAATACATGGAATATAAATTATAATTAAATAATAATAATAATAATAATATTTAATAGTATGTTATTCAGTTTTAGATAATATAAAATGTATTATGTATTATACAATAATAATTATAATATAATTTATAATAATATATAATATAGTATAATAATTATATTATTAATAATATAATAGTATATATTATGCAGTTTTATATAATATAAAATATAATTATATATTTTTTACTTACTATACAATATACAATTATACAATTTATTATACAATGATACTATAATATATAATAATTTATATATAATATTTTTTTTTCCTCTGAATTGCTCTTGGACTGGCTACCCATGCAGTTGACACACCCATGTCATGGGAATGCATTTGTTCCCTATCCAGTGCCTGATTTCCATTATAATTAATGGAATGTATGGAATATAAATTATAATTAAATAATAATATATTATTATATAATATTATATATTATATATTATATTATAATATATTATTATATATTATTATATAATATAAAATTTTATATTATTATATAATATAAAATATAATAGCATATTATTTTACTTATTATACAATAATACTATAATATATAATAATTTATACATAATAATAATAATAATAATATATTATTTTTTTCTGAATTGCTCTTGGGCTAGCTACCCAAGCAGTTGACACACCCTCGCTATTGTATTTGTCCCCTATCCAGTGACTAATTTCAATTATAATGCATCTCCTGGTTCTCCCCGGCAACACCCTGCATCTCCAGGTTCTCCAGCAACCCTGCATCTCCTAGTTTTCCAGTGACTCCCTACATCTCCTGGTTCTCTGACAATCCCCTGCATCTCCTGGCTCTCCGACAGCCCCCTTCATCTCCAGGTTCTCCGGCGACCCATGCATCTCTTGGTTCTCCGGCAACTCCCTGGCTCTCTTCATTTTTCGGCGACCCCCTGCATTTCCTGGTTCTCCGGCTACCTTCTGCAACTCCTGCTTCTCCGGCGAACCCCTGCATCTCCTGATTTTCCGGTGACCCCCTGCATCTTCTGGTTTTCCGCCCCCCCATCTCCTGGTTCTCTAGTGAACCCCTGCATATGCAGGTTCTCTAGCAAAACCCTGCAACTCCTTGTTCAACCCGCGACCCCCTGCTTCTAGTTCTCCGGCAACGTCCTGCATCTCCTGGTTCTCCGGCAACCCTGTGCATCTCCTGGTTCTCCGGTGAACCCCTACATATGCAGATTCTCCAGCTATCCTCTGCAACGCCTGGTTCTCCAGCAATCCTCTGCATCTCCTGGTTCTCCAGCGACCCCCTGCATCTCCTGGTCCTCCGGCAACCCTCTGCATCTACCAGTTTTTTTTTATAGGAGACTGTCCATCTCCATTCATTCCCTGTCCACTGCCCGTGTCCAGTCCCATTCCTGCCTAGTCCCTTGAATGTTTTACCTGTTACTGAATGTTCCTTTAATAAACCCCCATTGTGTCTCTCTTGCCTCTGTATTGCTGCATCCTGGGTACAGACCCCCCTTGATCACTGAGAACAGTTTTATTCTGTCCCTTTTTAAGTGCAAACCTACAAATTCCATGTCATTAAAATTATTATTATTATTAGTCCTTGTTTTTTTTTGGGGGGGTAATCTAAATGTATTATCTCCTGTCTATGACTTGGTGGCCTGGTCACAGGCCTCCTCGAAACAAGCTATTCTCAGACTATAAGTGCAGTAGCTGAGCCATCACGGTGATCTGGAGAATCCACGAAAAGTTATTTTTGATCCTTTAAAAAGCCCAGCTCTCGCTCTTTCTCTTTTGGGAAACAATGGCCGCCTTTGAGTAGAACATCTGGCTATCTGCCTGAACCTGATCCCTTGTTGAGTGTCCCTTCTCTGCTTCTTCTACAAGCTGAGACACATAGTCTGATCCCTTACAGGGAGGAAAAGAGGCAGCGTGTTTACCTGTGTCTCTCGCTTTTTTAACTAGCCTGGCCGTAACCTCCAAATCTGTTGTGTTTCCACCGCTGCCAAAAGACTGATAGCGCCAAGGTTAGAGAGTTCATTCCGTGCGGTTCAACCAGAGGTGGGAAACGAAAGGACTGATACTTTTCTCTAACTCGTTCCCAAGAAAAGCACCATATTTCGAAGACGGGTCATAGTTTGACACGTGATATTATGTTTCATTCTAAAGAGTCGTCGATGATTGGAATAAGTTCGCTCCCTGACCGTCTTTCCACACATACTATATAATCGTGCGTTTCTGGTCCAGTCCCATTGATGGAGCTCGGGCTCGGCGCGGCCCAGCAGATCTCCCCGGGCCCTGGATTGATCTCCTGCTGATAGGAAAAGCTGATCGACCGATGCGTCTGAGCGCGTGAATGAAATGTGATGCTCGTGTTTGAAAACATTAACAATTCGTTACACGTAAACATTACATAAACACTGAGAAACATTCTTATGTCGATCAGATAATTACGTGTATCCCGACTCTCCCAAGAGTTCCCTGTGGTTTAATCATTCTTTTAATTCTGGGACACATAGACCGTAGCAGCTTTGATTTATGCTTCCTTTATCCTCTATCTGCTTTACCCATGTCTTCTCGGCCGTAATAACCTCTCAGCCCTGTGAACCCCTCAAAATATAAGGGGATATTCAAAGAGCACCGGAATTTCAAGGAAATTTTGGTGCACTTTTGTTCGGTGCAATTTGGCAATTCCAGATCGCCGACCTTGCGTTGAATTCACTATTCACCACAGGGTCCCCGAAGTGCGCCAAACGTTGAGATGTTGAATGCTGCCGAACAGACCACCAAACGTTAAGCCGTCGAACAGACCGCCAAACGTGGAGCCGCCGAAAAGACCACCACACGTGGAGCCGTTGAATGCCGCTGAACAGACCGCCAAACGTTAAGCCATCGAACACTGCAAACAGACCGCCAAAAGTGGAGCCGCCAAAAAGACCACCAAACGTGGAGCCGTTGAACGCTGCCGAACAGACCGCCAAACGTTAAGCCGTCGAACACTGCAAACACACTGCCAAACAGGGAGCCGCCGAAAAGACCACCAAAACGTGGAGCTGTTAAACGCTGCCGAACAGATCGCTAAACTTGGAGCCGCCGAAGCCTGCTGACCTCCGATCAGCCTGCCGAACTGAACGCTGAACGCCGCCGAGCTGCAGAAAAAAACCCCCAGAATTCTGCTATTTTTTAAAAGGTGTTTAAAACAATAAAAATCGATGAAAATGTGTGAAAATAATAAAAAAGCCATGAAAAAATACCCAAAACATTCCAAAATATCATTAAATAAAAAGGATTTTTGCTGAAAATGTAAAGAATAAACTGTTGAATAAAAAAATTAAAAGCTATAATATTTTTTTTACGTAGAAACCTATGGGAGTCACCTGTTTAAACCTGTCGAACTGAATCACCGAAAATCAGGGCATTTCACCAACATTTTGGTGCAGTTCGGCGTTCTGTGACTAGATTAACCATTAATTCTTTAAGGGACAATTTCACTTTCAAATTGCAGTGATCTGCAGTGAGCTGCACCGTATTTCGCTGACAATTTGACAGTATTTGGTGAATTGATAGTCTTCTGAAAAGTTAAACTGCTACAAAATTGCACCGTGCAGGGAAATAGCAAACCCCCCCCCCCCAGTTCAGCGGCGTTCGGCAGCTGATCGGCTGTCTTCGGTGGCGGTCAGTTCAGTGGTGTTTGACATTATTTGCCAGCGTTCGGCAGTCTGATTGGCGCTTTAAGGAGGCGTTTGGCATTCTGTTCGGCGTCTGGCTTCGTACGGTGGGTGATCGGCGGTGTTAGGCAGTCTTTAGAGGCTCCCGTTCGGTGCATTTCGAGGACTAAGTTGCGGAACTGGACCAAAGTGCGACGAAGGAAAAGCGCTGGAATTTCAGTGACATTTCAATGCTTTTTGGATAATCCCTTATGTGTCTGACATATGTATGATGGGGTATATGTATATGAAATGTGTGTGCACTTATATCGGGTGCTGTATCCTCTTATTATATACCGGAGATCTTCAGTTCAGACGCAGTATCACTGTGCGTGTTAGAGTTGCATTCGATTACATGAGTTACTTGAGATGCACAACAAGCAACACGTCTGTCACACACAGCCCCATCTCCTACATGTTTACAATGGAGGGTAGCAGAAGGCGCGCGTACCCTCTCGAGAAGCACTGTGTGATTTCAGTTCAGTCACCACTTTAATGGGAATAATTATTGTTTTTATGATTTGGCCACCCAACTCGAGCCTGAGATATTTTCAAGTAAATTACCCGCCGTGGCGCACAGCTGTGGCTTTTCCTCCAATAAGAACAGTGATTATGTTCTGCGATAGACCTAATAAAAATCAGTTTTATTTACACTCGGGGGGTGGAGGGGAGAGATTACCCACTTTGCGGAAAACCTAGTAGCCGACTCTTGCCCCGCGACCCTTTGTTTCCATTCTCCGTCGCGTGATCGTAAAACCTGGGAAAGCAGCTTCGGAACACTGACATTCTTATTGTGGAAAATGTATAAATAACAATGGAACACACAGCTCCTCTTATCGACATTACGCTGACAGGAGAGTCTATATTTTCCAAGAGTTAATTAAAGTCACACGGCAGGACGTGTTTACCTCCCATGTTTTACAACATGATGTATACATTGACTGAAAAAACAACACACGTTTTAGAGGGCGAATAAAACATGTTTGTTTACTGATGTTACAAGCACCATAAACTTCGGCGATCCCGATAGCGTCTCCTAAATATATTCTATCTGCTGCCAAATGTATGAAAATTCTCTCTAAGTACTCTGAGAAGACATTCAAGGTTATTCAGAGAGCAACGAAATGTCGCCGACATTTCGGTGCACTCTCGTTCCCCGCGCTTCCCTGCACTTCGGGGAATCAAAGTTCCCCACCCTGCGGTGTATTCAGCATTCACCGCAGGATCCCCGGAGTGCAGGGAAAACCCGCCGCAAACCCTCCGAACACTCGCCGAATTCCCACTGAAAAAAACCAAACCGCTGCAAAGACCACGCCGAACACGACGGAAAAGCCGACGAGCAGCCGATCGCAGAGCAGCTGCTGGAATAAGCCGACGGACAGGGTAAAAAGAATCAAAAAAACAGTGCGCTTGAAAGTTTCAAAATTGAAACGCTGTTTGCAAAAAAAAAAAGAACGAAAATGTCTGTAATTAACATATAAAATCCTATGAATGATAATAAAAAGGGCTGTTACAGAAAAAAGAAAAAAAATCCGGAAACATGCCTAAAAGATCCTAAAAAAATCTATAAATAAAGAGACTTTTT
The DNA here is from genome assembly GCA_009667805.1 of Leptobrachium leishanense. Lineage (NCBI taxonomy): Eukaryota > Metazoa > Chordata > Amphibia > Anura > Megophryidae > Leptobrachium > Leptobrachium leishanense. The sequence continues at coordinate 12,382,129 of CM019069.1, read as the reverse complement.
GTTGCAGAATAAAATAATAAACGGTTTATTAGATATTGAATTAAAACAGGAATATTTTTAACATTGGAACCTATGGGATTCTCCTGAATAAACCTGCCGAATGAAAACACTGAACATCAGGGCATTTCACTGACATTTCTCTGCTGTTCAATGTGAATAGATTAACCATTGATTCTCTATGGGGGGTTTCACTGCCCTCGAACACGCACCGTATGTGCAGGCAATTCGCCAAAATTTGGCAAACTGCCTGCTGTCTGAATAGCCGAATGGCCCCGAAATATCAACGTACGCTGAATTTCATTGTTTGGCTATATTTAATAACTCCTATTGTTTTGTTTTAGTTGAATACCCTGCAGTTTCTACTTGATTTCTACCATCATCTCTCTCTTCCTCCATCCCTCTGTAACCAGATCTCATCCCCCCCTCATCCACACTAAGCCAGAAGGATAAGGATCGGATTCTGAGATCACAGTATGCTGCCGACCGCTGAATAAATAGGCAGAAAATACACTTGAAATAACTTTTCATATATCTTATATACTGCTTTTCTGGTGAAATGTCTCCGAAACAGATCCATCATGTATCAACATCTCCCGTCGGCCATGGCTTCATCTGATGGTTTTTCAGCCCGGAAACTCTGGCCTCGGACTTCATGGATGATAAATCTTCTAAGATCGGCAGCATCTTGGCCTGAGACGGACAGTTAAATTCAATAAGCAGCTTGTTTGGGCGCGTCGACAACCAGCTCTATCATTTCATCTTGAAACGTTGAGTTAGAGAGACGTCGTCCAACGCAATTATCTCGTTCTACATTTTACGAGTCGGTTGTCCACCACAGCCCAATATCCAAGACCAAGAAAAACAGGCGCAGTGACATGTCGTACCTAGATCCTTTACCACCAGATAATAACAGCAATAAAGGATAAAATATTGGACCTGGATATCAGGACGGAGATTATTTTGAGCACGTTATCACTACCACCATTTATTATTTCTGAAGATAATTTTTATTTCCACTGGCTGAACGTCAAGTGCCTTGACTCACGCTGCAGCCATATATCCAGTTGGCTCTGCGGTGATGATAGCAGAGCATCTCTTCATAGGTTTGTTTTTATTTTATGTGCAGAAAAAGCGATTTTGCTCCTATTCCGAACCAGGGCGGGTGCATAAACCAGAAGTATCCAACCTGCTTCAACCACATATCCTCATGCTGCTTATCAGTCTTGAGAGAGGCTGGTGGGTTTATATTTATACCCTCATCAGGAACGATTCCACTTTGGGATTAAAAAGAAAAACACGGAAAGAGGCAGCAGCAACAATGACCTGCCTGGGGATACAACAAAATATACATATGTAAAAAATGGATTTGCGCCTATTCCCTACCTGGGCGGCTGCGTAGACCAGACGTATTCAGCCTGCTCCATGTATAAAACATAACAAGAAAAAAGGTTGTCATTTGCACTCACACCTGTAGCTCCATACGAAACAAAATGCAACCAAAGGTTGTTTTTTTTTGAATGGCCATTAAAGTGTAAGCTCACCTGCCACATTACGAGACCTCTGGTCAGGTGAGTCCTACCTGATGCAACCAAGAGCTGCTTTCTAATCAAAAACATATCCTCATGCTGCTTCTCAACTAAGAGGCAAACTGATGGGTTTATAATTATACCCTCACCAGGAACAGTTCCACATTGGGATTTAAAAGAAAAACACGGAATGAGGCAGCAGCAACAATGACTTGGCTGGGGATACAACAAAATATACATATGTGCAGAAAAAATGGTTTCACCCCTATTCTCTGCCATTTGTGCTCACCCCTGTAGCTCCATGCAAAACAACACACAAAGAGAGGTTTTGGTTTACTTGAATGGCCATTAAAGTGCAAGCTCACCTGCCACGTCACGGCACCTCTGGTCAGGTGGGTCCTACCTAATGAAACCAAGAGCTGCTTTCTAAGCCACCACATATGCTCATGCTGCTTCTCAGTAGGGATGTGCGTTTCGGGTTTCGGAATTTCGGAATTTTCACGAAATTTCCCGATTCGTGTTTTCGGATGCGACCGATTTTCCGAAAATTTTTAGATCCGAAAATGTCAGATCCGAAAAGTTTTCCGAGCCGAAACCAAATATTTTCGGAATTTTCGAATGGACTTGAAATGTGTCAAATCGAAATTTATTGCTTTGAAACGAGTGGAAACAGACGTTCGGAAAAAACGAAAAATTTCCGAAATCACGAAAAGTCGATACAAAAAACGAGCAAAGTGACACGAAAATACGAAAAATGGTCGATATTCCGAAAAAAAAAATGTACACGAAAAACGAGTCGAGCCGAACCGAATCGAAACAGAAATCGGTCGAAACGAGCCGAATTGAAAAGTTTAAACATCCGAAAAATCGAATCGAATCGAACCGAAAAAAAAATCGGTGCACAAGCCTACTTCTCAGTCAGAGAGAGACTGGTGGGTTTATATTTATACCCTCACCAGCAACAATTCCACTTTGGGATTAAAAAGAAAAACACGGAAAGAAGCAGCAGCAACAATGACCTGGCTGGGGATACAACAAAATATACATATGTGCAGAAAAAACGGTTTTGCTCTTATTTCTGTACCAGGGTGACTGCGTAGACCAGAAGTTTTCAGCCTGCTCCATGTATAATACATAAAAATATATATATATTTTTTCTTGTAGTTTTAATATTGTATTTGCATTCAGACTATTTATTTATATATTAGAATTATATTTACTGTCATTAAACCATGTCATGTGTCGTCACCTCCCTCCGTAGCACCCGCCCGGTCTGTATATAATAATAATAAATCCATTTTTTTCCCCTGGAAATGTTACTGTTGACCGGTTTCATATTTCTCGAAGATTAATCGGCAAAAAGCAACAATTCAAAGGAAAAGAGAATAAAAAATTACATGGAAGAAAAATGATTCTGGAAGCGGCTCCCTGCGCTCGCATGGAAGAAACCTACATAATATATCATTGCGAGATCACAGGTCACTGATTATTAGAGAAGAATGATATTTTTGAAAACTGACTGAAAAATATTTTTCAAAATATAAGAAAAAAATACTAAAAAGAACAGCTAAACGCACTGCTGCTATAAAACGAGCCATAAATATATATATAAAAAACTCCATTAAAAAAAAAAAGAACGGAATCAAAAATGTCACTGGAAAAAATCCAGAAATAATGCTTAAAAAATTCTAAAAAATAAATAAATAAAAAAGTTTTTTGCTGCAAATGAAAAGAATAAACAGTCGAATAAGAAAATAATAAAACCTGTATTTTCCTTCAATTGAAACCCATGGGATTCGCCTGTTTAAACCTGTCGAACTGAAGCAATGAAATTCTGGGCATTTTGCCAACATTTCGGTGCTGTTTGGTGTCTCTGAATAGATTAACCATTACTTCTCTATGGGGAATTTCACTGCCATCGAAGGTTGCCGAATTGTGGCGATCTGAGTCGAAGAGCCCTGTATTTCGCTGCTAAGCTTTCTAAACTTCAATTCGGTGGCAAATTCGACACTTTGAATAACCCCTTTTTTGTGAGGGTTTATACTATCAGGGTTATTCAGAGAGAGGTGAAAACCAGGAGAATGACTGGAGAAGTGAAAATTCTAGATCAAAATAGCCGATTTGGAAAGTGAGATACTGTAAGGCGAGGGTCAAACGAACGCATTATTCGCAGTGACAGTCAAAAAGTGCGTCCGAACGCATTGACGTATTTTTTCACGGAATGCGCGAAAACGGTCATACGACGCGTATTTTCGTGCGTGATTTTTTACGGATCGTCAATAAAACACTTTTTGCGTCTGGACGTTATGTTGGCCGGACATTAGCAGCGTCTGACGTCTCCTAATCACGCAAACACGCCGCTATGCTGCAGCAGCGCACTCTGTGCGTCAGTACTAGCGGTTCTGCGTTCTCGAAAAAATGTGTTCGTTTGCCGCTTGCGTTGCGCAGCCGGACTTTCGTGTGGCCGTACTTCGTATATTGGCCGTCATTGCGCGTCATTTGCTGCTACTGCGGCCGTAATTTAAGTGCGCCTAAACGCACGTTAAAAGTGCGCTAGTCTGACCCCAGCCTAAATGGGAGAATTTTTCTGGTTTGGCTATTTTGACCTAGAATTTTTACTTCTCCAGTCATTCTCCTGGTTTTCACCTCTCTCTGAATAACCCTGTTAGTTTCTAAAAGGTATCCGGAGATGGAGATGAAGCACGGAGGGCTTTCTTAAAAACCTGCAGAGTTTTGACTGCACAGATCCAAGAGGTCCAGTCGACCTCGGATCTCAGAGTTCGTTTCGGAGGAGCAGGTGAAGAAGACAGTTTTATTATACGTTGTCTTCTGAGATTGGAAGCACCTTGGCCTAAGAGAGACACTGACCATTAAACCCAGTAAGCAGCTGGTTGGGTGGGTTTCACTGTTCCATTTAAAGTTCAAGAGATTGTTTTGCAGTGATCCAAGAGATACGGGAAGATCAACATCAAAACGGGAGCAGTGGGGGTAATCCTGACCGCAGTTTGATGGGTTCTTCTAAGACTTCCAATGAATCCGCGTGAAAGGAGATCAGACAGAAGGCGACTTGTTGACAGAACGCTGAAGGGTTCGTATTAAATGTTACTATATATAAATATATATATAAAGTGATCAGTGTATCAGTAGAAGAATTCATTTCCTGTGGATCATAAGTAACGTTACTGTGAGGCAGATGGACGCAGAAATGTTGGTCAACCTAGCACTGCCTGGCAGGTCTATTCAAAGAAAGGTGAAACTGTGGAGAACTTTTGGAAAAGTGAAAATTCTATGTCAAAATAACTAAACCAAAAACATTCTCCCATTTATCTCACATTCCAAATTGGGTATTTGGTCTAGATTGTTCTCTTCTCCTGCCAATTCCCCTGAGTTTTACCTTTCTTTGAATAGACCTGAGAGTGTTTGCAGAACAAATTGCAGGTTCTTGGGTCACAGATAGACATGTGCAGCGTTGAAATATTTGGCTCGATTTGGTTTGGATTGTTTCAGTATCTGAGAAAATCTGATTTAGAAATTATCAGAATCAGCCGATTAGGAACATCGGAAGCTTCTGATAGTTCGGTATTGGACCAATTCGGAATATCGGAAACATCCATTATATTTGGCTGTAACAGGTATTCAGAACCTTTAGGTATAATACAAAAAATAAATTGTGTAGGGGAGCTAGGGTCAGGGGTAAAACGAGGGCTAGGCTTAGCTTAGTGTTAGAGTTTTGGGCTATGGTTAGGTTGTGGCTAGGCTAAGAGCAGCAGTTTCTGTGAGTCATGATTAGGGTCAGGGACAGGGTTAGGATAGGGCTAGAGTTTAATTAGGAATAGGATTAGGTTAGGCTAGGGCTAGAGTTAGGTTAGGCTAGGATTAAGGTTAGGCTATGTTTATGACCAGGTTTAGCTCTAGGGTTTGTTAAGGGCTAGGTTTAGGTTAGGCTAGGATTAAGGTTAAACTACGTTTATGACCAGGTTTAGCTCTAGGGTTTGTTAAGGGCTAGGGTTAGGTTAGGCTAGGATTAAGGTTAGGCTATGGTTATGACCAGGTTTAGCTCTAGGGTTTGGTTAAGGTTAGGATTGGAGTTTCTGGGTGTCATATGATTAGTGCTATGGTTAGATTAGGGCTAGGATTAAGATTAGTCTAGGGTTATGGCTAGGTTTAGATCTAGGATTAGGTTAGGGCTATGGTTAGGGTTACAGTTTCTGTCTGGGTTTCGTATGATTAGTTCTAGGGTTATGTTAGGGTTAATGTTACCTTTTTTTTTTTTTGTTCTGATTAAATCAGAATTTTTTTTGGTTATTTTTGGACCTGGACGATTTATAATCGAAAAGATTCGGATTTAAATGTTTATACTCAAAACGAGGAAACGATTCGGTTCAGAGATTGGCCAATCGGAATGCGAATCGATCCTAATTGCCGATATTTCGTACCGTTTCCAAACAGGTCCAAACCGAATCGCACATTACTAGCCAGAGGATAATGTGAATTGTAGTCAATGAACTGGATCGTGGGGATTGTAGTCACTGAACATTAAGGTTAAGTGGAAGCTCTAGAATGTATCCTACATTGAAAGTGCCCGGATAGAAACTATCCTATAAATAACAGCCAGTCGCTTTTAAATTACAGCCGGCTTAACGAACCTGCCGCTCCTGTGCCCATTCCGGCTATTTTTAGCCTTTCTTTGAATGCCATTGAGATCTACAATATGCTGGTCTGCGGTCGAATTAAACACCCCCCACCCCTATCCAGTTTTGCTGGCGGACGGTTGTTTTACAGGAATTGGTGCTTAATTTAGAATTCTAACACGAGGAACGTTTACGGCTCGCAGCCCGTACAGCTGAGCTGCAGGTCGAGCGGATACAAAGCGTCCATTGTGCAGACGAGAAAATCTCTCTACCTGAGAGGAGCGATTTCTGAAACGTGGATTCCTGCTCTGGGGAGCGAGGGCAGCTGTATACAACCAAAACATAATCCCACCTATATATTAGCGTATAGACACGGGCTGCATTATTTAACTCCTACAGGGTAATTCAAAGAGATCCGAATTGCTTGAGAAAGGTAACCGAGCAGTGAAAATCAGCGTTCGGTTACCTTTCCTGGCCATTCGGCTATCCAGAGAGCAGGCAGTTCGCCAAATCCTGGCGAATTGCATGAACATACGGCGCCTGTTCGGTGCCTGTTCGAGGGCAGTGAAATCCCCATAGAGAAGCAATGCTTCGTCTATTCAGAGAACACAAACCAGCAGTGAAAGGTTCCCCTAATGCCCTGCCATTCGGTGGTTTCATTCGACAGGTTTATTCATGAGAATCCCATAGGCTTCAATGTTAAAAATATTCCCGTTTTAATTCAATATCTAATAAACCGTAGATTATAAAATTCTTCAGTAAAGAGTCTCTTTATTCATAGATTTTTTAGGATATTTTAAGCATTTTTCAGATTTTATTTTTTTTATAAAAAGTCAGATTTTTTTTTTTTTAACCACTTCGCTGCTGAGGACGCGCTCAGCGCGTCCTCAGCAGTCCCGCTGGTGTGCTGAGGACACGCTGAGCGCGTCCTCCCATTGGGGTCAGCGTTCGGCCGGGTTCCGGCCGATCGCTGGCCCCTCCGGTGCGGGCTGACATCCTGGATGTCAGCCCGGCATCCGGACCAGCAGCCGCCAGAATTAGGTGTCATCGCGGGGGCGCGATGACACCTAATTCAGGCGCCCCCCCCGCATGTGCGGAGGAGGCGCCTGAAAGGGAGGGGGGGAGGTCCTTCGGACCTCTCTCCCTCCCGATCGGCGGCTCTGCGGGGGTTAACCCAGGCATCATTTGGAAGGGCACAGGCAGCCTGCCCTTCCAAATGATGCCTGGCATTAACCCCTGGGGAGCTGGATCGCGAATCGGCGCTGAAAAGCGCCGGTTCGCGATCCTTTCCCGGAGCTGGCCGACATCTTGGATGTCGGCCAAGCCTCCGGGAACTCCCCCAGAGGACTGGCGTCATCGTGCGTAGCACGATGACGCCAGTCCTAGAGTTAACCCCTAACTGCCACCAACTGTGGAGATAGGGAGTTCCAATGAACTCCCTATCTCCCGATCCGTGGCAGCTAGGGGTTAAATTTTGGTATGGTTGGATTGGCCAGAGCATGGCCGTTCCAATGATACAAAACATGAAAGTGAAAAATTTTGTAAAAAAAAAAAAAAATTTAAAAAAAAAAAATAAAAAATAAAAAAAAAAAATTAAACACTTTTTTTTTATTTTTTTTGGTTTGTTAATGCAGCAATATTGTTCCCATTTCAATTATAATGTGAACAATGATGCTGCACTAACGATTTTTGTATGCGGTGCGTTTGTTAAAAATAGTGTCATTTTCCCCAAAAAAAAATGTAATGAGACCCCATCTCTAATTTTTTTAACAAGCGCACCCCATACAAAATATAACCGCAATTGCTCGCATGTTAAAATGTGGAAAAAAACACTTTACACGTTGTAAATTATTGAAAATACATATTTTATTGCATTTTTTGTTATAATATACAGACATGACATGACGTATACATATAATAATGACATATTATGAATCTGCCGAGTCTGACGGAAAGAACGATATATAATATGTCTGGGTCATATACTAAAATAAGCCTTCAAAACACGTTTAAACATGATGCGCAAAACAGGTAAAAATGACCTCAGCATAGGGGCGGGAAAAGCCTCAGCAGCGAAAGGTTTAAAAAAAGTCCGATTTTTTTTTTTTTTTAAGTTTACTTATTTTTTCTGTAACAGCCCTCTTTATTATCATTCTCTGGACCTCCTGTGTAAATTTCAGACATTTTCGCTCAGTAGTTTCTTTGCAAACAGCGTTTTATTTTCACACATTCATACAAACTATTTTGCTAATCTATTCACTGCCTCGTCTGCGGTGACAGCTTTTTCCGGCGGCTTCGCTGCGTGTGATCGGCTCCTGCTCGGGCTTTTTCCGTGGTTTTCGGCAGGTTAATCCAGATGTTTTTGCGGGTTTTCGGCGTGCATTCGCTGGGTTTTGCGGTTAGTTTTCGTCGGGCTTGCGGCAGCTTTTCCCTGCATTTCGGCGGCCCTGTGGTGCTTTCTGAATACACCGCTGGGTCACCGAAATGGGATCGGCAAAAGGAACCGAATTGAAGAGAACGAAAAGTTACCGAACGTGCGGTGACTTTTCGAATCTCTTTGAATAAACCTGCTAAAGTGACACGGTGGATTCCAAGGGGAGTTTCATTCTTTTGTTTTCTCCATTTTTTTTCTTTGCCCTAAGTGCAAGAAGATGTGAGAATTTCCAAAGATAAAAGTGGCTAAAAATAATTTAAAAAATTTAAAAAATATAAACAATGGGTGGAAGAACAGATAAACTACTATTTCGGAGAAAAGTCTCTAAAACTGATGTTGTCTTGGTTGTGAAGGCCAATGTCGGCCAACCGTAGGAGTGTGGCTGACAATTGTAACTTTTGTTTGTATTCTTTTTTGGTCTGTTATTATTATTATTGTTTTCAGTTATACAGCACCAACAGTTTCCACGGCGCTGTACAATAACCAAAGGGAACGAGATACAGATAAACGGACATATGATGGAACCACTAAGTGTAGAGGGGAGAGCCCTGCTCATAGGAGCTTACAATCTAGAGGGATTGGGGGTTGAGGAAGACACGGGGAGCTTTACTGGACGTCAGGATCATTAGTACCAGTGGTTTGGGAATGGTGGGGTCATAGAAACAGCTTCAATTATTATTATTATTATTCTTTATTTATAAAGCGCCAGCATATTCCGCAGCGCTGTACAATAAGCACAGTATAGACAGGGTTACAATACATTGAACAACATTTGACAAACAGTACAGGAGGGGATGAGGGCCCTATTCCCGTAGGAACTCACAATCTGGGAGGGTTGGGGTTGGAAACAGGAGGAGAGGACTGTAAGGTGAGAGTGATTGATGGTTGTGTCAGTGAGTTGGATGGTAGGCTTCCCTAAATAGGAACGTTTTAAGGGAGCGTTTGAAGGAAGAGAAGTTAGGGGAAAGTCTGACAGCACGAGGGAGAGCGTTCCAGAGAGTGGGGGCTGCGCGTGAGAAATCCTGCAGTCTATCATGTGAAGAGGTGATGCGGGGAGAAGCTAGGCGCAGGTCACTGTTTGACCTTAGGGAGCGGGCTGGGGTGTATTTGGTGATTAGTGAGGACAGGTAGTGGGGAGCTGAGTTAGTGAGGGTTTTGTAGGTAAGGATAAGGATTTTGAACTTAATTCTGCAGTGGATGGGGAGCCAGTGAAGGGACTCGAAGAGGGGAGCGGCAGAGACAGAGCGGCGGGTGAGGTGAATTAGCCTGGCGGAGGCGTTCAGGATGGATTGTAGGGGGGAGAGGCGGGACAGAGGGAGGCCAGATAAGAGATTATTGCAATAGTCGAGTCGGGAGATTACCAGGGCGTGTATGAGTTGTTTTGTGGTGACAGCGGTAAGAAATGGCCGAATTCTGGAAATATTACGCAGTTGGTATCGGCAGGAGGAGGAAAGAGACTTGATGTGGGGGATGAAGGAAAGAGCAGAGTCAACTGTAACTCCAAGACAGCGAACTTGGTTTGATGGGGAGATGGTGATACCCTCCACCGTGATAGAGAAGTCAGGAGGTGGGGAGGCATTAGAGGGAGGAATAAGTAGGAGTTCAGTCTTTGACATGTTGATCTTTAGGTGGTGCGAGGCCATCCAGGAGGAGATGCCAGATAAACAGTCACTGACTTTTGAAAGGACAGGGGGAGAGAGATCAGGGGTAGAGAGGTAGATCTGAGTGTCATCAGCGTAGAGGTGGTAATTAAAGCCAAAGCTGTTGATGATTTTGCCCAGGGAGGAGGTGTAGATGGAAAAGAGCAGAGGACCAAGGACAGAGCCTTGAGGTACACCAACAGATAAAGGCAATGAAGAGGAAGAGTTACCAGCAAAGGACACAGAGAAGGACCTGTTGGATAAATAGGAGTCAACCCAAGCAAGTGCAGTGTCACAGAGACCAAGAGAGCTGAGGGTCTGCAGAAGGAGGGGGTGGTCAACAGTGTGAAAAGCAGCCGAGAGGTCAAGCAGGATGAGGATAGAATAGTGGCCGTGTTTTTTAGCAGTTAGGAGGTCGTTGGTGACTTTGAGGGCGTTTTCAGTTGAGTGTAGGGGACGGAAGCCAGATTGCAGGGGGTCAAGTAGGGAATTGGATGACAGGAAGAGGGAGAGGCGGTTGAAGACTAGTTTTTCTAAGAGCTTTGATGTGAAGGGAAGCAGGGATACAGGGTGGTAGTTGGATGGAGAGTTGGGATCGAGGGATGGTTTCTTTAGTAAAGGGGTAACTAGCGTGTGTTTGAAGGCGGATGGAAAGGAGCCAGTGGAGAGAGATAGGTTGAAGATGTGTGTGAGAGCAGGGGTGAGGGAGGAGGAGAGGGGAGGAATTAGATGTGAGGGAATGGGGTCGAGCGGGCACGTGGTGAGATGTGAGGAGGACAATAAGGAATGGACTTCCTCCTCAATGGCTGGGAGGAAGCGGCAGAGGGTGGCAGAGGGGACCTCTGGGAGTGGAGGTGGCAGATAACTATCTTGTGTTGGGATGTCGCTTCAATCAAGTGTGAGTAGGTGAGCAGAGGGATGAGTTGCATCAGTGATGTGGTACATAATCTGAAGAGATGGGTTTTGAGGGATTTCTTGAAGGCCTGAAGGTCAGGGGAGAGTTTGATAGGACGAAGCAAGTCATTCCACAGGACTGGTGCTGCCCTTGAGAAGTCTTGGAGGCGAGAGTTGGCCGTGCGTAGACCGATGACAGGTGGAGATTGCCCACTGACCGGAAGTGTCTAGATGGGACGTGCTTGCGGAGTAACAAAGACATGTAGGAAGGGGTTGAATTATTGAATGATTTGAACGTGAGCGTCAGTATTTTAAACTGTATCCTGAAATGTACCGGCTGGGTGGAGTAGACGTAACATCACTGAGAGCCTGTGGAGTCATGGGTTCGATCCCGACGAGCACCTCTCCAGTAAGTGTCCTTGGGCAAGACACCTAACGGTACATACTTGCCACCCAGGACATACTCGAAAACGAGAGAAATCTCAATGTATCCTTCCTGGTAAAATCCTTTATCAAAAAACCCCAAAAAACATACAGGAAGCCAATGGAGGGACCGGCAGAGGGGGAAGGTACATGAGGTGCGTCTGTTTGGACATCATGCATCATGGTTTCAACTGTGCAAGGATGGACAGTGTCCAAAAAGTGGCCCTGGCAGGGGATGTGGCCATGGCATCCAGTGGCAGGACCCAGTGGATAGGCCGCATGCAGGGTTCAAGGCTCTATTAATCACTCAGCTATATGTATATGTCGTGTTGGAAATGTGGTCTTGCAGTTGACCCACCTCCACTGCGGCCAGACGGCATACCTCAAATATCTAGGTATGTGGCTGGACCCTAATCTATCCTTTGGCCCCCACATCGAAAAACTCTCATATAAACTTTAACCCAAACTAGGTGCCCTGTACAGAAACAAATCCTGCCTGAGCCCCGTGGTAAGAAAGCAGATTGTACAACAAATGCTTATGCCGGCTATTGATTACGGAGATGTAGTGTATGCAGCCGCCCCGCAAACACACCTTCATAAACTTACTACATTGTATAACTCATTCTGTCGCTTTGTGCTACAATGTAACTACATGACCCACCATTGTGACATGTTAAAAGAGCTAAACTGGCCGTCGCTGGAATCTAGACGCACCCTTCACCTTTCCAGCCTGGAGTTTAAGAGCATTTCTGGGAAGCTACCACCCCACCTGAATAGACTGCTTCCCCCAGCAGCTCCCTCATCCTATAACCTCCGATCCAGGACCAGCACCTTACTTGCAATACCACAATACAAAAAGAAAGTGGCTCGGTCCTCATTTTCCTACAGAGCACCACAATTATGGAATAACCTCCCAGACACCATCAAATCTTCCCCCAGTCTTAAGTCACTCAAGAGCTCCTTACTAACATACCTCAATACAGAATGCACCTGTAAACATGTAACATAATGACTATATTACTTACATATTTATTTTCTGTTAATCTGTATATTTGTGTTGTTTTTTTAATATCTTGCATTGTATTACTTTGTATTTCTGTAACAATTCAATGTTCTTGAACTCAGGACATACTTGAAAACGAGAGAAATCTCAATGTATCCTTCCTGGTAAAATCCTTTATAAATAAATATGTATCTTTAACATAACCCCATAGAAAGTAGTAATTTTTCTTCGGCGAGACGTCAATTACTACAAATGTTTACCTTGACCTTTTGACTGAATACGCGGCACCACAACTACATGACCTTCAACCAGCCATCACTTTCCAGCAAGATGCTGCACCACCACATTGGGGACGGCATGTTGGTAGGTTCCTAAATGAAACATTTCGAGAGCGGTGGATTGGAAGGGGGGACCCAATTCCATGGCTCCCTCCACTTCTTTCTATGGGGTTATGTTAAAGATATGGTGTATGGAACAAAAGTACAAAGGGACGTCACTAATCTAAAGCAGAGGATCACTGACGCCACCATTGATGAGGGGAAGCTACAGCCAACATGGCAAGAAATCCAGCACCGTCTTGATGTGCTTCGTGCAACTAATGACGCCCATATAGAGGTGTATTAAATGAGGCAAAAAAAACAAATATATACGACTCATTTTGTAATGACTTTTTATTTGCATTTGGAATAAATTGTTTAAATTGTAAAGAGACTTTATGGACACCCTGTATATATATATTGTGAGGTTTTATGGACACCCTGTATATATATATTGTGAGGTTTTATGGACACCCTGTATATATATTGTGAGGCTTTATGGACACCCTGTATATATATATTGTGAGGCTTTATGGACACCCTGTATATATATATATATTGTGAGTCTTTAACACCCTGTATATATATTGTGAGTCTTTAACACCCTGTATATATATTGTGAGTCTTTAACACCCTGTATATATATTGTGAGACTTTATGGACACCCTGTATATATATTGTGAGACTTTATGGACACCCTGTATATATATTGTGAGACTTTATGGACTCCCTGTATATATATTGTGAGGTTTTATGGACACCCTGTATATATATATATATATTGTGAGTCTTTAACACCCTGTATATATATTGTGAGTCTTTAACACCCTGTATATATATTGTGAGACTTTATGGACACCCTGTATATATATTGTGAGACTTTATGGACACCCTGTATATATATTGTGAGACTTTATGGACACCCTGTATATATATTGTGAGACTTTATGGACACCCTGTATATATATTGTGAGACTTTATGGACACCCTGTATATATATATATATATATTGTGATGCTTTATGGACACCCTGTATATATATTGTGAGACTTTATGGACACCCTGTATATATATTGTGAGACTTTATGGACACCCTGTATATATATTGTGAGACTTTATGGACACCCTGTATATATATTGTGAGACTTTATGGACTCCCTGTATATATATTGTGTGACTTTATGGACACCCTGTATATATATTGAGAGACTTTATGGACACCCAGTATATATATTGTGAGGCTTTATGGACACCCTGTATATATATATTGTGAGGCTTTATGGACACCCTGTATATATATTGTGAGACTTTATGGACACCCTGTATATATATATATTATGAGACTTTATGGACACCCTGTATATATATATATATATATATATTGTGAGACTTTATGGACACCCTCTATATATATATATATATTGTGAGGCTTTATGGACACCCTGTATATATATGTGAGACTTTATGGACACCCTGTATATATATTGTGAGACTTTATGGACACCCTGTATATATATATATTGTGAGACTTTATGGACACCCTGTATATATATTGTGAGTCTTTATGGACACCCTGTATATATATTGTGAGACTTTATGGACACCCTGTATATATATATATTGTGAGACTTTATGGACACCCTGTATATATATTGTGAGACTTTATGGACACCCTGTATATATATTGTGAGACTTTATGGACACCCTGTATATATATATTGTGAGACTTTATGGACACCCTGTATATATATATTGTGAGGTTTTATGGACACCCTGTATATATATATTGTGAGACTTTATGGACACCCTGTATATATATTGTGAGACTTTATGGACACCCTGTATATATATTGTGAGACTTTATGGACACCCTGTATATATATATTGTGAGACTTTATGGACACCCTGTATATATATTGTGAGACTTTATGGACACCCTGTATATATATTGTGAGACTTTATGGACACCCTGTATATATATTGTGAGACTTTATGGACACCCTGTATATATATTGTGAGACTTTATGGACACCCTGTATATATATTGTGAGGCTTTATGGACACCCTGTATAACCATGAGCGGATTCCAAGTCGTCAATTCATGTTGACCTATCCCCAAGCACACAGAGAATCATGGGGGACTACAGTCCAATGAAACCTGATCAACCAAAGCTGGACACCGATGCAAACATGAATCATAAGTTCCTCCTTACAGCTAACAGGAATTTTGCAACACATTGTAAGGATTAATTATTTTTTCTTGGAAAGTCGGAGTCCAGTTCCACGGTGTTGGGCCTGCGGAGAATTAGCGCTCAGAAGAAACCAAACGCTGGCTCGGTGCTACAGGGAATGTTATGTAAAAGTGGATTTTGTTGTGTCACATGGTAGTGGTTATTATTCCTGAAATCACACCCCCTGTTTACTCGCGGAGCGCAGCGCCGTGTGAGAAGAATGTGTCGATTGCAGGGAGTTCCCCAGCTGAGGTTTGCCAAAGCTCGTGGTCGCAAGATCTGTGGTTTTAATATTGGTCGACTAGTCTTTAAATCTAACAAAAAACACATTTTAGGGAATTTAAAATATATGTTAACGAGACGGGAAAATAAGACTTTTTATTTCCCTCTTTTTTCTAAAAATAAAAATTACTGTATGCTTTCAGTGCTGGTGCTAAAGAGATGATATATTGTGAGTAGTGGACTCTCTGCAGAGCTTAGCAATGTACTATAAATCCCCTCCATACTGACACTCCTGGCAGGTATAGGCTAGATACATTATGATACCACTTACACAAGCTTTAACTTGATTACATTACAAACAAAACCACCTTATAAAACACAATATAAAGATACTGCTGCTGTTTTTTCTTTGTTTGAAGTAATTGCATGTGAACAGGAAGAATAAAGTTAGGTTTTTATCTCCTGTTCCCATTTTGTAGATTTTTCCCTCGATGCAACATTTACCAAAATCTTTGCAAACATTTTACTTTACTGCTCTTGTTTATTTAATCGTCAGTATGTAAATTAAGGAGGTGGAGGAGGGAATGTTTAGATAAGGTAGCAGGAGGTCAGTTGTTCTCCAGGATACATAAGAGTTGGCAGCTGGATGAGATAAGACAGGGGGCTTAAAAGACTTCTAATATACACCCTGGTGATATCCTTTAACCCTTTCGCTGCTGAGGCTTTTCCCGCCCCTGTGCTGAGGTCATTTTTACCGGTTTTGCTCATCATGTTTTAACGTGTTTTGAAGGCTTATTTTAGTATATGACCCAGACATATTATATATCGTTCTTTCCGTCAGACTCGGTAGATTCATAATATGTCATTATTATATGTATACGTTATGTCATGTCTGTATATTATAACAAAAAATGCAATAAAATATGTATTTTCAATAATTTACAATGTGTAAAGTGTTTTTTTTCACATTTTAACATGCGAGCAATTGCGGTTATATTTTGTATGGGGTGCGCTTGTTAAAAAAATTAGAGATGGGGTCTCGTTACATTTTTTTTTGGGGAAAATTACACTATTTTTAACAAACGCACCGCATACAAAAATCGTTAGTGCAGCATCATTGTTCACATTATAATTGAAATGGGAACAATATTGCTGCATTAACAAACCAAAAATTTTTTAAAAAAAGTGTTTATTTATTTTTTATAATTTTTTTTTTTTTTTACAACATTTTTTACTTTCATGTTTGGTATCGTTGGAACGGCCATGCTCTGGCCGATCCAACCATACCAAAATTTAACCCCTAACTGCCACGGATCGGGAGATAGGGAGTTCATTGGAACTCCCTATCTCCACCGTTGGTGGCAGTTAAGGGTTAAGTCAGGGGGAGTTCCCGGAGGCTTGGCCGACATCCAAGATGTCGGCCAGCTCCGGGAAAGGATCGCGAACCGGCGCTTTCAGCGCCGATTCGCGATCCAGCTCCCCAGGGGTTAATGCCAGGCATCATTTGGAAGGGCAGGCTGGCTGATGCCTGGGTTAACCCCCGCAGAGCCGCCGATCGGGAGGGAGAGAGGTCCGAAGGACCTCCCCCCTCCCTTTCAGGCACCTCCTCCGCACATGCGGGGGGGGCGCCTGAATTGGGTGTCATCGCGCTGCCGCAATGACACCTAATTCCGGCGGCTGTGGTCCCGGATGCGCGGCTGACATCCAGGATGTCAGCCCGCACCGGGGGGGCCAGCGATCGGCCGGAACCCGGCCGAACGCTGACCCCAATGGGAGGACGCGCTCAGCGCGTCCTCAGCACACCAGCGGGACTGCTGAGGACGCGCTGAGCGCGTCCTCAGCATCGTAGTGGTTAACCACTTAGCTGCTATGGACGCGCTCAGCGCATCCAGCCAAGTGGTTCTCCTGTGCTACGGACGCGCTCAGCGCGTCCGAGCACAGGACGCAGCAATCCGCCGGATTCCGGCGGATTGCTGCGCCCCCCCGGTGCGGGCTGACATCTTGGATGTCAGCCCAGCACTCGGTAGCCCGGCGGGGACATTAGATGTCATCGCGGCAACGCGATGACATCTAATTCAGGCGCCCCCCCCGCATGTGCGGAGGAGGCGCCTGAAAGGGAGGGGGAGAGGTCCTTCGGACCTCTCTCCCTCCCGATCGCCGGGGAGCAGGGGGTTAATACAGACACCGCTTGGAAGGGCACAGCCTGCCCTTCCAAACGGTGGCTCTCATTAACCCCTGGGGAGCCGGATCACGAATCGGCGCTGAAAAGCGCCGGTTCGTGATACTTTCCCGGAGCTGGCCGACATCTTGGATGTCGGCCAAGCCTCCGGGAACTCCCCCTGAGGACTGGCGTCATCGTGCATAGCACGATGACGCCAGTCCTGGAGTTAACCCCTAGCTGCCACCAACGGTGGAGATAGGGGGTTCCAATGAACCCCCTATCTCCCGATCCGTGGCAGCTAGGGGTTAAAGTTTGGTGCTGTTGGATCGGCCAGAGCATGGCCGTTCCAACGATACCAAACACGACTGTGAAAAAAGTTTTTTAAAAAAAATAAAAATTAAAAATAAAAATAAAAAATATTAAAAAAAATATTATAAAAAAATTATAATTAGCTGCACTAACGATTTTTGTATGCGGTGCGTTTGTTAAAAATCGCGTAATTTTCCCCAAAAAAAAATGTAACGAGACCCCATCTCTAATTTTTTTAACAAGCGCACCCCATACAAAATATAACCGCAATTGCTCGCATGTTAAAATGTGAAAAAAAAACACTTTACACGTTGTAAATTATTGAAAATTCATATTTTATTGCATTTTTTGTTATAATATACAGACAGGTCATGACGTATACATATAATAATGACATATTATGAATCTGCCGAGTCTGACGGAAAGAACGATATATAATATGTCTGGGTCATATAATAAAATAAGCCTTCAAAACGCATTTAAACATGATGAGCAAAACCGGTAAAAATGACCTCAGCACAGAGGCGGGAAAAGCCTCAGCAGCGAAAGGGTTAAAGAAAAAAAAAATGGAAAAAAACATTTTGCCCAAAAAAATCCCAAAAATGACTATAAAATCCTAAAATATTAAATAAATAAAGAGACGTTTTGCTGCAGATTAATTTTTTTTATTAGATATTGGATTAAAACGGCAATATTTTTAATATTGAAACCTATGGGATTCGCCTGAATACCTGCCGAATGAAACCACTGAACATCAGGGCATTTCACTGACATTTCTCTGCTGTTCAATGTGAATAGATTAACCATTGCTTCTCTATGGGGGATTTCACTGCCGCCGAACAGGCACCGTATGTGCAGGCAATTCGCCAATAGTTGGCAAATTTGCCAGGTTTTGAATAGCCGAATGGCCACAAAATGTCACCGTACGGGGAAATTCAATGTTCGGTGACATTTTGGAGCCAGATCGTCTCTCTCTGAATAACCCCTTGAGAACAGGGATGTGACAGGAAGGCGGCTGACAGGAAATAACTATAAGCAAATAGAGGAATACTGGGTAGTGGTATATAACCAGGGCCGGCCCAAGCCACTGTGCTGCCTGGAGCGAAGGATGAATTGCTGCCCCCCACCCCCAAAAAAACATGGTGTGTATGAGCATATTACAGAGCACCAAGTATCACTGCCCACTGTCCCACACATCCACACACATCCACACACGCACACACACACATACACACACACACACACACAAACACACACACACACACACACACATACAGACACAAACACACACACACACACGCACACACACACACACACACACACACACACACACGCACACACGTTACGGGGAGACTCCGAGGATTAATGACTCCGGAGGGCACAGAGTTACTGTCGATTACATTTCACAGGGTGTTCCTTTAAATAGGAAGCGCCTCACTGAAGGTATGAAAGAAATTACGAAAATACTCGTTTTTTCACCATGATTTAATAATTCAGGGAATACTAGGGGGGGGGGAGTCATAAAGCGGCATTAAAACCTGCGGCGTCCCAGTCAGTCCCAGTCATTTCTGTAATTCCCCCATCAAACCCTGGCAGCTCCATATTAACCCCCCTCACCCCCAGTTTAGAAAGGTAAAAATTTGATTTATTTTACCAGTGAAAAGCAGATCCCCCAGCCATTAACAACTAACTACAGCTCCCATCATGCTGTGCAGGCTGTAAGGGAGCTGCAGATTGTCTTCAATCTGGGCCCTGTGTAGCCCCCAATCGTCATCTCCCTTAGGACTCTGGGATAGGGTGTCTGTCCAGGCCTTCCCACAACCAGGACAGAGGAGCTGGCAGCAACAGGTCCCTGTGAGGAGGGAAGGGCAAGAGGGGAACCTCCATAACACACACGGGAGGGGGGGGTGCACAGAGTCTCCTGTATGAAATCAAGCGCCAGGCCTACCTCAGCAGCCTCATGGTTCACTGGGATTATTCAATTAAAGGCACGCGCTTCCCTACGCCATCAGTCCTGCCACGCGTGTCACGTGACAGGCTCTAAACAACACGTTCCATCTCGCAGGTGCACTGCACTGCAGGAGAGACCACAGCCAGGCTGCATGGCTGGTAAAACTTAAACTGATGGCCTCCATGTCTGCTAAAAGGGGTGGGCGCCGGCCTGCTGAAAGGGGCAGTCACGTGCTGAAGGGGCAGGCGCGGCTTTGTTTTCAACTGCACACTGTCCTGCAGCCGTGCCCGGGCTGGTGGCCTTTGAAAGAGCAGCAAAATGCTGCCCCTGACAAAGTGCTGCCTGGAGCGGCTGCTCCACCCCGCTCCATAGACGGGCCGCCCTGAATATAACTAGAAAACAAGGCAACCCAAGGAAACTAAGGACACAGGGAATAACAAGATATAAGGAGACTTACCATACAGGAACACTGGTTGTAAATAAAGAAAGGCAAGACATGAGGTTTCAGCAACAGGGGAACTAATGGATGTGGCAGCAGGCTGGAGAGATTGGTCCATAAACAAAGGGGCGTGGCAGGCAGCTGGCAAGAATGGTTCAAAGCAGGAGATCGGTACACGGTGAGTCAAAGCAGGAAATACGAGAATGGTTTTATCCAGAGCCAGAGGTCGGTACACGGTAAATCCAAATCTGGTTACACAGGACTGGAACACACAGGAAGGGCGGTAGATGGCGGAATCAAGATAGGGCAGGAGTATGGTGGGTAACAGGACGATGACGAGAACAAGACTACTGGTCACAGGTCCACACACAACCAGGGACTTCATTCAATGCAGAAGCATTGCCTTCTGTGTGTTGCTTCTTTTTGTGGAGGCTTGATTAGGACAGATTGGCCTCAGTTGGAAGTCCATGAACAGACAGGGAAACCCGTATCGGCTCTCTGGGAGCCTGGACGAAGGCACTGGGCTGTAGTAAAAACCTGGACAGAAACCAGACGAAGGCATTCCAGTGCCCGTGTATATGGCAGTGCAAACCTTTCCAGGGTGCGCTAGGGGTGGAAGCATGATACAGGTACTGCTCACGTAAAATTATTTGTTCTGTGGACGGCCCTCGCCCCCCCCCCGGTCCTACCCAGCTGTGTGGAGACTTTCCCTGTTGTGGCCACGCTGGTTCTTCCATCATTCCCAGTTACAGTCAGGCACTATTGAAGAAGCTGATGGAGAAGAAAGTAATAATAAACCCAAGCAGCATCCAGGCGTCGGCTCAATCCAACATGCTGTTTGGGATTATGGGGGTTAATAAAATATTTTAGCCAAGAACCATTTGCAAGTGAGATAATTCATTAGAAGAAACAGCGGGAAACTGTATCCGGCACCTTATCCTGTTCTTCGGAATGAGTCACGTCCCCGACCAATATAATAGATTACTGTGTTATGTAATTATGGAATTAAAGCGCACAGTATGTCTGATACATGAGCAAAGCTTAGGAACGTGCCATATGGCTCGGGTTCCCCTCCTCCCGGGGCGTCTGAAACACGTGTTAGGTCAGCTTCAATTACTGGAGTGAATGACCAATAAAGACAATCCTGATCCAAAACCATCAAACGCTTAAAAAAGCAGATAATATCAATCCAAAACCAGTACCTTTCAGCTGAACCTCTTTGGTTTCTGCTGCCATCTCTCTTCCTCTATCCCACTGAAACCTGGCCTCAAGCTACCACCCAACCTCCCGCCACACAACACGAGAAGTCGCGAAGAGATGAAACATCTTGCCAGGGAAGTGTTATAAAGGGAAACCAGGAAGATCTGAGCAGAGCAAAGCTTCCTACCCTCCTTCACCCTCTGTAACCTAATCTTAATACTTCTTCCATCCCTTCCTTAGCAGCAAACAAATTCCCTGCAGTTAAGCAACTGGGCTGACTCTGTGTTATGCTGAAGGTTGACAATAATTAGCAACCTAACAACTCCTTGTAAGGAGAAAATAAGTAAACATTCTCAGTCATTAAAATGCTTATTTTACCACACTGGATTTCTCAAGGCTGACTTTAAAATCCACTAGAGCAGTGCTTTCCAGCCATAGTCCTCAGGTCCCCCTAATAGTTGTGACAGTGCATTTAGAAGCAGGCTAAAAGACAATAGGTTTATTAGCAGTCGAATGGAAAAAGCCCTTTTCCCCCCTACTCCTCAAGTGGAGTCTAACTATAGTATTGGGCGGCTAAACCGCTTACCAATAGTACGAAACAAAACAGAATATACTCAATTTCAGGTCTTTATGTTTGGTGCAGTAGAGAAGGAGGAAAGACCTGAAGTTGAGAATATTCTTTTACGTTTTGTACTATTGGTAAGTGGCTTAGCCGCCCAATACTATAGTTAGATTATACCAAATGTTTAGTTAGACTCCACATGAGGAGTAGGCTAACTCTTTACATTTTTTATATTTTTGTTGAAACAAATGTAGCGCTCACTCCCGGAGGAGCCGCTGAATTTAACCTCGGGTCAGTCTCCCCGCACTAGGGAATAAATATACACCAGCACTGTTGTGGATTTTATAAGTTATATAGTTTACTGGTCTCAAATAAACTGGCATATATAAAGCAGCACGGTATACATATATATTTACAGGAATTCGTAATATGAGAAACACGCAGCGGAAAAGAAAAAAGGAATTTTAACCTCTTCTTTGCCGGAGTGTGAGTCCCGTACAGGTTGTGTCCCAAGAAGGTGTGCGTGTATGCGTGTGTTGGTACCCGGGTACTAGATTCAACTGGCCAGTGAATGAATTCAATGTGTCTTCGACTAGTCATGTTGGGGCCCTGTAGATTTAGACAAACTGCAGCGTGCTTTATTACTGTACTGTGGCCTGGAGGCCTCTCACCCATCCGCCAGATACTCTGCACCCTGCTCGACCCAGGACGTCTCTCCGCTCGATTTGGCTGGGACTCTGTGCCACCGGATCCACTTGTCTTGCTTGTCCGTCTCTGCCACAAGATTCTCAGTTCACAGCCTGCACTCCCATTAGATCATCGCGGTCTCCTAACTCGGGGTCCAATCTGCAGCTCTGTATCTGTGTAAACCTCTCAGCGGTGGATTACTAGGTCTCTGGCAAGTCACTGAAACCGATCTCCACCGTCCGCAAGGCAGCACCTGCGCTCCGGCCTGGTCACAATCGCTCCTTGTCTCACGTGCGTGTTGCTCTGTTCACCCCTTGGCGCGCACTGGCTCTCCTCCGCACGAGGTTGCGGATGTCTCCCCGTTCTCTCCACCCACTTCCTGTCCCTGCCACAAAGCATGCTGGAAAACATAGTCCAAAAATGTCCAGTATGGTTTACATTGCTCTCGTCTCCCCCTGGTGGCCAGAAACGAGTAATTACGGCAGCAGAATTAAACCAGCGCTACACAAATACTCTGCATGTGCTGAGACTGCCCAAATAAAGAAAAATGTTGAAGCATTGCATGTCCAGTGGCTTTAATAACACAAAGGTCAGGTTTGCAGGATATGTGAAGCACAGCACAGGGGATATGATTTGCTGCTCAGTGATTCCCCAAGGTAATCCTTAAAACCTGGCCTTTTAGGGGGACCTGAGGACCAGGGATTGGAACCACAGGACTATAGTGAATTTTCTAAAACTTATTAACAGAGTCTCAAAGGGGATCCCCCCCCTCTTTTGGGCATAATTGTAAAAAGCCCCAGGAAGTTTTTTTTATCCCTAATTTTGGATCACCCGGAAAAAAAAATCTGTATGGAAACACTCTTTCCATCCTCACCCAACGGCAGGTTCCAAACAGTTTAGGGGACAACTAATAATCCCATGACTCCAGACAAAATGAAGAGTAAACTGATCACACAGCCATGGTCCCTATGGCTATTTTATTCAAGAGCGTGGATTACAATGTTTCAGCTCCAGACTCAACCTTTTGTCCTGTATGGATCGACAGCAGCCGTCATGATTTGTGGAAAGCTGGCCTAGTGGCCTTGATGGATACTGGTCTTTGTTCAGTCTATATTACTATGTTACTGTGACTAATGGCTGCTAGTGAAGACAACTGCTGAATTTCCAGGCATTTTGATACTTTGTAAATCAAATTTAACCCTTTCACTACCGAAATCAAGTAAATTTTGAATTGTAATACATTGATAAGCAATCATTAGCATATCAAAACCTATTTGCATATCCTTTAAAACAAGATTAGTGTGTCTCCTGTCACTCTGTACTACTGTAAAAATAGCTGCAAAGAGCAGACACCGCCCTCATTGTAACTAAAAGCTCAACAAACCTTAATGCATTATTCCAGCAGCCAGGGATTTGTCAGAATACAGGGAGAGCTGTGGGGTCACTCGCTGTTATACAGGGATAAGATTCAGGGGGTTATAATAATGAGTGTAAATCCCTGTACAGTACAGATACAAGGTGTTGCTGTAATTGCCATACACAGGCATTATGCAGCACATACAGATACAAGGTGTTGCTGTAATTGCCATACACAGGCATTATGCAGCACATACAGATACAAGGTGTTGCTGTAATTGCCATACACAGGCATTATGCAGCACATACAGATACAAGGTGTTACTGTAATTGCCATACACAGGCATTATGCAGCACATACAGATACAAGGTGTTGCTGTAATTGTCATACACAGGAATTATGCAGCACATACAGATATTTTTTTTGAGAAAAGATTTTACCAGGATGGATACATTGAGATTTCTCTCGTTTTCAAGTATGTCCTGGGTGGCGAGTATGTACCGTTAGGTGTCTTGCCCAAGGACACTTACTGGAGAGGTTGCTCGCTGGGATCGAACCCATGACTCCACAGGCTCTCTCCACACAGAGCAGTGATGTTACCTCTACTCTCTCCACCCAGCATTGCTAGTAATCTCATTCTAATCACTACAAATCCCCATAAGCAGGAGATCTCGCCATTTTATCTGTCTGCAGCACGTTTACTGCATCTGCCTGTATGCTGATAATGCAGACCCCGTGCAAGCAGGAGATCTCACCATTTTTATACACTATATTGCCAAAAGTATTTGCTCACCTGCCTTGACTCGCATATGAATTTAAGTGACATCCCATTCCTAATCCATAGGGTTCAATATGACGTCGCTCCACCCTTTGCAGCTATTACAGCTTCAACTCTTCTGGGAAGGCTGTCCACAAGGTTTAGGAGTGTGTTTATGGGAATTTTTGACCATTCTTCCAGAAGCGCATTTGTGAGGTCACACACTGATGTTGGACGAGAAGGTCTGGCTCTCAGTCTCCGCTCTAATTCATCCCAAAGGTGTTCTATGGGGTTGAGGTCAGGACTCTGTGCAGGCCAGTCAAGTTCATCCACACCAGACTCTGTCATCCATGTCTTTATGGACCTTGCTTTGTGCACTGGTGCACAGTCATGTTGGAAGAGGAAGGGGCCAGTTCCAAACTGTTCCCACAAAGTTGGGAGCATGGAATTGTCCAAAATGTCTTGGTATGCTGAAGCATTCAGAGTTCCTTTGACTGGAACTAAGGGGCCAAGCCCAGATCCTGAAAAACAACCCCACACCATAATCCACCCTCCACCAAACTTTACACTTGGCACAATGCAGTCAGACAAGTACCGTTCTCCTGGCAACCGCCAAACCCAGACTCGTCCATCAGATTGCCAGATGGAGAAGTGTGATTCGTCACTCCAGAGAACGCATCTCCACTGCTCTAGAGTCCAGTGTCGGCGTGCTTTACACCACTGCATCCAACGCTTTGCATTGCACTTGGTGATGTATGGCTTGGATGCAGCTGCTCGGCCATGGAAACCCATTCCATGAAGTTCTCTGCACACTGTTCTTGAGCTAATCTGAAGGCCACATGAAGTTTGGAGGTCTGTAGCGATTGACTCTGCAGAAAGTTGGTAACCTCATCACACTATGCGCCTCAGCATCCGCTGACCCTGCTCCGTCAGTTTAAGTGGCCTCGCACTTCGTGGCTGAGTTGCTGTCATTCCAAAACACTTCCACGTTCTTATAATGCAGCTGACAGGTGACTGTGGAATATTTAGGAGCGAGAAAATTTCACGACTGGATTTGTTGCACAGGTGGCATCCTATCACAGCTCCACGCTGGAATTCACTGAGCTCCTGAGAGCGACCCATTCTTTCACAAATGTTTGTAAAAACAGTCTGCGTGCCTAGGTGCTTGATTTTATACACCTGTGGCCATGGAAGTGATTGGAACACCTGATTCTGATTATTTGGATGGGTGAGCGAATACTTTTGGCAATATAGTGTATGTCTGCAGCAAATTTACTGACACAAAGCCCATTCTGCCTGTATGCTGATAATGCAGACCTCCATTGTGCCAGATAAGGGACACCATCTAGAGTTTAGAACCTTTTACCCCAGTGATATTTCTGTACAAGATAAACCAATACATGAAAAACAAAAAATTAGCAAATTTACACTATCTCAGAATAACAATTTCTGTGCAAATTTCCTATTTTACCCTATATTTAATTGTTAACGTAGCCTTCCATGGTTCCAACAAATGTTATTCTAAAAAATTTCCAACAAAAATCGCTTGGTAGTGAAGAGGTTAAAACCGAATCTGTGCTGAAAAGTTCCTGTAAAGCATCAGTATTCAGCCTGATGGCCGTACATAGACCTGTGCTCCAAAATGTACATAATAGTCATATTACTGGGGTGAGCAGAGATGTTGCCCGGCACATCAGGCACAGTATATTTTCCTGTCTGCATTGAATCCCAAAAATCCTAATTCCTTCCGAACAAGAAAAGCCATTTAAAGGCGCGCTCCGACGCAGACGCGGCTTGTTTTACATTCCTGGGATTTTTATTGCTTTTGCTTTTAGTATTACCATAAAGACAAATCCTGTTTGAGGAGCCTTTCAGAATGGAAGCTCTGTCGGCCAATGAAATCAAACCCGAATTAACTAGAATAAAATATTAGTCTGAAGAATGTGCAAGCGATACGCTATGGAGAGTAAGGGCCCTTCTGTGCGTCCCGGGATATTTCGGGATTTTTACTGGTTTGCTTTCTTATTAAACACGACACACTATGAGCGCGCCGGGCTAAGGGCCGGATTCCTGTCCGAGCTGGTTTGTTATTGGTGTACTCGGTCCAGAAAAAATACACACGCGGCCTTTATATTTAAATACCTTTCCAGGGAATCAGAGTGACCTTGTGCGAGACGCGACATTAAAAGAACAAACCAATAAAATCCCATGTGAACTGGCAGCTTGCTTTCTTGCTTTCTTTCTTTTCTCTCTATATCTATTTTTCGCTCACTTTCTCTCTCTCCCTTTATTACATTTCCCCTCTCCCTTTATTCATCCTTTCTCTCTCTCCCTTTATTACATTTTCCCCCTCTCCCTTTATTCATCCTTTCTCTCCCTATATCTATTTTTCGCTCACTCTCTTTCTTTCTTTCTCTTTCTTTCTTTCTTTCTTTCTTTCTTTCTTTCTTTCTTTCTTTCTTTCTTTCTTTCTTTCTTTCTTTCTCTTTGTTATTTTTTTCTCTCTCTCCTTTTGTTCTTTCTGTCTCTTTCTCACTTTCTCCTTTTATTCTATATCTCTCTCTTTCTCTCTCTCTCTTTCCCTCTTTTTTTTTCTCTCATTCTCTCTCTTGCTTTGTCTTTCTTTCACTTTCCTTTTTTTTTAAAAAAGTATAAATTTTATTAAATTTTGGACAAGGGTACAGAAAAAAGAGAGCGCAGACTCTTCTTTCAATGTGGATCACATCGTCACGTCATCACATTAAGCCCCACCTTCACCTTCCAGCTGCTGAGGGGGAGAGAGCAGCGCATCAGACTCAGCAGCAGCAACAGCACTCAGCAACAGCAGACTCAGCACCAGACTCAGCAGCAGCACCAGTCTCAGCCAGACTCAGCAGCAGCACCCGACTCAGCAGCAGCAACAGACCTCAGCAGCACCACAGGAACTCAACAGCAGCACCAAAAAATCATCATCATCAGCAGCACTCAGCAGCACCAGACTCAGCAGCAGCACCAGACTCAGCAGCACTCTGTCAGACTCAACAGCAGCACCAGACTCAACAGCAGCACCATGCACCATCGCACTCAGTCAGACTCAGCAGCAGCACTAGACTCAGCAGCACCAGACTCAGCAGCAGCACCAGACTCAGCAGCACTCTGTCAGACTCAACAGCAGCACCAGACTCAGCAGCAGCACCACACACCATTGCACTCAGTCAGACTCAGCAGCAGCACCAGACTCAGCAGCACCAGACTCAACAGCAGCACCAGACTCAACAGCAGCACTATGCACCATTGCACTCAGTCAGACTCAGCAGCAGCACTAGACTCAGCAGCACCAGACTCAGCAGCAGCACCAGACTCAATCACACTCAGTCAGACTCAGCAGCAGCACCAGACTCAGCAGCACTCTGTCAGACTCAACAGCAGCACCAAACTCAGCAGCAGCACTCTGTCAGACTCAACAGCAGCAGCGCCAGACTCAGCAGCAGCACTCTGTCAGACTCAGCAGCAGCTCTCAGACTCAACAACAGTTAATCCTGTGCAGGAGCAGCAATTATATAACAAGATACTCAAAATTAGTGCACAGTATTCAGTGCAAGTTTTCCTCGGCAACCCAAGAATGAACTCTAATGTTTTCACATTATTGTACTTATTATCAAGACTGGCGTTTATTTATTTTTTTATTTTTCAGTCAGTAGGTGACCTCATCAATGGAATATATTAGAGGTAGCCCTTGCCTTACAAAAGTCTGCCCACCCCTGCTTTAAGTAATCTATGGTTCTGACTGGACTTCCTAATGCTGCCATAGCAAGGTCACCTCTGACAAATCCCCTGAGCTCACTGAGAATTATCAATAAAGAATAACTTGTCGGCAACATTCTAAAGTGATGCAGTTACCATGGAAACAGTTTTGATGGTTTCCGCTGATTGCAGAATGACTTCTATCCATAATGTCTCTATAGAAAACCCTTAACAGGTCCATGGTTAACTTATCTACAAAACCTGGCTGTCCGCACAGACACGCACCCATCGCCTCCTGTGCCATATCCCCTCCGGGCATCCCTTTCCTGGCACAGAGGCCATGGGATGTGTGACTGCGCGGATCATGTCCGAGGTATGCACTCCCAGAGTTTAATAGTAATGGTTTAATCGCCGCAAGACTAAACAAGTCAGGGTGAAACAGGTTACTGTGCTTGTGTGTTAACCAGCGCCACGATGATACATTTCTTTGTTATTACTCATTAAATGAGATTTTTCATTATAACAATAATAATACAATGTCCTTCATGTTTCCCACACGCTGAATCGGGTTATCCCGCCAGATCCATTGCTTTAATTAGCGTTTTCTTTTGTGCGTCGGTGATATGTGTTACAGTGTGCGTCACTATTGGGGAATTCTTTTATTCAGCAATCAGAGGGTGAGTTAATCCTCCCTAATAACGGATAGAATGTCATAGCTTGACACTAAATACAACAAAAAACAATGTATTCCTTATGTTATTATTTGGATTTTTATTTATTTTTGAATGGCAGTATTTAATTACGCTCTCTTGACACTGATGCTTTCAATTCACTTGATTATGGTGCATATAATATTCACCATCCCATTTATGTTTTATTGCTGCCTTAACCCCTTCACTACCATTATTGAGTGTACAGGTACTTCTAATGCACCTGCTGGTGCCCTGATATCGAGTGTACGCGACTTGGTGTAATTCTGGAGCAATGCAAAGGAATCTCATTTATTGCAATCTAAATGGGCTCCGAAATGCACCTATTTATTTTTTTACCACCTCAGAAATGACAGTCGAGGCACTAAAACAGTTTGAACAGCTGGAACTCTGTGTCTAAATCTCGGATTCCTGACTGAATTTAGAACGGAACACCAACTGCAGTTGCCTTTGGGCTTCAGAATGTGCCCCTGAGGTTTTAGCAGTGTGGGCGTTAAACCCGAGGTGCTCACACTTTTTAAATCCAGCTGGGAATGTGTCTGAATGATAGCTCCCCAACTGATCCTGCACGAGACCTGAACTGCAGTAACTCCTTTTGACCAGCAGATGGCAAGATCTCCCAAAAAATGCACAAAAAATTCTAAAAAATAAATAAGTAAGGAGACTTTCATTTTATTGGTAGTAAATCTGTTTCCCATTCTGAAATAATCAATAAAAAAAAGGAAATAACTCATAAAAATGAAATACAAATCAAAACAAAATAACTAACAAAAATGAAAAAGTAAGGGATCCGAAAAATGAAATAACCCATAGAAACTGAAAAATGAATCGATCTGAAATTCCAAATCGACCCAAAATTCTGAAACAAAACAGAACGAAATGACATAAAAACTGTCCGAAATGAAAAAAAATCCTGAAAAAAAACAAAAACTAAAAAAAACCTAATGCATATTTCTAGTAGATAATCCTGGAGATGAACGCGCCAAAAATCAGAAACGTGATGCAAATGTACATGTACTGTCTACTAATAATCAATTACTCATTGCTACATTTTATATCATGGAGTTAATGCTCAGTCATTACACCAATTTCGGAAAAAATTTAAAGAAAGCAGAAAATGTAAATTAATGCTTTAGTTATTTATTCATTATTCCATTTTTTTAATGCATTTTTAAAATGAATCCGCCTTAATGAATGATTTCAGCTCTATTTTAAAGCTTTGGTGTTCTATGAATAAATATAACAATTTATAAATAAATGTGTTTGAGATAAGATAAATATACAACCTCGAAGACCTCACTATATTGCCCCCTGCCCTCCCAAAGTCGAGTTTTCTCGATGTTGCATTGTAATACTTTGAAAAGCAGCAATTAGCATATATAAAAAAAATACATTTTCACATCTTTTTAAAGAAAGATTTGTGTGTCCCCTGTGGAGAAATAAAATCTCCTGTTTTACCTCTCTCCAGTCCACTTGTATTACTGTAAAATAGCTACAAGGTGCAGGCCAAACTTAACTGTAACAAAAAGATCAAACACTTTACTGCACCATTCCAGCAGCCAGGGGTATGGCAGAATACAGGGGGAGCTGTGGGGTCAGTCACTGCTGTACAGGGATAAGATTCAGGGGGTTATAATGAGCGTAAATCCCTGTACAGTACAGATACAAGGTGTTGCTGTAATTGCCATACACAGGCATTATGCAGCACATACAGATACAAGGTGTTTCTGTAATTGCCATACACAGGCATTATGCAGCACATACAGATACAAGGTGTTGCTGTATTTGCCATACACAGGCATTATGTAACACATACAGATACAAGGTGTTGCTGTATTTGCCATACACAGGCATTATGCAGCACATACAGATACAAGGTGTTTCTGTAATTGCCATACACAGGCATTATGCAGCACATACAGATACAAGGTGTTTCTGTAATTGCCATACACAGGCATTATGCAGCACATACAGATACAAGGTGTTGCTGTATTTGCCACACACAGGCATTATGTAACACATACAGATACAAGGTGTTTCTGTAATTGCCATACACAGGCATTATGCATCACATACAGATACAAGGTGTTGCTGTAATTGCCATACACAGGCATTATGCAGCACATACAGATACAAGGTGTTGCTGTAATTGCCATACACAGGCATTATGCAGCACATACAGATACAAGGTGTTTCTGTAATTGCCATACACAGGCATTATGCAGCACATACAGATACAAGGTGTTGCTGTAATTGCCATACACAGGCATTATGCAGCACATACAGATATTACATTGCTAATAATCTCATTCTGATCACTACAAACCCCCATAAGCAGGAGATCTCACCATTTTATTATCTGTCTGCAGCACATTTACTGCATCTGCCTGTATGCTGATAATGCAGACCCTGTGTAAGCAGGAGTTCTCACCATTTTATTATCTGTCTGCAGTACATTTACTGCACCTGCCTGTATGCTGATAATGCAGACCCTGTGTAAGCAGGAGATCTCACCATTTTATTATCTGTCTGCAGTACATTTACTGACACAAAGGCCATTTCTCCCTGTATGCTGATAATGCATACCCTGTGTGACATTTTGCCAGATAAGGGACACCATCTAGAATTTACAACGTTTCATCCCAGCAATATTTCTGCCTGTATGCTGATAATGCAGACCCCGTGTGACATTGTGCCAGATAAGGAACGCCTTCTAGAGTTTAGAACATTGCATTTCAGTGATATTTCTGAAAAGGATAAACCAATACATGAAAATATAAAAATGAGCGAATTTACATTATTTTCCAATCTCTTTGCAAAGTTTCTGTTTTAGCCTTCATTTAATTGTATCCCATGTCTTAAAAAAAAACCTCTCATAATATATTTTCCAGAACAAATCGCTTGGTGGTGAAGGGGTTAATAATCATTTGCACCAGAACTAGACCTCATTTTACTCTGGGTGAATGTTTATACCGTACGAAAATGGAAACAGCCCTTAGTTTCCCAAAATCATAAAAGCGCTCACCCTTCCACCTCTGCGCGGCCTGGATGTCTATGTTAGGATATTCTCAGCAGCAGATTGAACATCCATTCCGCGTGTTGCAGGTTGGTTAACGAGGACTGTGTTTGATTTTCGCTGCCTCGAGGCGAAGCATGAGAACAATGTGTAATTGTCACAGTGAAATAACCACAAGAGAATTTAATGGCTTCGGAGCGGCGTTGCTCCTGCATTCTTTCCGTTCGCTCGTGATTCGTCTTATCCATTTCCTTTTGCAACTGTCTATTACGGCGGATTGAATTAAAGGCAATTTCTGCAGGAACCAAAGATATTAAATGTCAGCGAGGAACACATTGTGGGTTACGGCGAGGTCTTCTGGGGTCTGGGCACAAGCGGTTGGGTTGGTCGAAGTCAGTGCAGCTAGGTGACAATGTGGAAAGTATCATTGCTGTAAACGTTGAGAACATTTATTTAAGAATACAGGGCATTCTACCTATTATTCTATAAAAAAATTATAAAAAGTGTGACGACAAACAGGACACACTTACCCTATAAAGGGCTCTATCACCTCCTTCAAGATAAAACTAGCATCAGTGTTAGCGTTAGTTTAACCCCTTAGTGACCAGGTGGTTTTACCCAAATCCATCCTTTAGTGCCCGCTGCTGTTTTTACGTTTCTGCGCTGTTAGTGTTTAGGTCAAATTTTCCTCTTACTCGTTTATGCAACCCACACATATTATATAATGTGTTTCTCGCCGTTAAATGGACTTTCTAAAGATACCATTATTTCCATCATATCCTATAATTTACTATAAAAAAAATATATAAAATATGATGAAAAAAATGGTAAAAACACACTTTTTCATAATTTAATCCCCAAAATCTACAACCGCCAAAAAAGACCCCGGCTAAATAGTTTAAAAATTTTGTCCTGAAATTAGATATACCGACTTTTAACATATTTTTGTTTTTTAACCCCTTCACTGCTGAGCCAGTTCACCTATGTAATATGACCAATTTATGCTCATAATTTTTTAGATGAAAGCCTAGGCCCTATTTAATAAATCCCCCCCAGACAATTTTTTTTTATAAAAAAAACCCATTTTTAAAAAAAATTATAATTATTTTTTTTTACACTAAGGCCTGTGTCAGGACGAGCGCACTGCAGAGTGGAAGGAACGTCCGTGGGAGCGGATGTTCCTTTTACTCTCCGCTGCGCTGAGTGCGCTCAGCTGTGCAAATCGCGATCCTCCTAAGTAGGCTCTGTTGACACGCTTTCTAGCGCATCAACGAAGAGATTTGCTACACGGACTCTAGCTGCGCGCGCAGTTCAGACGCACGCACAAGCTCGTCTGACACGAGCCTAAACCTGGTCATGTTTGGTATCATTGGAAAGGCCAAGATCAGAGAGGCTCTCCCCTTTTCAGTGTGTAATTTGTTAGTTTCTAGCTTACACGGTTCCTAAATTTTACTTCAGGCGCCGGTGGGTGCCTGCTGATGACGTCGTCACGTAGCATGATTACGTCATCGCATCTGATGGCCCCCAGGAAATGGCGGGGCAGGTTTCCAGCCTGCTAAACATGCCGCGGGAGGTAAGTATCGGTGGGAGGGAGGTTAGGAGACCGCTGATGTACCATATACGTCCGCGGGTGTAAGGGAGACCTGTGGCCATGACGTACATGGTACGTCAGCGGTCGGGAAAGGTTAAAAAGAGGTCATAGTGCTGCGCCACATTGCCTTCGAATTGCTAATGAGTTAATAAACCGTTAGTGCTCGTTAATCTGCCATTCGTAGCTCAAGTTTACTGTACTTTGCGCTCCCTATACCTAACATGGGGAGCGCAAAGTGAAAGCACAGAGTAACTTGCAATAGGATCACTTTGTTACTAAGAGCTGGCGCTAAGGAAAAAGTTACCCCTAGCTCAGAGGTGCAGGTAATGGATTGCACTGCTGCAGAACCCCTAACCTGCAGCTCAAAACCCCCCAAAATCACATACTCACCTCTTATCCTGCGGCGAGAACGGTGGCCCGATCCGCTGCTTCTGGCCACCGGGAGCAGAGTGAGACTGAGTGAAGAAAGTCCCTAGATTCCCCTATACATTTTGACGGGGAATCAAGATTATAAATAAAGACACGGAGGCGAATATTATGCTTTACTCTTCTTTACTCTTCCAACAGCAGCAAAGAAAATATTCAATAAAGCTTTGAAAATTTGAACAAAGGAAAAAGTTTCACATATACAACTGCACAATAGCGCAACCAATCACTGTAGGGCAGTCCAACATGGGCCAATCAGCGTCCAGCCTCGGGTATATAACCTCCAAGCTGCGTCACATTCATCCTCTTTTCTTGGATGCGAGACTTTAACTTAGAACAGCAACACCGGAATCCAAACGAAACTGTAGAAGAACAACACGTCGCTATTGCGAACCTAAAACAGAAACAAACAATAATCTATAGATTAGATATCTTAATAGACAAAATGTCATGTGCAACCATCAGGTGTGAATTATATTATCCAAACACAAATCGATATATACATAACAATTACATGTCATGGGTAGGGCAAGAAACTTAAAGTATAAACATTACACATGGGTGGGATAATATTCGCCTCCGTGTCTTTATTTATAATCTTGATTCCCCGTCAACATGTATAGGGGAATCTAGGGATTATACACCAAGACATGGAGGCTTCATATTATGCTTGTTGAAAGCTAATAAATAATAGAATGCGCAAAATGAACAATAGGCTTAAAATAAAATTCCTTAAAGGTTGAATCGTTAGACCAATTAGCAGTTTTTAGAATATCCTTTAACCTACAACCCCGAAATGCAGCCGTAGAGGCCGCCGCACTGCGAGAGGAGTGGGCCCCGAAAATAGAGGTATCTACACCTGCCTCTGTCATGAGCCATTTAACCCACCTAGCTAAGGTAGTAGCTGAAACTGGATGATACGGTTTCGTCGTGGTCAGAAACAAACGGTCAAAAGAAGGAAGACGTTATGGAGCCGTAACCCGCTCGTATTCCTGTAAACAAAGTACCGGGCATAAATTTGGTTTTTGTGGAAAAGTCGGAAAAAATACCTGGGAAATGGCGGTTTTCGTGCATCAAGATATGGAAAACAAAACACCCAACGGAGTGAAGGATCGCCCCGACAAATCCAAAGCACGGACGTCAGAGACCCTCTAATAAGAAATTAGACATAAAAGCATAGTTAATTTAGAGGATAGCTGTTTAATCGATAATTCAGTATTGGAAGGCCACTGATCCAAAAAAATCTAAAACGAAATTAACATCCCATGTGAAAGAATAACGAGACCGAGGAGGACGTTTCAACCGAATACCTTTTAACAATCTACAGACTAACCTATGTTCACCTACAGGCAGTGCCGGATTAAGAGCTCTATGGGCCTGGAGCTAAATATTTTGGTGGCTTTTTTTGGAATTTAGTGAAATGACAACATATTTTAGGCTATTTAATATTGCATATATATGTATATTTTACCAGGCAGATACGGTGTGAGTAAATTTCCATTCAGATTTCAATCATCACAGCGTGTAAAATAATTTTTTCATATTTTATCATTCAAACCTCTGGTTATATATTCTATAGGAAATTCTTGTTAAAAAAATAAATAAATGGGAACCTGTAACTGCATTTTTCTGAGAAAACATACAATTTTAACCCAAAAATTTGATATTTCCCATGTGCTTTGGATAATGGTGTATTATGAATGATATGACTATGTATAAAACACTGACTTTGCTCCCAGCGTGGGAAAGGAGAAGGTGAGTAATGGCAGTGGTATTGCTCATTTTATACATGACAAATGGACAATACCATCGGTTTGGAACAAAAAATAAATTAAAAAGTTTTTTGTTTTCTTTTTCGTTTAGATTTTACATTGTCATGTTTGGTATCAATGCAAAGGCCAGACTCTGTCCTGTCTGACACCTCATTTGACCTTGCAAGGTGTAAAGATTAGTGGCGCAGGGTTCCAAAGCCCACCCCCCAGTGCACTCTGCTGCAGTGTGGCGGTTTAGGTTCTTGATGTAACAATTCGTAAAAATGGATTGTACCATCACCTCCACACTTGTTAGTGACATGAAAAATGAGATGGTGAGTTACTGCAGCATCATTGTTCCCTTTATAATTGAAAAATATTGCTGTGGTGGAAAGAAAAATACAAAATAAAGAAATATTTATTATTTTATTTTTCTTGTTACATAAAACCTGGTCATGTGTGGTATCATTGGAAAGATCATGCTCTGACCATTCCAGTGATATGTGATATGACCCTGTAGCTGCTATGGAGGTGGAGATATAGTTGTCCAAATGCCCATCAATGCAGACAAATTTATCCTTTCTGTGGGCCTATTCTGGGGCATGGGCCTGGAGCTGCTGCTCCATCTGCCCCTATGTTAATCCGGCCCTGCCTACAGGGAGTCCCTCAATGCTAGGGTGATAAGCAGAGATGGCTGACCTAAAATTATTAATAGTACGGTAAGCCCTGCCCTCCTAAACAAAGAAGTCAGGAACTGGAGGATGTCCTCTATAGGGGCTGAAAGGGAATCAACTTGTTTGCCCAAACACCAAGAAACCCAGCAGTTCCAGTAATAAAGGTATCGCTTTCTAGTACCTGGAGCCCAAGTGCTGGAGAGTAATTCGGAAGAAGCCTCCGAAAGTCGACCGACAGTGTAAGATTGCCTGACACCTTCCAAGCGACGAGACGGAACGATGGTACTGACAGAATGTTCTGTATAGTGTTCTCCGGATCCTCCAGGGGAGGGGGGCTCGACCGGAGAATCCAAGGAACATCTATTGCTAATTCTAACAACTGGGGAAACCATAGTTGAGCTGTCCACCATGGGGTGATCAGAACCAGAGTCGCCTGATTACAAAATATTTGGGAATTGTTATAATCCGTGTGTTCTCACTGGCTGCCACCCAGTATTTTGGGGTCAGTAATTTCTACAAAATATTTGGGAATTGAGATAATCTGTGTCTTGTCACTGCCACCCAGAATTTTGGGGGGTCAGTAATTTCTACAAAATATTTGGGAATTGTTATAATCCGTGTGTTATCACTGCCACCATGTATTTTGGGGGGTCAGTAATTTGTACAAAATATTTGGGAATTGAGGTAATCTGTGTCTTGTCACTGCCACCCAGAATTTTGGGGGGTCAGTAATTTCTACAAAATATTTGTGAATTGTTATAATCCGTGTGTTCTCACTGCCACCAAGTATTTTGGGGGGTCAGTAATTTCTAAAAAATATTTGGGAATTGTTATAATCCGTGTGTTCTCACTGCCATCAAGTATTTTGGGGGTCAGTAATTTCTACAAAATATTTGGGAATTGAGGTAATCTGTGTCTGGTCACTGCCACCAGCAACTATTTTGGGGGTCAGTAATTTCTACAAAATATTTGGGAATTGAGGTAATCTGTGTCTTGTCACTGCCACCCAGAATTTAGGGGGGTCAGTAATTTCTACAAAATATTTGGGAATTGAGATAATCTGTGTCTTGTCACTGCCACCCAGAATTTTGGGGGGTCAGTAATTTCTACAAAATATTTGTGAATTGTTATAATCCGTGTGTTCTCACTGCCATCAAGTATTTTGGGGGGGTCAGTAATTTCTACAAAATATTTGGGAATTGAGGTAATCTGTGTCTTGTCACTGCCACCAGCAACTATTTTGGGGGGTCAGTCATTTCTACAAAATATTTGGGAATTGAGGTAATCCGTGTGTTCTCAATGCCACCCAGTATTTTGGGGGGATCAGTAATTTCTACAAAATATTTGGGAATTGTTATAATCCGTGTGTTCTCACTGCCATCAAGTATTTAGGGGGGTCAGTAATTTCTAAAAAATATTTGGGAATTTTTATAATCCGTGTGTTCTCACTGCCTCCATGTATTTTGGGGGGTCATTAATTTCTACAAAATATTTGGAAATTGTTATAATCCGTGTGTTCTCACTGCCACCAAGTATTTTGGGGGTCAGTAATTTCTACAAAATATTTGGGAATTGTTATAATCCATGTGTTCTCACTGCCTCCAAGTATTTTGGGGGGTCAGTAATTTGTACAAAATATTTGGGAATTGAGGTAATCTGTGTCTGCTCACTGCCACCCAGAATTTTGGGGGTCAGTAATTTCTACAAAATATTTGGGAATTGAGGTAATCTGTGTCTTGTCACTGCCACTCAGAATTTTGGGGGGTCAATCATTAATACAAAATATTTGGGAATTGTTATAATCCGTGTGTTCTCACTGCCACCAAGTATTTTGGGGGGTCAGTAATTTCTACAAAATATTTGGGAATTGAGGTAATCTGTGTCTTGTCACTGCCACCAGCAACTATTTTGGGGGGTCAGTCATTTCTACAAAATATTTGGGAATTGAGGTAATCCGTGTGTTCTCACTGCCACCAAGTATTTTGGGGGTCAGTAATTTCTACAAAATATTTGGGAATTGTTATAATCCATGTGTTCTCACTGCCTCCAAGTATTTTGGGGGGTCAGTAATTTGTACAAAATATTTGGGAATTGAGGTAATCTGTGTCTGCTCACTGCCACCCAGAATTTTGGGGGTCAGTAATTTCTACAAAATATTTGGGAATTGAGGTAATCTGTGTCTTGTCACTGCCACTCAGAATTTTGGGGGGTCAATCATTAATACAAAATATTTGGGAATTGTTATAATCCGTGTGTTCTCACTGCCACCAAGTATTTTGGGGGGTCAGTAATTTCTACAAAATATTTGGGAATTGAGGTAATCTGTGTCTTGTCACTGCCACCAGCAACTATTTTGGGGGGTCAGTCATTTCTACAAAATATTTGGGAATTGAGGTAATCCGTGTGTTCTCAATGCCACCCAGTATTTTGGGGGGATCAGTAATTTCTACAAAATATTTGGGAATTGTTATAATCCGTGTGTTCTCACTGCCACCATGTATTTAGGGGGGGTCAGTAATTTCTAAAAAATATTTGGGAATTTTTATAATCCGTGTGTTATCACTGCCACCATGTATTTTGGGGGGTCATTAATTTCTACAAAATATTTGGAAATTGTTATAATCCGTGTGTTCTCACTGCCACCAAGTATTTTGGGGGTCAGTAATTTCTACAAAATATTTGGGAATTGTTATAATCCGTGTGTTCTCACTGCCACCAAGTATTTTGGGGGGTCAGTAATTTCTACAAAATATTTGGGAATTGTTATAATCCATGTGTTCTCACTGCCTCCAAGTATTTTGGGGGGTCAGTAATTTGTACAAAATATTTGGGAATTGAGGTAATCTGTGTCTGGTCACTGCCACAGCAACTATTTTGGGGGTCAGTAATTTCTAACAAAATATTTGGGAATTGAGGTAATCTGTGTCTTGTCACTGCCACCCAGAATTTTGGGGGTCAGTAATTTCTACAAAATATTTGGGAATTGAGGTAATCTGTGTCTTGTCACTGCCACCAGCAACTATTTTGGGGGGTCAGTAATTTCTACAAAATATTTGGGAATTGTTATAATCCATGTGTTCTCACTGCCTCCAAGTATTTTGGGGGGTCAGTAATTTGTACAAAATATTTGGGAATTGAGGTAATCTGTGTCTGGTCACTGCCACCAGCAACTATTTTGGGGGTCAGTCATTTCTACAAAATATTTGGGAATTGAGGTAATCTGTGTCTTGTCACTGCCACCCAGAATTTTGGGGGTCAGTAATTTCTACAAAATATTTGGGAATTGAGGTAATCTGTGTCTTGTCACTGCCACCAGCAACTATTTTGGGGGGGTCAGTAATTTCTACAAAATATTTGGGAATTGAGGTAATCTGTGTCTTGTCACTGCCACTCAGAATTTTGGGGGGTCAGTCATTAATACAAAATATTTGGGAATTGTTATAATCCGTGTGTTCTCACTGCCACCCAGTATTTTGGGGGTCAGTAATTTCTACAAAATATTTAGAAATTGTTATAATCCGTGTGTTCTCACTGCCACCAAGTATTTTGGGGGGGGTCAGTAATCTATAAAATATTTTGGAATTGTTATAATCCATGTGTTTTCACTGCCACCCAGTATTTTGGGGGGATCAGTAATTTCTACAAAATATTTGGGAATTGTTATAATCCGTCTGTTCTCACTGCCATCAAGTATTTTGGGGGGTCAGTAATTTCTACAAAATATTTGGAAATTGCTATAATCCGTGTGTTCTCACTGCCACCATGTATTTTGGGGGGTCAGTAATTTCTACAAAATATTTGGGAATTGTTATAATCTGTGTGTTCTCACTGCCACCAAGTATTTTGGGGGGTCAGTAATTTCTACAAAATATTTGGGAATTGTTATAATCCGTGTGTTCTCACTGCCATCAAGTATTTTGGGGGGTCAGTAATTTCTACAAAATATTTGGAAATTGTTCTAATCCATGTGTTCTCACTGCCACCAAGTGTTTTGGGGGGTCAGTAATTTCTACAAAATATTTGTGAATTGTTATAATCCGTGTATTCTCACTGCCACCAAGTAATTTGAGGGGTCAGTAATTTCTACAAAATATCTGGGAATTGTTGTAATCTTTGTGTTCTCACTGCCAGCAGCAATTGTGGGGGTCTCATTTCTACAAAATATCTGAGAATTGTGGTAATCTGTGTGTTCTCACTGCCACCCATCAGGGGATCTCACTGATTTATAGGAGGTTTCTGGGAATTGTAATCTGTGTCTTCTCACTGCCAGCTATCAGGGGGTCCCACATACTTCTAGCAGATTTCTGGGAATTGTAATTTGTGTCTTGTCACTGTTGCCAGCTATCAGGGGGTCCTATCAGGGGGTCTCACTGACTTGTAGCAGATTTCTGCGAATTGTAATTTGTGTCTTGTCACTGGCACCCATCAGGGGGTCTCACTGATTTATAGGAGGTTTCTGGGAATTGTAATCTGTGTCTTGTCACTGGCTGCTAGCTATCAGGGTGTCTCACTGAGTTATACAAGAGTTCTGGAAATCTTTAATCTTTATACCAGAGTTGAATCAGAGTTCTGTATATATTTCATCTATATATCACTCACCATATCAGAAAGATCAAAAAGGACAGGCAGACGCTCCCAGACACAGATAAGAGGGCAAGCAGCCTCTGTGTCGGGAGGCTGTGCCTCTGGTCGTCGTGGACGTGGTGCATCCTCTGCAGGGGCACGCTTGTCCTTTCTAACTGGTGCTGGCCATCTTAAGCAGCAGCAACATACAGAGGATGTGGTGGATTGGCTAACCAGGCCATCCTCATCCTCCGAGTCCTCTGCCAGCCAGGCTTGTAGTGCTTTACAGTCCACCTCAGCTGCCAAAGCATCTAATGCAGCCTCCATGTCCACAGCTACTCCTGTCGTAGCCTCATTATCACACACGAAGGAGTCAGCTGAATTGTTTGACTACAATGACAGTGACATGCTGCTTGAGGATGCGCAGCAAGTACAGTGCTCTGATTCAATCTCTGAGGTTGAAGAAGGGAGTATAATCAACCTAGAGGAAGGGGGTGCCAGTGATGACACTCAAATAACTGACACTCATGTTGTCCCAGCAGCTGCAGCATACTGCCAAGTTGGCTCCATTGATGAGGAGATAGGGGGTGATGACAATGATGATGAGGTCACTGACTCCACCTGGATGCCTGATCGAACAGAGGAGTCAAGTGAGGAGGAGGCAACAAACACGAGGCACAACATCCCCTATGACCAACCGTAGAACTAGCCAGTCCAAGGCATCAGATGTCAGAGCTGCTCAGGTGCAGAGCGCTGTTGTCTCAAAGCACACATCCAGGAACTCTGCTGTCTGGGAGTTCTTTAAGAAATGTGCAGCAGCCCCCACCGTTGCTATTTGTAATCTATGTCAGATGAGACTCAAGCGTGGGAAAGACACCGGATGCTTGGGAACCACGTGCTTGAGGCAACATATGACCACCTGCCACGCATCCCGTTGGCACAAAACTTTGTGTAGGTCACCCTCCTCCTCATCTGTCTCTACCCCCACTGTATTTCCTGCCATGTCATTGCCTACAACCTCCACTGACAGGGATGATTATACAGTGATGGATGTACAAGGTCCTTCCTCACAATGTGACAGCATCCCATCAGTTGAAGATTTTACGCAGTCAGATTACGTTGCCGCAGATGCTGCAGCGTAAGAAAAAATATAGTCCCAACCATCCCCAAGCACAGCGTCTAAATGCCAGTTTAGCAAAATTACTCGCATTGCAGCTGCTGCCTTTCCAGCTGGACTCTGCTCCCTTCTGTGAATTTGCTGAATGTGCTGTACCACAGTGGCATGTTCCAAAACGCCATTACTTTTCATGGAAGGCCATTCCAGCACTATACCAGCACGTGGAAGACAA
The DNA here is from genome assembly GCA_009667805.1 of Leptobrachium leishanense. Lineage (NCBI taxonomy): Eukaryota > Metazoa > Chordata > Amphibia > Anura > Megophryidae > Leptobrachium > Leptobrachium leishanense. Next base: position 12,339,582 of record CM019069.1, on the reverse strand, counting down.
TGTTATCGAGTCATTGGGAAAGGCAGTCAGCAGCAAGGAGCATGTGACTTTAGACACGTGGTCCAGCAAGCATGGACAGGTCATTACATTTCCTTCACGGCACAATGGGTAACTCGGATTGCAGCTGGGAGGAATCTTGTTCATCCACCACACCTTCAGGAAGCTGCTTGTATGAGGTCCGTCTGCTCCACCACCACCTCTCCCTCTTCCTCCTCCTCCTCCTTCTGTGTCTCTGGCGAAGTGGCAGTTAAACCGACACCTGACAGGGTCTACGCAATGGCTCAAGCAAAAAGATGCCATACTGTGCTTGAGCTGGTTTGTTTAGGGGACAGGAGCCACACTGGGCCAGAAATTCTGTCAGCTCTACAGGGGCAGGTGCAGAGATGGTTAACACCACGCCAGCTTCAGCTGGGAATGGTCATCTGTGATAATGGCAGCAACCTTCTCTCCGCCCTACACCTGGGTAAGTTGGCGCATGTACCATGCCTAGCACACGTCCTAAATCTGGTGGTACAGCATTTCCTAAACAGGTACCCAGTGTTGGCAGAGCTTCTCAGCCAGGCCAGAAAAGTCTGCAGCCACTTCAGACTGTCATTCCCAGAAAGTGTTTGCGTGGCAGAAATTCAAAGAGAATTCCACCTTCCCACAAACCGTCTGATCTGTGACATGCCCACCAGGTGGAACTCGACATTAGCAATGCTGCAGCATCTGCACAAGCAGCAGAGGGCCATCAACGAGTACCTGTGTGAGTATGGCACAAGGACAGGTTCAGGTCAATTTGTGTTTTTTCCCCCCCTGCAGTGGCTGTCAGGGTGGCACCTGGCATATGCCGTCGTGGGACCCATGTTCAGGTGGTTAGAGCCCTGTAGGCAGGAATATATTGGAGGTACCTGGGAGTAAGCTGACCGAAGCAGGTCTGAGTCCATAGCGAGGTACAAAGGGCGCAAGCAGAAGAGTAGTCAGGATGGTCCGAAGGTCAAATAGGTGGGCAGCAAGGAGGCAAGGTCAGTGGGTAAATCAGGGTCTGGTACACGGTTATCAATAGGAGTATAGAGCAGGAGAATAGAGCAGGAGCAGGAGAATAGAGCAGGTCTGTATAGTACAAAGGATTGACTTGTACTGAAAAGTCAAATTGCACAGGGGAGGATTCCCTTTTATTGACAGATAGTGGTGTGGTGTATGTTTGTGCTTAACTGTTTTACTTGGGATTAACCCATAGAGGTGCTGGACAGGATGAGGCAGCACTTTTCCTGTATGCACACATGCAGGGCAGGTACCTGTACACATACAGGTACTGATCCCTGACAGTGGCTGATGATCAAGGATGCATGCACTGTACTGTCACCATTTGAGGAGGCAATGAGGATGGTGAGCAGGGACAATGCATGCATCAGTGACACAATTCCTTTAGTGTTCCTGCTGGAGCACACTCTATGGGGAATTATAGATGTGGCTCTAGAGGCAGAGCAGCGGGAGGAAGAGGAGGCCTTCCCTAGCTCTGAAGGCCCCAGTCTTTCCGCAAACAGCATTCCAGCGGGTCCTCCTCAGATCAGACAGAAGGAGGATGAGGAGGAGGAGGAGGAATATTTAAGTAGTGGGGCATTGAAGGTGGGGATTCCTCAAGGGAGGGTTTTGTGTGCCCAGAAACACAAAGACTAGTACGTGGCTGGGAGGAGGAAGTACACAATGGGGTCATCCTCCTCATTGACCAGGAAGACTTGGAAGCTAATGCCACCTCCAACCTATGCTGCATGGGCTCCCCTATCCTGCAAAGCCTGCTAAAGGACCCCAGGATTCGTGCTATCAAGGAGAGGGATCATTACTGGTTGGCAACCCTTCTTGGTCCACGATACAAGGATAAAGTTGCAGAGCTCATCCTGCCCACACAGAGGGAGCACAGGATGAAAAAACTTGAGGACGCTCTAAAGCAACACTTCTGTAACACCTTTCCAGGCACTGGTAGGTTACCAAGTGATGACACAGGTGCTTCTGAGGCTGCGGATAACCAGAAGAATAGTGGTGAAGGCCGGGGCCGCTTGACTGATGCCTTTTTTAATTTCTTAGTCCACGATGTGCTGGGACGTCAAATGTAGGCACCCATTGCCAGCGTCTTCACCATATGGTGCAGGACTACCTAGTGGCAAGGGCAGACCTGGATACCTTTCCAGCAGATGATCCACTGGCTTACTGGGTGTTGAGATTGGATCACTGGCCAGAACTTAGCCAATATGCTATGTAGCTACTAGGTTGCCCTTCATCCAGCGTGCTTTCTGAAAGGACGTTCAGTGCCGCTGGAGGTTTTGTCACAGACAAAAGAGTGCGTCTGTCCACCGACTCTGTAGACCGGGTGACATTTATAAAAATGAATCAGTCCTGGATCAGCAGCTATCAATCTCCTGATGCTGACGTAACGGAATAGATCGAGGATGTCTTCTGCATTCACAAAACCTCCAGCACTGAACTCCTACACAATACCACAAATGGGTTACGGTGTGAAGGCACTTGCTGCCATGAAAGGCACAATATTTGGCTGCACTGATGCCTTTGCCACATTTATATCATTTTAATTTTTTGAAACGCAGGGTCCAACCCTCCACTCTTCCAATAATACCACAAAAGGGTTACGGTGTGAAGGCAGATGCTGCCACCAAAGGAACAATATTTGGGTGCACTGACGTCTTTACCAGATTCATATCTTTTTAATATAGGACCGCATGGTCCACCCCTGCACTCTTCCACAATACCACAGAAGGGTTACTGTATGATGGCACTTGCAGGCCTGGCACCAAAGGCACAATATTTGAGTGTACTGACGCCTTTAACAGATTCATATCTTTTTAATATAGGACCGCATGGACCACCCCTGCACTCTTCCACAATACCACAGAGGGGTTACGGTGTGACGGCACTGTTGCCGACGCTAAAGGCACAATTTTAAAGCACCTATTGTTACTTTCATCCAAAGCCTGCATAAATTTCACCATAATTCAGCCAAAAAATCACTAAACTTTTTCTGCGCGTCCTAAAATGTCTTTTTCATACAGGCTGCCGCCCCAAGCAGTTGTTTATGATTAGATTAAAGGAAAAGCATTTACCGTCATTTGAAACGTCATTTTTTTGTTTTTAAATTTTTCTATACATCCTAGAAATCCACCACTTCACGGGCAGGTTATGGGGACCTCCTAGGCACGATATTTGAAGGAATTTTTCGTTTTTATTTTTAACCCTTATTTCATGGAAAAATCACTGTCCCTTTAAAAACTTTTTTTTAACTTTTTGTCCTTGTTTCCTGACCCCCAGGGCACTACCCGGACCCCCATACACCTTTTATGGCAAATATCTAGCATATATGCCCTCTTGGAGGGCACTATAAAAATTGAACTTTTGAGTCCCAGTGACTTGTATTGAGTTTGTGTTCGAGTTTGAGTTCGAATTTGAACTTTTGAAAAGTTCGAGTTCGAATGCGAACCGAACTCGGGGGTGTTCGGCTCATCCACTCTATAGATGGCCGCTCTATAGAGAGAGACAACCTGGCGAAAATTGCACCAGACAATAAAAAAACACCAAACAAAGGAAATATATATGCATATAAGTACAATAAGCACAAATCATACTGGTATGTAATAAATATACTTAGCTGTCGAAAGCAGCAAAGAAAAGAGGATGAATGTGATGCAGCTTGGAGGTTATATACCCGAGGCTGGACGCTGATTGGCTCAAGTTGGACTGCCCTACAGTGATTGGCTGCGCTATTGTGCAGTTGTATATGTGAAACTTTTTCGTTTGTTCAAATTTTCGAAGCTTTATTGATTGAATATTTTCTTTGCTGCTGTTGGAAGAGTAAAGAAGAGTAAAGCATAATATGAAGCCTCCGTGTCTTGGTGTATAATCTCCAGTCTCCCTCCGCGATCACTCCGTCATCCAGCAGAATCTCACGAGAGGATGAGAGTGTGCTTTCATGACTTAAGCGATCTGACTTCAATCATGTCCTGCATGTGACATGCACTTCTCGCATATAACCGGGGGGGGGGGTTCTAGAATATGCTATGATAAAAAAAAGCTCAACAAAATTTCTTGGTAGTGAAGGGATTAAATCCCATGTCTGCCATCATCCGAGACAGTCCTGTTACAGTGTTTAGTGCAAACTCCTTCACAGCTAATAGGCTCCACTCAACTTCATGGAACAAATCAAATTTTACAACCGCAATATATACCACGATGTGTTTTATCTGCCGTTTAATGATTCCAGAAATCGTATTCGCACCCTTTCCAAGAAGTGCCTTTCACCTCAAGTGAAATAAAAGTGTCAGCCTGTCCGCACATGTTCGCTGCACACACAGAAAATCTACAAAACCCAGGAAAAAAACAAAAAAAACTTGTATTTTAGTGACGGTTTTCCAGATATTGAGTTTGAAACAAACGGAAATTTGCATCTGGTGGGAAACATGATGTGGAAACAGGTGTGCTCGCAAATGAGGAAAAAAAAAACCAAAAAAACAACAAAAAGCTATTTCCATCATCAATAACAGTCAATCAGGTGGAAATTCACGCTCTAACGTTTTGTGGAAATTTTCCATTGAAAGGGCGAACATTCGAAGGACAGATGTGGAAAACTCTCGCAGAGGAGATGCAGATGTTCTCGGCCTTCCCTGTTTTCATATATTTGAAAGAAAACCGGAGGCCTGAAATACATACAGCTAAATGATATATAAAGGATACAGAGAAATGATATATAAAGGATAGATACAGCTAAATGATATATAAAGGATAGATACAGAGAAATGATATATAAAAGATAAATGCAGAGAAATGATACATACAGGATAGATACAGAGAAATGATATATAAAGGGTAGATACAGCTAAATGATATATAAATGATAGATCCAGAGAAATGATATATAAAGGGTAGATACAGCTAAATGATATATAAAAGGTAGATACAGCTAAATGATATATAAATGATAGATCCAGAGAAATGATATATAAAGGGTAGATACAGCTAAATGATATATAAAGGATAAATGCAGAGAAATGATACATACAGGATAGATACAGAGAAATGAAATGTAAAGGATAGATATAGAGAAATTATATATAAAGGATAGATACAGAGAAATTATATATAAAGGGTAGATACGGCTAAATGATACATAAAGGGTAGATACAGCTAAATGATATATAAAGGATAGATCCAGAGAAATGATATATAAAAGGTAGATACAGCTAAATGAAATGTAAAGGATAGATATAGAGGAATTATATATAAAGGATAGATACAGAGAAATTATATATAAAGGGTAGATACGGCTAAATGATACATAAAGGGTAGATACAGCTAAATGATATATAAAGGATAGATACAGCTAAATGATATATAAAGGATACAGAGAAATGATACATAAATGATAGATACAGCGAAATGATACGTAAAGGAAAGATACAGAGAAAGCATATAAGGGGTTATTCAGAGAGCACCGAAAAGTCGCCAACATTTCAGTGCTCATTTGTTCCCCGGACTTTGGGGAATCAAATTCTATGACCCTGTGGTGAATTCAGCATTCACTGGAGGATCCCCGGAGTGCAGGGAAAAGCTGCCGAACGGATGTGTAATAATTCCTAGTGCGGTGAGACTATACCGAGGTTTATTCAGCGGCTCCTCCGGGGGTGAGCGCTACACATATAACATAGTGACTATATACAGAATGCACCTGTAAACATGTAACATAGTGACTATATACAGAATGCACCTGTAAACATGTAACAAAGTGACTATATACAGAATGCGCCTGTAAACATGTAACACAGTGACTATATACGGAATGCACCTGTAAACATGTAACATAGTGACTATATACAGAATGCGCCTGTAAACATGTAACACAGTGACTATATACGAAATGCACCTGTAAACATGTAACATAGTGACTATATACAGAATACACCTGTAAACATGTAACACAGTGACTATATAACATAGTGACTATATACAGAATGCACCTGTAAACATGTAACATAGTGACTATATACAGAATGCACCTGTAAACATGTAACACAGTGACTATATACAGAATGTGCCTGTAAACATGTAACCTAGTGACTATATACAGAATACACCTGTAAACATGTAACGCAGTGATTATATACAGAATGCACCTGTAAACATGTAACACAGTGAATATATGCAGAATGTGCCTGTAAACATGTAACCTAGTGACTATATACAGAATGCACCCGTAAACATGTAACATAGTGACTATATACAGAATGCCCCCGTAAACATGTAGCATAGTGACTATATACAGAATGCACCTGTAAACATGTAACACAGTGACTATATACAGAATGCACCTGAAAACATGTAACACAGGGACTATATACAGAATGCACCGGTAAACATGTATCATAGTGACTATATACAGAATCCACCTGTAAACATGTAACATAGTGACTATATACAAAATGCGCCTGTAAACATGTAACAGTGACTATATACAGAATGCACCTGTAAACATGTAACATAGTGACTATATACAGAATGCACCTGTAAACATGTAACATAGTGACTATATACAGAATGCACCTGTAAACATGTAACATAGTGACTATATACAGAATGCACCTGTAAACATGTAACACAGTGACTATATACAGAATGCATCTGTAAACATGTAACATAGTGACTATATACAGAATGCACCTGTAAACATGTAACAGTGACTATATACAGAATGCACCTGTAAACATGTAACATAGTGACTATATACAGAATGCACCTGTAAACATGTAACATAGTGACTATATACAGAATGCACCTGTAAACATGTAACATAGTGACTATATACAGAATGCACCTGTAAACATGTAACACAGTGACTATATACAGAATGCATCTGTAAACATGTAACATAGTGACTATATACAGAATGCACCTGTAAACATGTAACAGTGACTATATACAGAATGCACCTGTAAACATGTAACATAGTGACTATATACAGAATGCACCTGTAAACATGTAACATAGTGACTATATACAGAATGCACCTGTAAACATGTAACAGTGACTATATACAGAATGCACCTGTAAACATGTAACATAGTGACTATATACAGAATGCACCTGTAAACATGTAACACAGTGACTATATACAGAATGCACCTGTAAACATGTAACACAGTGACTATATACAGAATGCACCTGTAAACATGTAACACAGTGACTATATACAGAATGCACCTGTAAACATGTAACATAGTGACTATATACAGAATGCACCTGTAAACATGTAACAGTGACTATATACAGAATGCACCTGTAAACATGTAACATAGTGACTATATACAGAATGCACCTGTAAACATGTAACATAGTGACTATATTTCCTATATATTTATTTTCTGGGTTAATCTAAATATTTGTGGTTTTTAATATCTTGCATTTATTACTTTGTGTTTCTGTAACAATTCAATGTTTCTTGAACACAGGACATACTGAAAACCAGAGAAATCTCAATGTATCCTTCCTTGTAAAATACTTATAAATAAATAAATTAATAAATAGATACAGATAAATGATAGATGGTAAAGACACAGGGCCCTATTACGATCCCCGCGCTAAACCGGGGGCGGTAGGGGGGAAAAAAATGCGACTGCGGTAATCCCCCTACCGCCCCAGGTTTAACGGGGGATTACAAAGCAGGCGCAAGAAAATGCTGCCTGCATTGTAGCGCCCGTTAAAAACCAGAATGGTCGTGGCAGCTCTGAGCGCAGCCGCAAGCATCCACTCGCTGGAGTCCATAGGACTCCATTGAGTTCCTCTCTGCCGGTCACATGACCGGCCAGTCGGCGTAGGGATATGCAGGGAGAGGGGACTTTTTCCCCCTGTTTTTCCCTGCTCCCACCGGCCGGAGGAGGCGACTGAAGCCGCGGTCCTCGCCGCGGGACAGAGGGTAAGTGTGACGGATCGGCCGCCACAGGATTTATTTAGTTTAATTTCCTTCTTATTTTGTTATATTTTGTTTACCCTTTATTTATAGGAACTAATTTCCTTTGTTAGATTTAGTATAAAACTGTTGCTAGACTTCTAATTAATCATGTTTTTCCCCAGCACCATCCTGCTAGTAACCACGGAGTACATGTGTGCTACAATGTATCTGTCACTGTCGTAACGCACCACGCTTCAAACTCCAATATACTTTATGCTCAGTTATATTGTGTGGTTTTAAATGTATTGTCAATTGCTCATTTTTAGTTTTAAATAGACATATATTTCTTTAGTTAAATGTGTTTTTTTTAAAAATACTACCTGCCGCTAGTGGCAAATGCTTTCCTATGTATAGAATGTACAATAGGTTTCAGTAACTTGTGGATTATGCAAAAGTGCTTTCTCTTTGGGATCTGTTATCTGTTTACCTGTCTGAAAAGGTTCGGAGTCACATTGTCTCAGCCACCCACTATCTGATTCCCTTTACAATGGGTTATGTAAATCACTGTATGTGGTCACTGTGGGGTCAAGACTTCATCTGCATACAACCAGTGGACCAAAGTGAAGACTGAAGAGGACCTGAAAGAAGCCTGCAATGGTCTTGGAACCAACCAATCAGAACTGTTGGGGTGGGCGGGAAGTCTGAATGTGCATGGCTGTATTTTGTATATAAGCACTGTCTGTTCCCATTTTAAATACACTCTGATTTACCTACAACCTATACTGCGTCTCGACGAGTATTTGGGAGGGCATAATCACTGAATCCTTCGCTTCCAGACCATCCAGGGACCGCTGCCAATCTCTCTCCCATCTTGCTAGCTCTCTACTAGGGATGTGCGAAACGGGTTTCGGAATTTCGGAATTTTCACGAAATTTCCCGATTCGTGTTTTCGGATGCGGCCGAATTTCCGAAAATTTTTAGATCCGAAAATGTCAGATCCGAAACGTTTTCCGAGCCGAAACGAAATATTTTCGGATTTTTCGAATGAACTTCAAATGTGTCAAACGAGGAGAACAGACGTTCCGAAAAAACGAAAATTTTCCGAAGAACGAAAATTTCCCGAAAAACGAAAATTTTCGGAAAAACGAAAAGTCGATACAAAAAACGAGCAAAGTGAAACGAAAAAATACGAAAAATGGTCGATATTCCGAAAAATGTACATTTCCGAAAAACGAAAATTTCCGAAATCACGAAAAGTCGATACAAAAACCGAGCACAATGACACGAAAATACGAAAAATGGTCGATATTCCGAAAAAAAAATGTCCCCGAAAAATGAGCCGAACTGAATCGAATCGAAACCGAAATCGGTCGAAACGAGCCGAATCGAAAAGTTTAAAAATCCGAAAAATCGAACCGAATCGAACCGAAAAAAAAATCGGTGCACAAGCCTACTCTCTACCCGGCTAAGCTCTCCAGCAAGACTCGGTGCCGGAGACGGAGCTACCCCTGCAGGGTAGCTGAGCTGTTACATTGGTGGCAAGCGGTGGGATCTCCGAGACCAGACAAGCAGGGGGAAATATAGCCGCTGGCTTGACCCCGGTCTCGGGCACCACAACCACCGAGCGCCTGGAGAAGCACATCACCCGGGGAGATTCTGAGACCAGCCCAGCAGGGGGAAATACTGCCGCTGGCTTGACCCTGGTCTCAGACACCCGGGGATTCGAGAGATTGCTACACCGTCCTACAGCCGTTCACCCCGTATTGCTCAGCGCTACGATGGCTGGAAGCGCACGGTCCTCAAGGAACTTCTCAAAGCCAGGGATAAAGCGGTCAGTGGTAAGCCAAAGGCTGCCCTCACCAAGGACCTGATGGAGGACGAACAGGCAAGTCTGGCCCTCCACGAGGACTCAGAATCCACAGAATGGCGCCAGGAGGTACAATGGAAGCTGGCCCTGTTCGGAGTCAACCCCCTGGCGGATGTGATCGCTATCGTTTTGGCAGGGGTCAGTCAGCTCAGAGTGGCCGAGTTGCGGTACCAGCTCGGGGAATCTACAGCGCCCCAGGAGATACTCCCTGCAGTCATGGAAGAGGAGTTCTGGGACCAAGGAATGGAAGCGCCTGACCAGCACAGTGATCCAGGTTTCGACCAGGAGGTGTTGTGGCATAATGACTCGGCACGGCAGCAGCTCTGGAGGGACATCCTACAGCTTGAACAGGACTACCTTGGAAAGATTCTTCCTACCTTGGGTGAGAAATACTGGAGACTGTGGGACCTGCGGGTGCCATTTCTAGGAGTGCAACCCCAGGTAGAAAGACTGTCCCAACTGGAGAACCTGATCCAGACGGAGCTATGGCTGGAGGACGGGTACCGGGCACTGGAATGGTATGCTGCCAACCTGTGTCCAAAGTTGGAGAGGAAAGATCCCACGGAGGGCTATGTCTACGGCGGCCCGGGATTAATATTTGACGCTCTCCAGGACGACCCCTCCTTTGGCAGTACAGCTAAACTGAGATGGGAAGAGATCCAGGACTTTCGGGAATGTGAGCACCTTGACGACCTCGGGCTGAGCAGTGATCTGGACTGGCTAGCCACCCAAGAGTGGGAGCTGGAGCAGGGATACAGGAGATTGTTTCAGGATGCTCCCCCACTCGCTCTCACCCCGATGGACATGGCAGAAGAGCTATCAACAGAACCCGGTGGTGCCAACCTACTTTCAGGATCTTCTGCTGGTTCAGAGCACCAGGGTGAGGAGGCAGTCGGCCCCTCTCCCCAGCTGCAGAACGCATCCCAGGCCTCAACTGCTACAGAGGAGGTGACTATCCTGCAGCCGCAGTGCAGCATGTCATCCGGGGAAGAGACAGAGGACTCAGCAAGTACCGTTCCTGCAGAACCTGCAGCGGAGCAGAGTGACAAAGTGCTTCGGACACCTACCAAGGTCAGTGGAAGTGCACCGGTGGATGGGACTGCGGTCTCCAACAACGAGAGCCGTCAGGACAGCGGTCCACTGTGGAAAGAGGAGAACTGGAAGACAATGGGTGAGATTGAGGCCCACCCAGGCAGATGGCCCGAGGGCTCACCAGGAGACCCAGAGTCCCAATGGAGTGCTCCTGCTCAGGGATGGGTGGAGGAGCTAGCGACAATGTCATGGCCCGCCAAGGAAGAGGCTGCGGTCCTTTCCACGGAGCCCAGGAGATGTGGGGCAGTTTGCCCGGATTCACCACTTGCATCAGCTGGCTCTTCAGTGTGTGAAGAGGATAATTTATGTATGGGGGAGCAGTTCCCCAACCCAGCAGCAGAGCTGGCATCGGGACAGAGGTCGGCTACCCTCTGCCCCCAGCTGAAGGCTCCAGAAACTGGGGAGAATATCGGGTGCCAGACGAGGGAGGGGGATACTAAGGCTCCCCCGTGCAAATTGCTGGCGTACCCGGCAGGGAACCCCGAACCCCAACCAAGCGCTCCTACCCACCTATGGGTAGAGGAGCGGGAGACAGCGGACATGCTATGGCCTGCTGTGAAAGAGGCTACGGTTCATTCTACGGTGCCCGAGAAGTGCAGGTCAGCTAGCCCGGGGCCCTGTCTGGTGGCGTCAGGGATCAAGGATAGCCATTCATACATGGGGGAGCAGCCCCCCACTTCAGTGGAAAAACTGTCACCGCAGCAAAGGACCGCTAACCTCTACCCCTGCCCTGCCACAGCAGAACTTGAGGAGAACTACCTTCTCACCGAGGAGCCCCAGGGACTGACAATCCGCTCCTCTCCTGATCTACAGACCAAGCTCCTGGCCTCCACTGCTACGCAGGAGGCAGAGAGCCTACAACTCCAGCACAGCATGCCATCTGGGCCAGAAAAAGCATCAGACTGGGCAAGTACAGTTCGTCAGGAGCTATCAGCAGAACGCAGTGTCGGTGATTGGTGCGCCGCATTACGAGTTCCAGGGTGGGGAGTCAGTCGGTCTCCTTCCACAACAGCAGTGGCTACCCCAGGTAGAGAGTACTGGCGGTACCTCTCCCCAGCGACAGGTAATAATCCCAGAAGGGGAGATGGCAGGTCTTGCTCCCCAACGTTTTGAGCCCCAGCGTGAGGGTGGAGGAGTCCCCTGTGCCAAGCAATGGCATGCTGCTGTGCCCGTTCCCCAGGATGTGGGAGACTCCCATTGTGGAATTGTTGATGGTGCTGGGATTTGCAACTGGGTGACTCCGAGATGCTGGGCAGACGGCCCAGATCCACAACCACTTTTTCTGGAGACACCGGTCACCCCATCTCCCACCCAGCTTCTGACCGAGGCACCAGGAAAGGGTGCTATCGGCCCGTTTTTCCTGCGGCTGACTGTGGCACCGGGAGAAGGTACAGGCGGTACCCCTCCCCAGCGGGTCATTGCCCCAGGAAATGGTGCCAGCAAGGCTGCCCACCAGCGAGGGGCTAGGAGACCAGAAGGAGAAAAAGTCCTCAACGTCCCACTGGGGCCAGTTGTTTCCCCATGGCAGGGTACCAGCCCCGGGTGTCTGTATGGTCCGTCGGATACCGGTCCAGACCAAAGGGGCAGTTGGAGAAGCCCAGGGGCCAGCCTACTCCCTACGGACTATGGACCAAAAGACTATCGGGGGTTGGCAAAGCATTGCCCCAGCAACCCAAACGTGAGACTTTTTAAAGACACTTGCACCTGGACATCCCCAGGCAGATCCGTAGAGGGTCTCACCGGGTCTGCCATCATGGGACTGGGGGAGCTATGTGACGGATCGGCTGCCACAGGATTTATTTAGTTTAATTTCCTTCTTATTTTGTTATATTTTGTTTACCCTTTATTTATAGGAACTAATTTCCTTTGTTAGATTTAGTGTAAAACTGTTGCTAGATTTCTAATTAATCATGTTTTTCCCCAGCACCATCCTGCTAGTAACCACGGAGTACATGCGTGCTACAATGTATCCATCACTGACGTAGCGCTCCACGCTTCAAACTCCAATATACTTTATGCTCAGTTATATTGTGTGGTTTTAAATGTATTGTCAATTGCTCATTTTTAGTTTTAAATAGACTTATATTTCTTTAGTTAAATGTGTTTTTTTTAAAGATACTACCTGCCGCTGGTGGCAAATGCTTTCCTATGTATAGAATGTACAATAGGTTTGAGTAATTTGTGGATTATGCAAAAGTGCTTTCTCTTTGGGTATCTGTTATCTGCTTATCTGTCTGAAAAGGTTGGGAGTCACATTGTCTCAGCCACCCACTATCTGATTCCCTTTACAATGGGTTATGTAAATCACTGTATGTGGTTACTGTGGGGTCAAGACTTCATCTGCATACAACCAGTGGACCAAAGTGAAGACTGACGAGGACCTGAAAGAAGCCTGCAATGGTCTTAGAACCAACCAATCAGAACTGTTGGGGTGGGCGGGAAGTCTGAATGTGCATGGCTGTATTTTGTATATAAGCACTGTCTGTTCCCATTCTAAATACACTCTGATTTACCTACAACCTATACTGCGTCTCGACGAGTATTTGGGAGGGCATAATCACTGAATCCTTCACTTCCAGACCATCCAGGGACCGCTGCCAATCTCTCTCCCATCTTGCTAGCTCGCTACCCGGCTAAGCTCTCCAGCAAGACTCGGTGCCGCAGACGGAGCTACCCCTGCTGGGTAGCTGAGCCGTTACAGTAAGTATCTGATTTTTTTTTTTTACTGTTTTACGCTGGTGTTAACGGATTCTGCACCAGCAGAATCCATTAACACCAGGTCCTGGCTTTAGTTAACTTTTCGTTGACCAGAGCCAGGCGTTAATCAGCGCTGGGACATTGTAATACCAGCGCTGATTAACACTTTGCGCTCCCTATGTTAAGTATAGATAGATAGATAGCTATGGGATAGATAGATAGATAGATAGATAGATAGATATTAGATATGGGATAGATAGATAGATAGATAGATAGATAGATAGATAGATAGATAGATAGATAGATAGATAGATAGATAGATAGATAGATAGATATGGGATAGATAGATAGATAGATAGATAGATAGATATGGGATAGATAGATAGATAGATAGATAGATAGATAGATAGATAGATAGATAGATAGATATGGGATAGATAGATAGATATGGGATAGATAGATAGATATGGGATAGATAGATAGATAGATAGATAGATAGATAGATAGATAGATAGATAGATAGATAGATAGATAGATAGATAGATAGATATTAGATATGGGATAGATAGATAGATAGATAGATAGATAGATAGATAGATAGATAGATAGATAGATAGATAGATAGATAGATATGGGATAGATAGATAGATAGATAGATATGGATAGATAGATAGATAGATAGATAGATAGATAGATAGATAGATAGATAGATAGATATGGGATAGATAGATAGATAGATAGATAGATAGATAGATAGATAGATAGATAGATATGGGATAGATAGATAGATATGGGATAGATAGATAGATATGGGATAGATAGATAGATAGATAGATAGATAGATAGATAGATAGATAGATAGATAGATAGATAGATAGATATTAGATATGGGATAGATAGATAGATAGATAGATAGATAGATAGATAGATAGATAGATAGATAGATAGATAGATAGATATATATGGGATAGATAGATAGATAGATATGGGATAGATAGATAGATAGATAGATAGATACAGATAGATAGATAGATAGATAGATAGATAGATAGATAGATAGATAGATAGATATGGGATAGATAGATAGATAGATAGATAGATAGATAGATAGATAGATAGATAGATAGATAGATAGATAGCAGTAGACAATTGAAGGCTGGAGCATACTACCCTAAATCTCTTCTCTACAGAGTTTGAAGAGATAAGCCTATGCACCTACAAGAAGCAATGGAAGGCTCAGGATTGGCTGAATGTGCTCAGCCTCTTCCTTGACTGTCAATATGGCCCTGCAGAATCTGAAAATGGCATTTTCTTACTATTAGAATTGTTGTTGTTGGTATTATTACATTATTGTTTTTTCTTGCAATTCATTCTTTTCCCATTCTGCATTATAAGAGAGTGAGGTCCGGAGCATCCTGTCAGTGGATGGGATACACATCCTGGACTGTCACGTACTTTTTGTTGTATTCTCACCCGATCTCTCTATATTCTCCTTCTCCTGTGATAATATATTTTTTATTAGTTGTTAAAATTTATTTTTTTCATGCTTTTCCATCATGAAGTACGAATACTTGAATATCATCTTTGTAACATCATAGGCTCCTCAGATCTCATGATTTTCCGCGATGTATGAAATGTTTCGGACCTTTTGGAGCTCGGCGGCCGCTGAAAAGCCGTCTTTCAAGAAAATCTCCTTCCCAAAAATTTAATGAATGATTGGTTTCAATCCCGAAACAGGTGTCCTCATTAAAATCCACTTGGCAGTCAGAGCTGCCGAAATTAAGGATGGGATGCATTTAATGGAAAGGGGAAGAGAACGGCTCATGTGACTGGTAGGGAGTTCACGTCTAGGTCAATCGGCCACGTCCGTATTTAATCAATAATGGTGATTACCATGTGAAAGCGGTTTATTCATCCATGGAAAACAAAACTGGATGGGAGAGACCTACTTGATGCTCATGGCCACTCATTTTATTAATATTTCGGTCCTCACTGTAACCCTCTCCACTCTCCTGGTAAATATTTTTATTAGCCTTATACAGACAAAGCAATACCACAGCGGATAGAGCTCTGCGTTCTGCAAGTCTATTTTTCTCATGGTTTTTATATGTCTACCACATTCAGCATTTCTGCATCATAAGCTAAAATTTTATTTTGGTTTATACCAAATTATTATTGGTTTATTATAATTTTTCTGTAATAATAATTTAATTATTATAATAATAATAATAATAATAATTAATATTCTTTTATTATTATTGCATTAAATATTTTTTATAATAAAAACTTAATTATAATTATAATAATATAATAATTTAATTCTGATATTTATAATGAAACAAAATAATAATAATATTTTATTTTTTATTTTTTTAAAATTTACCACGACAAAATCACCTTTTGTTGAAACTATGGTGAACTTTGGCTATGCAGAGTAGGTAAAGGCAACAAGGGCAGGTAAAAATGCTGAAAATAATGGTGAACATGGGTAGCTCCATTAGTTTTTTTTAAAATGAGTAACCTTTGGCTATTCTCCATTCTGTGTGTTCTGCCAGTGTTTGTTATCCTGGGAAATGTACTTTGCTGACTTTGAAGGGGCGATCTCCATTGAACTTCACCAGAAGTGAGAGAAGTTTGTGTGAAATGCAGGTGTAAACAATGGTGAACAACTTCGGCAGAGACTATGGTGGAAAGTCCAAAGCCACTTTCACTGCGATCTACACTATACACACTTCGTCTGTTAATACGGTCGAAAGAACCATGAAAAGAACAGAGAACTATGCTGGCAGGTCACTAACTACTGAATTCACTGTAGTTGCACTGCCCTTGATCCACAGTAGTTTACCGATGTTTGCCAACTACCTGATAGAATGGTAATTAGCAAATAATCCTTATAAATGTAAGTTTTTTTGGGGTATTTTGCACATTTTTCAGGTCAGCTGACAATGAAGGGATATTCTTGTGATGTTCAATCAGCCCCAAAATATATTTTATGTACTACTAGGTATAAAGCCTGCCCTGAGGGCAGTCATATATATATATATAGGGTTACAGGTGTGTGTATATATATATATATACACACACACCATGTAACCCCATGTGTGTATAATATATATATATATATATATATATATATATACATACATACATACACCTTGTAACCCCCATATATGTGTGTGTGTGTGTCCGGCATCCAGGCTCAGGTGAGCCCCCGGCTTGGCTTGGGCCTACAGGCCCAGCCGAGCCGGGGGCTCACCTGAGCATGGAGGCCGGCCGAGTTGCCTGCTCGGGCGTCCTCCAGGCTCAGGCGAGTCCCCAACTCAGCTGGGCCTCTAGGCCCAAGCCAAGCCGGGGGCTCGCCTAAGCTTGGATGCCGGCCGAGCAAGCAGGGTGGGTTTGGAGAGCACATACTCACCTACATTGGCCTCGAGTCCTCCACCGGTTCCACACATACTCACCTACATCGGCTCGGAGCTCCTCCATTAATGGCAGTCCTGCGTCAATGTGTCCTCTCTCCGTTGGTTGCAGGTATGATGTCACAGAAGCCTTTGACCCTGGGTCAAAGGCTTTTGTGACGTCATACCGGCGACCGACACAGAGCGGGCGCAGGACTGCCATCGCTGGAGGAGCTAAGGGCCGATGTAGGTGAGTATGTGTAGGCAACATCCTCCTACATCGGTCCTGAGCTCCAGTGGTGACCGTCCTCCGGCTGTTGCAGGCTGCTCGGCCGGCCTCCAGGCTTAGGCGAGTCCCTGGCTTGGCTCGGCCTGTAGGCCCAAGCCAAGCTGGGGGCTCGCCTGAGCCTGGAGGCCGGCCGAGTGGCCTGCAACAGCCGGAGGACAGTCACCGCTGGAGCTCAGGGCCAATGTAGGTGAGTATGTGTAGGCAACTTCGGCCCTGAGCTCCAGCGGAGACTGTCCTCCGGCTGTCACAGGCTGCTCGGCCGGCCTCCAGGCTTAGGCAAGCCCCGGGGGCTCGCCTGAGCCTGGATGCCAGCCGAGCAGCCTGCGACAGCCGGAGGACAGTCACCGCTGGAGCTTAGGGCCAATGTAGGTGAGTATGTGTAGGCAACATCCTCCTACATTGGCCCGGAGCTCCAGCGATGACTGTCCTCCGGCTGTCACAGGCTGCTCGGCTGGCCTCCAGGCTTAGGCGAGCCCCCGGCTTGGCTGGGCCTGTAGGCCCAAGCCAAGCCAAGCCAGGGGCTCGCCTGAGCCTGGATGCTGGCCGAGCAGCCTTCGACAGCCGGAGGACAGTCACCGCTGGTGCTCAGGGCCAATGTAGGTGAGTATGTGTAGGCAACATCCTCATACTTCGGCCCTGAGCTCCAGCGGTGACCTCCTCCGGCTGTCGCAGGCTGCTCGGCCGGCCTCCAGGCTTAGGATGGAATGCCCCAGCTCCTCATGGAATGCCCCAGCAGCTTGTGGAATGCCCCAACTCACTCATGGAATGCCCCAGCTCACTCATGGAATGCCCCAGCTCCTCATGGAATGCCCCAGCTCACTCATGGAATGCCCCAGCTCACACATGGATATGCCCCAGCTCACTCATGGAATGCCCCAGCTCCTCATGGAATGCCCCAACTCCTCATGGAATGCCCCAGCAGCTCATGGAATGCCCCAGCTCACTCATGGAATGCCCCAGCTCCTCATGGAATGCCCCAGCTCACTCATGGAATGCCCCAGCTCCTCATGGAATGCCCCAGCTCCTCATGGAATGCCCCAGCAGCTCATGGAATGCCCCAGCTCCTCATGGAATGCCCCAGCAGCTCATGGAATGCCCCAGCTCACTCATGGAATGCCCGAGCTCACTCATGGAATGCCCCAGCTCCTCATGGAATGCCCCAGCAGCTCATGGAATGCCCCAGCTCCTCATGGAATGCCCCAGCAGCTCATGGAATGCCCCAGCTGCTGGGGCATATCCATGTGTGAGCTGGGGCATATCCATGAGCTGCTGGGGCATATCCATGAGGAGCTGGGGCATATCCATGAGTGAGCTGGGACATATCCATGTGTGAGCTGGGGTATATCCATGAGGTGCTGGGGCATATCCATGTGCTGGGGCATTCCATGTGCTGGGGGCATATCCATGAGGTGCTGGGGCATATCCATGAGGTGCTGGGGCACATCCATGTGTGCTGGGGGCAGTATCCATGTGCTGGGGCATTCCATGTGCTGGTGGGCAGTATATCCATGAGATAGGGCAGCATCCATGAGCTGGGGCAGTATATCCATGAGCTGGGGCATTATCCATGAGCTGGGGCAGTATCCATGAGCTGGGGCATATCCATGAGCTGCTGGGGCATTCCATGAGTGAGCTGGGGCATTCCATGAGCTGCTGGGGCATTCCATGAGGAGCTGGGGCATTCCATGAGTGAGCTGGGGCATTCCATGAGGAGCTGGGGCATTCCTTGAGTGAGCTGGAGCATTCCATGAGTGAGCTGGGGCATTCCATGAGCTGCTGGGGCATTCCATGAGGAGCTGGGGCATTCCATGAGGAGCAGGGGCATTCCATGAGTGAGCTGGGGCATATCCATGTGTGAGCTGGGGCATATCCATGAGCTGCTGGGGCATATCCATGAGGAGCTGGGGCATATCCATGAGTGAGCTGGGGCATATCCATGAGTGAGCTGGGGCATATCCATGTGTGAGCTGGGGCATATCCATGAGGTGCTGGGGCATATCCATGTGCTGGGGCATTCCATGTGCTGGGGGCATATCCATGAGGTGCTGGGGCATATCCATGAGGTGCTGGGGCATATCCATGTGTGCTAGGGGACAGTATCCATGTGCTGGGGCATTCCATGAGCTGGGGCATTCCATGTGCTGGGGGCATATCCATGAGGTGCTGGGGCATATCCATGAGGTGCTGGGGCATATCCATGAGTGCTGGGGGCAGTATCCATGTGCTGGGGCATTCCATGTGCTGGGGGCAGTATATCCATGAGCTGGGGCAGCATCCATGAGCTGGGGCAGTATATCCATGAGCTGGGGCATTATCCATGAGCTGGGGCAGTATCCATGAGCTGGGGCATATCCATGAGCTGCTGGGGCATTCCATGAGTGAGCTGGGGCATTCCATGAGCTGCTGGGGCATTCCATGAGGAGCTGGGGCATTCCACGAGGAGCTGGGGCATTCCACGAGTGAGCTGGGGCATTCCATGAGGAGCTGGGGCATTCCATGAGTGAGCTGGGGCATTCCATGAGCTGCTGGGGCATTCCATGAGGAGCTGGGGTATTCCATGAGTGAGCTGGGGCATATCCATGTGTGAGCTGGGGCATATCCATGAGCTGCTGGGGCATATCCATGAGGAGCTGGGGCATATCCATGAGTAAGCTGGGGCATATCCATGTGTGAGCTGGGGCATATCCATGTGTGAGCTGGGGCATATCCATGAGGTGTTGGGGCATTATCCATGAGCTGTGGCAGTATCCATGAGCTGGGGCATATCCATGTGCTGGGGCAAAATCCATGAGATCAGCTGGGGCATTATCAATGAGAGCAGCTGGGGCAGTATATCCTTGAGCTTGTGGCAGTATATCAATGAGCTGGGGCATATCCATGTGCTGGGGCATTATCCATGAGAGCAGCTGGGGCAGTATATCCATGAGAGCAGCTGGGGCATTATCAATGAGAGCAGCTGGGGCAGTATATCCATGAGAGGAGCTGGGGCAGTATATGCCCCAGCAGCTCATGGAATGCCCCAGCACATGGATACTGCCAGGCCCCCAGCTCACCTCCGCCGCGTGTTTGCTCCTTCTGAGCGTCCGGCAGCGCGCAGCTTGGGCGCTCGCCTGGGGGAGCCACGCGACCAGCCGCGATTGGCTGGTGACGTGTTTCCTCCAAGCGAGCGCCGAAGCTGCATGCTTCGGACGCTCGCAGGGAGCGAATACGCGGCGGAGGGTGAGACACCCGCCCTTAGGGTGACGGTGTCACCCTAAAGGCGGGTGTCACCTGGTGCGGGCCGCACCCCCCCACGTTACGACGCCACTGTGCAGAGAGGTGCTTCCCAGCAGTGTGAGGATTCATATGCTGCATTAATTATACCGCAGAGAGGTGCTTCCCAGCATTTTGTGGATTCATATGCTGCATTAATTATACTGCAGAGAGGCGCTTCCCAGCATTTTGTGGATTCATATGCTGCATTAATTATACTGCAGAGAGGCGCTTCCCAGCAGTGTGTGGATTCATATGCTGCATTAATTATACTGCAGAGAGGTGCTTCCCAGCAGTGTGTGGATTCATATGCTGCATTAATTATACCGCAGAGAGGCGCTTCCAGCATTTTGTGGATTCATATGCTGCATTAATTATACTGCAGAGAGGCGCTTCCCAGCATTTTGTGGATTCATATGCTGCATTAATTATACTGCAGAGAGGTGCTTCCCAGCAGTGTGTGGATTCATATGCTGCATTAATTATACTGCAGAGAGGTGCTTCCCAGCAGTGTGTGGATTCATATGCTGCATTAATTATTACTGCAGAGAGGTGCTTCCCAGCAGTGTGTGGATTCATATGCTGCATTAATTATACTGCATAGAGGTGCTTCCCAGCAGTGTGTGGATTCATATGCTGCATTAATTATACTGCAGAGAGGCGCTTCCCAGCATTTTGTGGATTCATATGCTGCATTAATTATACTGCAGAGAGGTGCTTCCCAGCAGTGTGGGATTCATATGCTGCATTAATTATACTGCAGAGAGGTGCTTCCCAGCAGTGTGTGGATTCATATGCTGCATTAATTATACTGCATAGAGGTGCTTCCCAGCAGTGTGTGGATTCATATGCTGCATTAATTATACTGCAGAGAGGCGCTTCCCAGCATTTTGTGGATTCATATGCTGCATTAATTATACTGCAGAGAGGCGCTTCCCAGCAGTGTGTGGATTCATATGCTGCATTAATTATACTGCAGAGAGGTGCTTCCCAGCAGTGTGAGGATTCATATGCTGCATTAATTATACCGCAGAGAGGCGCTTCCCAGCAGTGTGTGGATTCATATGCTGCATTAATTATACTGCAGAGAGGTGCTTCCCAGCAGTGTGTGGATTCATATGCTGCATTAATTATACTGCAGAGAGGTGCTTCCCAGCAGTATGTGGATTCATATGCTGCATTAATTATACCGCAGAGAGGCGCTTCCCAGCAGTGTGTGGATTCATATGCTGCATTAATTATACCGCAGAGAGGCGCTTCCCAGCAGTGTGTGGATTCATATGCTGCATTAATTACACCGCAGAGAGGCGCTTCCCAGCAGTGTGTGGATTCATATGCTGCATTAATTATACTGCATAGAGGTGCTTCCCAGCAGTATGTGGATTCATATGCTGCATTAATTATACCGCAGAGAGGCGCTTCCCAGCAGTGTGTGGATTCATATGCTGCATTAATTACACCGCAGAGAGGCGCTTCCCAGCAGTGTGTGGATTCATATGCTGCATTAATTATACTGCAGAGAGGCGCTTCCCAGCAGTGTGTGGATTCATATGCTGCATTAATTACACCGCAGAGAGGCGCTTCCCAGCAGTGTGTGGATTCATATGCTGCATTAATTATACTGCAGAGAGGCGCTTCCCAGCAGTGTGTGGATTCATATGCTGCATTAATTATACGCAGAGAGGCGCTTCCCAGCAGTGTGTGGATTCATATGCTGCATTAATTACACCGCAGAGAGGCGCTTCCAGCAGTGTGTGGATTCATATGCTGCATTAATTATACTGCATAGAGGTGCTTCCAGCAGTATGTGGATTCATATGCTGCATTAATATACCGCAGAGAGGTGCTTCCCAGCAGTGTGTGGATTCATATGCTGCATTAATTATACCGCAGAGAGGCGCTTCCCAGCAGTGTGTGGATTCATATGCTGCATTAATTACACCGCAGAGAGGTGCTTCCCAGCAGTGTGCGGATTCATATGCTGCATTAATTATACTGCAGAGAGGCGCTTCCCAGCAGTTGTGGATTCATATGCTGCATTAATTATACCGCAGAGAGGTGCTTCCCAGCAGTGTGCGGATTCATATGCTGCATTAATTATACTGCAGAGAGGCGCTTCCCAGCAGTGTGTGGATTCATATGCTGCATTAATTACACCGCAGAGAGGCGCTTCCCAGCAGTGTGTGGATTCATATGCTGCATTAATTATACTGCAGAGAGGCGCTTCCCAGCAGTGTGTGTGACCCGAAACGAAAAAAAAAAGACTCGTAAAAAAAACGGAACGAAAAAACCAGTCGTGGACATTTATTTGTTTATTTATAAAGGATTTTACCAGGAAGGATACATTGAGATTTCTCTAGTTTTCAAGTATGTCCTGGGTTCAAGAACATTGAGGCTAGGGTCAGACTAACGCATTTTTTGCGTCGTCCGTGAAAAAGTGCGTTCGAACGAATGGACGTATTTTTTCACGGCATACGCGATAGCGGTCATACGATGCGCATTTTCGTCCGTGATTTTGTACGGATCATCAATAAAACACTTTTTGAGTCTGGACGTTATGTTGGCCGGACATTAGCAGCGTCTGACGTCTCCTAATCACGCACACACGCCTCTAGCGGACGCAGCGCACTCTGTACGTCAGTACTAGCGGCATCACGGTCTCGAAAAAATGCGTTCATTTGCCACTTGTGTTGCGCACAAAAGTGTGGCCGTTCTTCGTATGCTGCCCGGCATTGGACGTCATTTGCTGCTAGCACGGCCGTGATTTAGGCTAGGGTCAGACGAAAGCAGTTTTAACGTGCGTTTAGACGCACGAAATCACGGCCGTGCTAGCAGCAAATGACGTCCAATGCCGGGGAACATACGAAGTACGGCCGCACGAAAGTTCGTCCGCGCAACGCAAGTGGCAAACGAACGCATTTTTTTCTAAAACGTCAAACTGCTAGTACGGACGTACAGAGTGCGCTGCGTCCGCTAGAGGCGTGTGTGCGTGATTGGGAGACGTCAGACGCTGCTAATGTCCGGCCAACATAACGTCCAGACACAAAAAGTGTTTTATTGATGATCCGTACAAAATCACGGACGAAAAGGCGCATCGTATGACCGCTATCGCGTATTCCGTGAAAAAATGCGTCCATTCGTTCGAACGCACTTTTTCACAGACAACGCGAAAAATGCGTTAGTCTGACCCTAGCCTTAGTGCTGCTGCTAAACGCACGTTAATACTGCGTTAGTCTGACCCTAGCCTGAATGGTTACAGAAATACAAAATAGTAAAATGCAAGAAATTAACACAAAACCAAATATACAGATTAACAGAAAAATAAATATGTAGGAAATATAGTCACTGTGTTACATGTTTACAGGTGCATTCCGTATTGAGGTATGTTAATAGAGATCTCTTAAGGGACTTTAGACTGGGGGAAGATTTGATGGCGTCTGGGAGGTTATTCCATATTTGCGGTGCTCTGTAGGAAAATGAGGATCGAGCCACTTTCTTTTTGTATTGCGGTATTGCAAGTAAGGTGCTAGTCCTGCATCTGAGGTTATAGGATGAGGGAGCTGCTGGGGCAATCAGCATATTCAGGTAGAGTGGTAGGCTAGCTTCCCAGAAAAGCTCTTAAACACCGGCTTGGAAAGGTGAAGGGTGCGTCTAGATTCCAGTGATGGCCAGTTTAGTTCTTTTAACATGTCACAATGGTGGGTCATGTAGTTACATTGTAGCACAAAGCGACAGAATGAGTTATACAATGTAGTAAGTTTCTGAAGGTGTGTTTGCGGGGCGGCTGCATACACTACATCTCCGTATTCAATGGCCGGCATAAGCATTTGTTGCACAATCTGCTTTCTTACCGCGGGACTCTGGCAGGATTTGTTTCTGTACAGGGCACCTAGTTTGGGGTAAAGTTTAGATGAGAGTTTTTCGATGTGGGGCCAAAGGATAGATTAGGGTCTAACCTCATACCTAGATATTTGAGAGAAGTGACTGTGGTCAGTGTGTTATTTTATCTTGTCCCCACACATAGATGGGGTGTTTGCAATTTGTGTAGTTTAGGTGCTGTTCCAAAGAGCATCGTTACAGTTTTGTCATTATTTAGAAAAAGTTTGTTATCTACCTCTGTGAATTCTTCTTGCAGCACGGCCTCCAGCTGCGGGAGATCTGGTTTGCTGGTATAGATTACAGTGTCGTCTGCGTACATATGTACAGTTGAGGCTTTGCAGACATTGGGCAGATCATTTATGAATATTGTGAATAGCAGGGGGCCGAGTATCGAGCCTTGGGGTACACCGCAAGTGACTGGGAGGGGAAGGGAAGTGCTGTCAGAAATGGACACATATTGCGACCGATCAGACACATACACTATATTGCCAAAAGTATTCGCTCACAAGTTCATATGCGAGTCAAGGCAGGTGAGCGAATACTTTTGGCAATATAGTGTATGTTTGGAACCAGGTTAGCATGCTATCACCAATACCGGAGTTTTTAAGTTTTTGCAATAGGATGCCATGGTCTACTGTGTCAAAGGCCTTGGCAAAATCAAGGAAGATGCTCCAGTTAGGTTTCCTTGTTCCATGTCCGCTTGGATATCATTACAAACTTTTAAAGGGCGGTTGTAGTTGAATGTTTTGGACGAAAGCCTGCTTGATCTGGGGTTAAATAGTTCCGATACTGATAATAATCACGTAGTTGAGTGTAGACACATTTTTCCTGAATTTTTGACATTACAGGCAGCAGTGATATTGGGCGGTAGTTGGATACCAAAGTATTGTCTCCACTTTTATGGATAGGTATCACTCTCGCAGTCTTCCAGAGTTTGAGTATGTATCCAGTAGCCAGTGATTCATTGATTAGGGTTGCGACAGGTTTTGCAATTGCTGGAGCACTGATTTTCAGCAGCATTGCTGGGATTTGATCAGGTTCAGACAGGTATTTAATTTTTTGGTTACAGAGACGTTTAGTGATGACACTGACAGGTACTGGTCTAAAACTGAATTTCTCTGTGTTACAGGGTCTTTGCACAGTTGGTGGGGCCTGACCTGCGTGCGGCCTTTCTGATTGTGTGTCATTTCCTAGCTTAGCAATCAGGGTGGTGGCGCAACCAACAAAATAATTATTAAAAGCATTTGCTACATCTAGGGGGTGTTGTACAGTTTGGTTGTTTACTTTTACAGCAGCCGGTTGGGAGTGGACTGGGGGTGCTTGTATGTTACTTATGATTTTCAAAAAATTTCTAGGGTTTGATATGTTGTTGTTTAAATTTTCATTGAAGTATTGGGCTTTAGCCATTTTTGTTCATCCCTACTCTGCAACCTGATATCAATCATCTTGCCCCTGTACAGAACAGAAGATTCTTCCACCCTTTACTTTGATCAAGAAATACAAGGAGCAAGATTCTGCAGAATGCTGGAGGCTGAAGAACAAAAAGGATTAACTCCTCGTAGGCATAGAAGAAGGATATAGTTTCCATTGCTATAATGCTTCTTTTACTACACTGGTTTTTTTTAAGGATAACTATAGAATCCATCAGAATTTAATGACTCAAATGCTGAATAATTAATACACCCTGAGCACTAATTAAGTCACCCCAGTTCAACTTCTGTGAAAGTAGCAGCAGGGAGTTTGAAAGGGAGTGTCAGCTGGATTTCAGGATCCTGCTCTTTGAGCACAATGTTGCAACCTGTCTCAGTTGATACAATGGTGCCAGTTAATAATTAAATAATGGCATGACATCACCCAAAGCTTTTGATATTCTTTGAGCATTTCAGGCCGCGCAGCATATAATAGCTCACTGTACAGGACGCAGAAAATGTGCATGCAATTACATTACCATTAAACTCATTCTGCTGCTTACCCAGCGCGCCCCATTATAAACCATCACTTGGTATTTGGTGCCAGAGCCGCTCTCTCTGCTGATTGCATCTTGGCAGAATTAGGAAACCCTTGTTAGGTCCTTTCTCCTTCATTAATAAAATGTGTTCTATTGAGATCCATGTATGGTCCTTTTATCCAGTTCTGCAAAATGACTGAACTTTATTAGTTTTATCTGATATCCCAAGCTAAAATGTAAGCTTTACCCATAAATAAGGATTAACCGTGGTCTAAAAAGGGAGTTTTATGAACATAGGAGCTAAATCAGACTGAAATTTATGTGCTATATTAGGCTACGGTCAGACGAACGCATTTTCGCGTTGTCTGTGAAAAAGTGCGTTCGAACGAATGGACGCATTTTTTCACGGAATACGCGATAGCGGTCATACGATGCGCATTTGCGTTCGTGATTTTGTACGGATCATCAATAAAACACTTTTTGCGTCTGGACCTTATGTTGGCCGGACATTAGCAGTGTCTGACATCTCAAAATCACGCACACACGCCTCTATGCGGCCGCAGCGCACTCTGTACGACCGTACTAGTGGTCTGACATTCTCGACAAAATGCGTTCGTTTGCCACTTGCGTTGCGCGGCCGGACTTTCATGCGACCGTACTTCGTATATTGGCCGTCATTGCCCGTCATTTGCTGCTAGTGCGGCCGTAATTAAGTGCGCCAGAACGCACGTTTAAAGTGCGCTGGTCTGACCCCAGCCTTAAAGCACAGAGTGTAATACCGAATATGTAGAAAAGCAGAATACCAGATTTATCTTGTAAAAATCATTTATTTGATAATTTTCTCCCTCTGTTTGCATCAAAATTCCATTTTCAACACGACTTCTATCTAGGGATTTAACACTTTTAGTTTCGAGCATCTTTTGTTAAAAAATTTATTATTAAAACATGTATTTAAAGCAATAAATGCACGGTTAGTCGCCCGCAGTCTGACGATCAAGTCGAACGTATGACTACCAATCCAGTGGATGAGCACCCTTTAAATGTAGGATAAAATAACAATTTACGCATAAAGATTGTTAATATGAAAGAGTCAAAAGATTAACATGTAAATTTACTCATTTTCTATTTTTTACGTATTCGATTAACCTTTACAGAAATATCACTTGGATGAAAGGTTGTAAACTCTAGATGGCATCCCTTATCTGACACAATGTAACACGGGGTCTGCATTATCGGCATACAGGCAAAAATATCACTGAGATGAAAGGTTGTAAACTCTAGATGGTGTCCCTTATCTGGCAAATGTCACAAGGGGTCTACATTATAAACATACAGGCAGAAATGGCCTTTGTGTCAGTAAATGTGCTGCAGACAGATAATAAAATGGTGTGATCTCCTGCTTACACGGGGTCTGCATTATCAGCATACAGGCAGATGCAGTAAATGTGCTGCAGACAGATATTAACAGGG
Organism: Leptobrachium leishanense; assembly: GCA_009667805.1. Classification (NCBI taxonomy): domain Eukaryota; kingdom Metazoa; phylum Chordata; class Amphibia; order Anura; family Megophryidae; genus Leptobrachium; species Leptobrachium leishanense. Next base: position 12,311,766 of record CM019069.1, on the reverse strand, counting down.
TGAGATCTCCTGCTTATGGGGATTTGTACTGATCAGAATGAGATTATTAGCAATGCAATATCTGTATGTGCTGCATAATGCCTGCGTATGGCAATTACAGCAACACCTTGAATCTGTGTGTGCTGCATAATGCCTGTGTATGGGAATTACAGCAACACCTTGTATCTGTATGTGCTGCATAATGCCTGTGTATGGGAATTACAGCAACACCTTGTATCTGTATGTGCTGCATAATGCCTGTGTATGACAATTACAGCAACACCTTGTATCTGTATGTGCTGCATAATGCCTGTGTATGACAATTACAGCGACACCTTGTATCTGTATGTGCTGCATAATGCCTGTGTATGACAATTACAGCAACACCTTGTATCTGTATGTGCTGCATAATGCCTGTGTATGGCAATTACAGAAACACCTTGTATCTGTATGTGCTGCATAATGCCTGTGTATGGCAATTACAGCAACACCTTGAATCTGTGTGTGCTGCATAATGCCTGTGTATGGGAATTACAGCAACACCTTGTATCTGTATGTGCTGCATAATGCCTGTGTATGGGAATTACAGCAACACCTTGTATCTGTATGTGCTGCATAATGCCTGTGTATGGGAATTACAGCAACACCTTGTATCTGTATGTGCTGCATAATGCCTGTGTATGACAATTACAGCGACACCTTGTATCTGTATGTGCTGCATAATGCCTGTGTATGACAATTACAGCGACACCTTGTATCTGTATGTGCTGCATAATGCCTGTGTATGACAATTACAGCAACACCTTGTATCTGTATGTGCTGCATAATGCCTGTGTATGGCAATTACAGAAACACCTTGTATCTGTATGTGCTGCATAATGCCTGTTTATGGTAATTACAGCAACACCTTCAGGGTTATCCAAAGAGATCCGAATTGCTTGAGAAAGGTAACCGAACGCTGAAAATCAGCATTCGGTTACCTTTCCTGGCCATTCGGCTATCCAGAGAGCAGGCAATTCGCCAAATCCTGGCGAATTGCCTGAACATACGGTGCCTGTTCGGTGCCTCTTCGAGGGCAGTGAAATCCACATGAAAAAGCACTGCTTCGGCTATTCAGAGAACACAAACCAGCAGTGAAAAGTTCCCCTAATGCCCTGCCATTCGGTGGTTTCATTCGGCAAATTTATTCAGGAGAATCCCATAGGCTTCTATGTTAAAAATATTCCCGTTTTAATTCAATATATAATAAACCGATCATTATAAAATTCTGCAGTAAAGAGTCTCTTTATTTAAAGATTTTTTAGGATATTTTAAGCATTTTTCTTAATATTTTTTTTTTAAAAGTCCGATTTTTTTTTTTTTTTTTTAAGTTTACTTATTGTTCCTGTAACAGCCCTTTTTATTATCATTCATTGGATCATATGCAAATTTCAGACATTTTCGCTCAGTAGTTTCTTTGCAAACAGCGTTTCATTTTCACAGATTCACACAAACTATTTTGCTAATTTATTCACCTCCCTCGTCTGCGGTCTCAGCTGCTTCGGCTGCTTCGGCTGTGTTCGGCTCCTGCTCGGGCTTGGTTTTCGGCAGGTTAATCCAGATGTTTTTGTGGCTTTTCTGCGTGCATTCGGTGGGTTTTGCAGTTCTTTTTCGTCGGGTTTGCGCCGGCTTTTCCCTGCAACTCGGGGACCTTGTGGTGCTTGCTGAATACACCGCAGGGTCACCGAAATGTGATTGGCAAAAGGAACCGAATTGAAGAGAACGAAAAGTCACCGAACGTGCGGTGACTTTTCAAATCTCTTTGAATAACCCTGCTTGTATCTGTATGTGCTGCATAATGCCTGTGTATGGCAATTACAGCAACACCTTGTATCTGTATGTGCCGCATAATGCCTGTGTATGGCAATTACAGCAACACCTTGTATCTGTATGTGCTGCATAATGCCTGTGTATGGCAATTACAGCAACACCTTGTATCTGTATGTGCTGCATAATGCCTGTGTATGGCAATTACAGCAACACCTTGTATCTGTATGTGCTGCATAATGCCTGTGTATGGCAATTACAGCAACACCTTGTATCTGTATGTGCCGCATAATGCCTGTGTATAGCAATTACAGCAACACCTTGTATCTGTATGTGCTGCATAATGCCTGTGTATGGCAATTACAGCAACACCTTGTATCTGTATGCGCTGCATAATGCCTGTGTATGACAATTACAGCAACACCTTGTATCTGTATGTGCTGCATAATGCCTGTGTATGGGAATTACAGCAACACATTAAATCTGTGTGCCTGACCCCACAGCTCCCCCTGTATTCTGACACATCCCTGGCTGCTCTTGCTTGGAATTTTGTTATTTACACATTAATATAATTTTTTTCTGAATAGCCAATAGTGAAAGTTTTGGTCATTTTAAGTGGAATCTGAACCAGCTGAAGCTTCTCCATCCACTATATTGGTATTTGGAGATGTATGTATGTTGAAAACACCCAAAGAATCGTCTTCATGACCTATTTATTCCTGTGAGGGTTAAATATCGCCGCCCGTGGTCCATTGCCGCTCTGAACACACGAGGGAACAGCAACAAAACATTAAAACCATCTGCAGGTCGCCCTTTGAAATGTAACATTTTTCATATGCTCCAGGAATGTTTCGGGATTGAAACTCGTCGCCATCTGACATTTTGGGGGGAAAAAAAATCCCGCTTTTGTTTCTCTTCACTGTAATTTGCAATAAGGAAATTTAAATCGAAGGCAGCGAGACGCCCGACGGGATGGAAACACTCGCACGTGGTCCACTTCTGATTCAGATGACACAGATCCTGATTTTAATCCCCACTTTAGATGTTCGTACACTCTTGGGCCACTAAACCCGTTGCTTGGCTACAGCACAATACACACAATGCATGTCGGGTGTGTTTGTGCTTTTATGAAAATTCCTAAATATCTGGCCACAAAATGTCCTCAGTTTTATACCCAGATGTCTGTGCGTCTCTTTTTTATTTGCACTCCCACAGCTTAAAGGAACATTCAGGGTTATTCAAGAGAATCGAAATGTCAGCGCACGTTCGGTGACTTTTCGTTCTCTTCAATTCAGTGCGATTTGGCAATCCGGCGACCCTGCGGTGTATTCAGCAAGCATCACAGAGCTGTCATAGTGCAGGGAAAAGCTGCCGCAAACCTGCCGAATACTCACCGCAAAACCCGGCGAACGCACACCGAAACCCACAAAAACATCTGGATTAACCCCGCCAAACACGCCAGAGAAACCCGAGCAGATGCCGATCACAGCGCAGAGCAACCACCGGAAAAAGCCGACACCGCAGACGAATGGAGTGGAAAAAAAAAACAGTACGCTTGAATGTATAAAAAGTGAAACGCTGTTTGCAAAGAAACTACAGAACGAAAATGTCTGAAATTTACATATAAAATCCAATGAATGATAATAAAAAGGGCTGTTACAGAAAAAAGAAAAAACGATTTAAAAAAAATTCTCAAAAAAATCCTAAAAATCTATAAATAAAGAGACTCTTTACTGCAGAATATTATAATAAACGGTTTATTAGATATTGAATAAAAACGGGAATATTTTTACATTGAAGCCTATGGGATTCGCCTGAATAAGGCTAGGGTCAGACGAATGCATTTTCACGTTGTCTGTGAAAAAGTGCGTTCGAACAAATGGACGCATTTTTTCACGGAGTACGCGATAGCGGTCATACGATGCGCATTTGCGTCCGTGATTTTGTACGGATCATCAATAAAACACTTTTTGTGTCTGGACGTTATGTTGGCCGGACATTAGCAGGGTCTGACGTCTCCTAATCACGCACACACGCCGCTAGCGGACGCAGCGCACTCTGTACATCAGTACTAGCGGTTTCACGTTCTCGACAAAATGCGTTCGTTTGCCACTTGCGTTGCGCAGCCGGACTTTTGTGCGACCGTACTTCGTCTATTGGCCGTCATTGCCCGGCATTTGCTGCTACTACGGCCGTGATTAAGTGCGCCTGCACGTGCGTTCGCACTGCCTCAGTCTGACCCTAGCCTAAACCTGTCGAATGAAACCACTGAACAGCAGGGCAATTCAGCAACTTATCACTGCTGGTTTGTGTTCTCTGAATAGACGAAGCATTGCTTCTCTATGGGGATTTCACTGCCGTCGAACAGGCACCGAACAGGCCCCGTATGTGCAGGCAATTCGCCAACATTTGGCGAATTGCCTGCTCTCTGAATAGCCGAATGGCCAAGAAAGGTAACCGTACGCTGAATTTCACTGTTCGGTTCCCTTTCGGCTACAATACCGGATCTCTTTGATTAACCCTGAATGTCCCTTTTTATACACTTAGATAAAAGGGTAGATCCTGCTGACGGCCACTGCACAATTATTATGTTTTTTTTCTCCTTATTGGTGATTTTACTCACTTTTCTGCATCACCGCGCGCTGCTCCTCTTCTTCGGCTCAGGATCTCTCGAACATGGAAGTTACTAAAGCTTTTCTGCACAATTTGTTACAGTTACGAGTATTTATAAAGCGCCAACAAGTTCCGTAGCGCTGTACAATGGGAGAGACAGAATGACAAATATACATACAAATTAAACTCACAGAACAGTAGGAGAGGGGACCGTGCTCAAGAACTTACAATCTAAGAGGAGGGGGGGACACTCGGTGAGGGTACATAGAGTACAAGAAGTATACGGGTGCATGTGGGCTGGGTGGGAAGATGGAACAAGAGATGAACAATGGGGAATCATGGAGTGAGCCGATAGGCTTCTCTAAACTAATGTGTTTTCAGAGACTTCTTGAAGGACTGGAGAGACTCGGAGAGTCTGTTGTTGCGAGGGAGGGAGTTCCATAGAAGGGGGCAGCTCAGGAGAATTCCTGAAGGCAAGAGTTGGGGTGCGGGTACGAGGAACTGATAGTATTAGATCAATGGCCGAGCGAAGTGGTCGGGACGGGATGTAAATGCTAATAAGGGAGGAGATGTAGGCAGCGATGCGGTTATGGAGAGCTTTGTATGTGAGCACCAATATAATGAATTGGATTCTATAGGAAACAGGAGCCAGTGTAGAGATTGATAAAGGGGTGAGGTGTGAGAGGTGCAGGAGGTGAGGTGTGGGAGGTGAGGTGTGAGAGGTGTAGGAGGTAGGGTGTGAGAGGTGCGGGAGGTGAGGTGTGAGAGGTGTAGGAGGTGAGGTGTGAGAGGTGTGGGATGTGAGGTGTGAGAGGTGTATGCAGTGGTGTATTTAGGTTTTGTGCTGCCCTAGGCCTGACTAAACTCGTGCACCCCCCAATTTAAATTTGACACACCCCTTCCTGTCAAGGGCACACCTCTTCCTGGTTAATCCCCACCCTTCCTCTTTAAGCTCCACCTTTTCCTCTTAGAGCTCCGCCTTTTCCTCTCTTTATATTAAAAGTGGATACCAAGTGCCTACTTGTATATTTTGTATAACATTTCAAATGTATCTATTGAGATAAAGAAAATTATGAAATGTTTAAATTCAAGCATTTTTACAAAGAACAGCCACGCATGTCAAGTAAGCGGGATCACAGCCGCTCTAATTGGTTGAACAATAAAATCCACAGAAACGTGCACTGCATATGAGCGTATCACAGCTGCACAGCAATAAAACCCACAGAAATGGGCACTGTGTATGAGCATATTAGAGCTGCACAGCAATATAACCCACAGAAATGGGCAGTGTGTATGAGCATATCACAGAACTGCACAGCAATAAAACTCACAGTAATGTGCAGTGTGTATGAGCGTATCCCAGAGCTCCAGGGCAATAAAACTCACAGTAATATGCAGTGTGTATCACAGAATCCACAGCAATAAAACTCCCAGCAATGCAATGTTTGGTGTGTGTCAGCGTATCAGAATCCACAGCAATAAAACTCCCAGCAATGCAATGTGCGGTGTGTATGAGTGCATCAGAATTCACAGCAATAAAACTCACAGCAATGCAATGTGTGGTGTGCAGCGTATCAGAATCCACAGCAATAAAATCCCAGCAATGCAATGTGCGGTGTGTATGAGAGCATCAGAATCCACTGCAGTAAAACTCCCAGCAAACCGAGTGTATATGAGCACACAGCAATTATGCTGTGGAGCCATCTTGTCAGCAGTGGGGTGACACTGCCAGAGGGTGCACTGTAGCTTTGATTCCCTTCCCGGTGGGTGTTCAGTCCAGAATAGAGTCTGTGTTAACGAAAGGGTGGGCAGCTGCGCGCGTGCGTTTCACGTGGTTCAGCCAGTCATGTGGTACTGAGACTCAGAGAAATGGCAGTAAAATGCCCTGATGTTCGGTGGTTTCAATCAGCAGGTTTATTCAGGCGAACCCCATAGGTTTCAATGTTAAAAATATTCCCGTTTTTATGCAATATCTAATAAATCATTTATTATTTTAATCTGCAGTAAAAAGTCTTTACTTGATTTTTTTTAGTACCTTTTAGTAATTTTTCAGATTTGTTTGGGCAAAATTTCCCCCCTTTTTTTTTAATAGCAGTTTTTCTTTTTTCTGTAACAGAACTTTTTATTATCAATCATAGGATCTTATATGTAAATTCCAGACATTTTCGTTCAGTAGTTCTTTTGAAAACAGCAGGCCACGGGTCTGCGGTGGCAGCATTCAGCAGCCGACTCCATGCACTTTGGGGACCCTGCGGTGAATGGTGAATTCACTGCAGGGTGGGGAAATTTTATTCTCCTAAGTGCAGGGAACTACAGAACACCAAAAAGTTGGCGTCATTTCGGTGCTCTGTGAGTAACCCATTTAGTGGTGAGGTTTTTTGCTGCCCCCTGGAAAGTAAAATTGAAAGTGTAAATTAGTGAAATCTCAATGTATCCTTCCTGGTAAAATACTTTGCAAAAGTAAAAAAAAAAATTTTTTTTTTTTTTTTTTTAGGGGTGGGGCCACCCAGTGCGGGCCGCCGCCCCCTGGAAAGTGCCGCCCTAGGCCTGGGCCAAAATACACCAGTGGGTGTATGAGGTGAGGTGTCGGAGGTGCGGGAGTTGAGGTGTATGAGTCTGGCAAAGGCATTCATAATAGACTGCAGGGGGAGAATCTGGGATCTCTTAAGGCCAGAGAGAAGGAGGTTACAGTAGTTAAGGCGGGAGATAATAAGAGCTTGGATGAGCATTTTAGCAGAGTCTTGATTAAGACAGGGACGGATGCGCGCAATGTTTTTTAGATGGAAGTAGCAGGATTTGGTTACTGACTGAATGTGAGGAGTGAAGGAAAGATTGGAGTCCAAGAAGACCCTGAGACAGCGAGCCTGTGAGGAAGTAATGATGGCATTGTAGGAACTGCTAACTATGAACCACTACGGGACTCTCACACTTTACATACACAAGTTCCGTAGCGCCTGCGCAGAGCGATGGATCAGAGCTGCACGCGCATGCACGAATCTGATCCATCGCTGCCTCTCTGGGAACGCTCGCTACAGTGATTGGTCTCAGAGGGTGACGTTGGCTGCTCTGTGTGTGACATCACTAGTGACTGATCTGGTGACCAGCAGCCGGGAAATTCTAAATCCCAGCTCCTGGTGACGCTGGAAAAAGAAGGAAGCACCTCCACTTCAATCGGCAATTTCACAAGATTGGGGTAGCTTGAGGGGGGGAACTCCTCACATCCTGACCACTTTAAGTCAATAAAGAAGTCATGATGAGTAGAGTGTCTGTTTAAGCTTCTGTTTAATGGTAAAAGTACCCTTTACTGTATTTCTCTGAGAAAATATGCAGTTTTAGCTAAAAATGTAAAAAAAAATATTTTGTTAGTGCATCATCATTCTTCAAATTATAATTAAAAAGTGAAAAATAGTGCTGCATTACTAAATAATAGGTTTTTTTAAACAAATACAGTTTTATTCTTTTAATTTATTTTTTACACATAACCTGGTGATGTTTGGTATCATTAGAATGGCCATGCTCTGGCTGCTCACACTACCAAGTGATTTTTTTTTTAAAAAAAAAAAACATTGTCAGAAACCAATGTTTTTTGTAAAATCATTTTTAATAAATTTTAAATTAATACATAGCTATTACTGTAAATAACCTATTCGGCCAGTAGATGGCGCCATCTACTGCAAATTGAGTTACATAGGTTTGAGCAGCAGGTCTAATTTTTTTTTTTCCCTCCCGGATTCTGATATTTCACAGCATTAGGCTAGGGTCAGACGAAAGCATTTTTCCCCCCAAACGTAAAAAAGTGCGTCCGAACGAATTGACGTATTTTTTCACAGAGTGCGCGAAAACGGTCATACGACGCGCATTTTTCGTGCGTGATTTTGTACGGATCGTCAATAAAACACTTTTTGCGTCTGGACGTTATGTAGGCCGGACATTAGCAGCGTCTGACATCTCCTAATCACGCACACACGCCGCTATGCCGCAGCTGCGCACTCAGTACGTCAGTACTAGCGGTTCGGCGTTCTCGAAAAAATGCGTTCGTTTTCCACTTGCGTTGCGCGGCCGGACTTTCGTGCGACCGAACATCGTATATTGGCCGTCATTGCCCGTCATCTGCTGCTAGTGCGGCCGTAATTATGTGCGCCAGAACGCACGTTAAAAGTGCGCTGGTCTGACCCCAGCCTTAAGCAGCTGATTTTACACTAGTGCCTTTGAAGCCCGAGGTATCTCAATCTTGGTAGTGAAAGGGTTAAAATACCAAACGTATACCATGCTAAAGCTAACTGGAAAGAATAAAAAGAAAATAAATAAACAAATCACCCTTGTGTCCAGACAATGTCTCCTTTTCGAGCCTCCTGGTGCTTTCTGTTGCTTGAACGTCCACCTCAGCTCTGCAAAGTGTTAAAAGATACAATAGTAACCTTAGTTGTTGCTCTTATTACTGCTCTCCATATCAGGTGGTTCCTAATGATGAAAAATAAACCATTGTTTTAGAAAAAAAGGAAATTCTCCTAATACCTATTATTTATATTTATCTAGGTTTGCCCTAATCGAAGCCGTCTTATGTACACAGGCCCTTTACAGGCACACGCGGTTATACAGGAAGTTTTTCACATCATGGGTGTTGTTTGTTTGTTTCACTTTTTATTGTTTTGAATTTCTTTCAGTATTTTGATTACAATATTGAATGTTTTGGCAAACATTAGAATTGTGGGTCTAAGGGAGACGTTAAAATATATTCTTTCAATGCTGTACCATGGGAGTAATAAACACAAAGCTCCCAGCGCTGCGCGGAGACTCACTCCAGCTCCTCTCCATATTCATCTCCATCCTGTGACTGCATTGTGCTCTGCGCTGCACAGGGATAGGAGGTTGCAGTGTACTTTTACACAGCTACACAATATCTAATGATTAATGATACAGTTCTTTTCTTCGGTAACTCATTAAGTGACAATAAAGCAACAAATGGATTGCAGTATATATAAAGTATAAACATGGCGGGGATAAACAGGCGATAATAGCCTACCTCTCTTGTCTTATTACACAATATGCATCAATTAGGTGATAATTGTGACATACAGCTTAACCCTTTCACTGTGGTGGACGCTCAGCGCGTCCACCCGCAGGTAGCGTTCCGTGCGGAGGACGCGCTGAGCGCGTCCTCCCTTTGGGGCCAGCGATCGGCCGGGTTCCGGCCGATCGCTGTGCCCCCCGGTGCGGGCTGACATCCTCGATGTCAGCCCAGCACCCGGAACCGCCGGCGGCCGAATTAGATGTCATCGCGGCGGCGCGATGACATCTAATTCAGGCGCCCCCCCACGTGTGCGGAGGAGGCACCTGAAAGGGAGTGGGGGAGGTCATTCGGACCTCTCTCCCTCCCGATCGCTGGGGTGCAGGGGGTTAATCCAGGCACCGTTTGGAAGGGCACAGCCTGCCCTTCCTAAAGGTGCCTGGAATTAACCCCATGGGGGCCGGATCACGAATCGGCGCCGAAAAGCACCGGTTCGCGATCCTTTCCCGGAGCTGGCGCACATCTTGGATGTCGGCCAAGCATCCGGGAACTCCCCCTGAGGACTGGCGTCATCGTACATAGCACGATTACGCCAGTCCTGGAGTTAACCCCTAACTGCCACCAATGGTGGAGATAGGGGGTTCCAATGAATCTCCCGATCCGTGGCAGCTAGGGGTTAATATTTGGTACTGTTGGATCGACCAGAGCATGGCCGTTCCAACGATACCAAACATGACTGTGAAATATTTTTTTTTAAAAAAATTAAATTAAAAATAAAAAAATATAAAAAAAAAAAAAAAGAAACAAGTTTGTTTTCTTTTTTTTGTTTGTTAATGCAGCAATATTGTTCCCATTTTAATTATAATGTGAACAATGATGCTGCACTAACGATTTTTGTATGCGGTGCGTTTGTTAAAAATCACGTAATTTTCCCCCCAAAAAATGTAACGAGACCCCATTTCTAATTTTTTTAACAAGCGCACCCCATACAAAATATAACCGCAATTGCTCACATGTTAAAATGTGAAAAAAACACTTTACACATTGTAAATTATTGAAAATTCATATTTTATAGCATTTTTTGCTATAATATACAGACAGGACATGACGTATACATATAATAATGACATATTATTAATCTGCCGAGTCTGACGAAAATAACGATATATAATATGTCTGGGTCATATACTAAAATAAGCCTTCAAAACGCGTTTAAACATGATGAGCAAAACCGGTAAAAATGACCTCAGCACAGAGGCGGGAAACGCCTCAGCAGCGAAAGGGTTAATCATGTAGTGAATGATGACTGTGACACCACTTCAAACGTGAATGTATCAATATATAATCTTAAAATGCTCATAAACGGATATGTCAGGTCCAAATACGTGATTTAAAGTGACAAATGCATTTCCTTTTTGGATATACTGTATATGCATGAAATAACATGCTTAGAAATGTGAAAGACTTATGTCATATACCACCATATACTCAAAAACACATATAAAGGGTGTAAATACTACAACACTTAAGTGAATCAATAAGTTGTAGTATTTACCCCTATATATGTGTTTTTGAGTATATGGTGGTATATTACATAAGTCTTTCACATTTCTAAGCATGTTATTTCATGCATATAGGTGAAACTCGAAAAAATTTGAATATCGTGCAAAAGTTAATTTATTTCAGTAATGCAACTTAAAAGGTGAAACGAATATATGTGGTAGACTCATTACATGCAGAGCAAGATAGTTCAAGCCGTGATTTGTCATAATTGTGATGATTATGGTTACAGCTCATGAGAACCCCAAATCCACAATCTCAGAAAATTAGAATATTGTGAAAAGGTGCAATATATTCTAGGCTCAAAGTGTCCCACTCTAATCAGCTAATGAAGCCATAACACCTGCAAAGGGATCCTGAGCCTTTAAATGGTCTCTCAGTCTGGTTCAGTAGGAATCACAATCATGGGAAAGACTGCTGACCTGATAGTTGTGCAGAAAACCATCATTTACACCCTCCATAAGGAGGCAAAGCCTCAAAAGGTCATTGCAAAAGAAGCTGGATGTTTCCAAAGTGCTCTGGTTGTGTACATTGCTTTTTTCTGTATTTTTCCTTTGTGCAAGTTTTGGGGATTCTTTGCACCATCACATCCATTAGAGCTACATTATATCACTGTATGAGAGATTAATTTGGAGTGTTTCGATTGCTTGGTATTGAGGTTGGTATAGAAACATTTCGATAATAGTCTATCTATCTATCCATCCATATGTCTATCTATCTCCATCCCATATCTCACTCATACACACTACACATTACTGTGAGTTTTTTTGCTGTGGAGCTCTGTGATACGTTCATACACACTGCACATTACTGTGAGTTGTATTGCTGTGGAGCTCTGTGATACGTTCATACACACTGAACATTACTGTGAGTTTTATTGCAGCGGAGCTCTGTGATACGTTCATACACACTGAACATTACTGTGAGTTTTGTTGCTGTGGAGCTCTGTGATTCGCTCATACACACTGCATATTACTGTGAGTTGTATTGCTGTGGAGCTCTGTGATATGCTCATACACACTGCACATTACTGTGAGTTTTATTGCTGTGGAGCACTGTGATACGCTCAAACACCCCACATTACTGTGAGTTTTATTGCTGTGGAGCACTGTGATACACTCATACACACCGCACATTACTGTGAGTTTTATTGCTGTGGAGCTCTGTCATACACTCATACATACCGCACATTACTGTGAGTTTTATTGCAGTGGAGCTCTGTGATACACTCATACATACCGCAAATCACTGTGAGTTTTATTGCTGTGGAGCTCTGTGATAAGCTCATACACACCGCACATTACTGTGAGTTTTCTTGCTGTGGAGCTCTGTGATAAGCTCATACACACTGCACATTACTGTGAGTTTTCTTGCTGTGGAGCTCTGTGATACGTTCATACACACTGCACATTACTGTGAGTTTTATTGCAGTGGAGCTCTGTGATACACTCATACATACCGCAAATCACTGTGAGTTTTATTGCAGTGGAGCTCTGTGATACACTCATACATACCGCAAATCACTGTGAGTTTTATTGCTGTGGAGCTCTGTGATACGCTCATACACACCGCACATTACTGTGAGTTTTCTTGCTGTGGAGCTCTGTGATACGTTCATACACACTGCACATTACTGTGAGTTGTATTGCTGTGGAGCTCTGTGATGCGCTCATACACAGCACACATTACTGTGAGTTTTATTGCAGTGGAGCTCTGTGATACGGTCTTACACACTGAACATTACTGTGAGTTTTGTTGCTGTGGAGCTCTGTGATTCGCTCATACACACTGCATATTACTGTGAGTTTTATTGCTGTGGAGCTCTGTGATACGCTCATACACACCGCACATTACTGTGAGCTTTATTGCTGTGGAGCACTGTGATACACTCATACATACCGCAAATCACTGTGAGTTTTATTGCTGTGGAGCTCTGTGATAAGCTCATACACACCGCACATTACTGTGAGTTTTATTGCTGTGGAGCTCTGTGATAAGCTCCTACACACTGCACATTACTGTGAGTTTTATTGCTGTGGAGCTCTGTCATACACTCATACACACCGCACATTGCTGTGAGGTTTATTGCTGTGGAGCTCTGTGATACACTCATACACACCGCACATTACTGTGAGTTTTATTGCAGTGGAGCTCTGTGATACGCTTATACACGCCACATGTTTTAGGTTTTTTTTGGGGGGGGGCAGCAATCATCCTTGGCTCCAGGCAGCACAGAGGCTGGGGCTGGCCCTGATCGCTATGTACAGAGAAGTCAAGGGCCAGCTCTGACCGCTGGTTTCTATCTATGAATCTGTTCTTCCCACTGCATCTTGACATTAGCTCAAGGGTATAAACGAAAAAAAAAATAGTAAAAGTAGCTTCATATGAAAAGGATCAGCTGTTAATATTATTTTTAAGCTTCGCAGAAAGCATTTGCCCCTTGTAATCTCTCCAAATCCACAATATCTGATGGTGATCATGGGAAGCCCACTCTGCCATGGAAAGAGCTGCAAAGCATTTGTGCACAGCTGCTAAATGTTTTTCTCATCATCGTCTTACTTTAAAATTAAAAGATTTTTTTTTTTGGATGGAGAAAGCGTTGTGCAGGCTGGTTAATACCCAACAAAGAAAGCCAGGAGTCCCTTTATAGGTTTATTTATTGTTTAATGTTATTTTATTGGTGCTTTGTGTTTAATACATTCTAACAGATACATTTATTTTCACTGCATTTTGTAACCTTTGCCGAAGAGATACCTTTAATCACCTCTCATAATGTGAAGAATGATTCCTCTCGTTACCAGCTCTCAGTCGCCGATTCCATTTCGAAGGAATACTGTGTTTTAATAATCTTTCTTCTCTCCTCGATATATCTCTGGAGGATGTTATTGCTGAAATCAGTTTTCTTGTCCAAATGTTAGGGAGTTGAAACCAAATTTTATTCACTAATACCCAGAAATCCATGACAAGTGAGAAATGAATCACTTATTATTATTATTAATTGATGAATCATTAATGTCGCTCAGGTTTCCAATATACCATTAATGTTGGCAAAACTGGCCACATAGGTGTGAGCAAAACAGAGTTATTCAGAGAAAGGTGAAACTCCTGGAGAACTTTTTGAGAAATGAAAATTCTACAGGGTTATTCAAAGAGATCCGAATGGCTGGAGAAAGGTAACCGAATGCTTAAAATCAGTGTTCGGTTACCTGTCTTGGCCATTCGGTTATTCAGAGAGCTGGCAATTCGCCAAATCCTGGCGAATTGCCTGCAGATACGGTGCCTGTTCGTTGCCTGTTCGAGGGCAGTGAAATCCCCATGAAAAAGCACTGCTTCATCTATTCAGAGAACACAAACCAGCAGTGAAAAGTTGCCGAAGTGCCCTGCCATTCGGTGGCTTCATTCGGCAGGTTTATTCAGGCGAATCCCATACAGGGTTATTCAAAGAGAATCGAAAAGTCACCGCACGTTCGGTGACTTTTCGTTCTCTTCAATTCGGGCCGATTCGTCAATCCCATTTCGGCGACCCTGCGGTGTATTCAGCAAGCACCACAGGGCTGTCGAAGCGCAGGGAAAAGCTGACGAAAACCCGACGAAAAGTCATCGCAAAAACCCAGCAAATGCATGCCGAAACCCGCAAAAACATCTGGATTAACCCGCCGAAGACGCCGGAAAAACCTGAGAAGGAGCAGATAACACGCAGCGAAGCCGCCGGAAAAAGCCGACACCGCAGACGAATGAAGTGAATAAATTAGGAAAACAGTTTGCATGAATGTTTGAAAAGTGAAATGCTGTTTGCAAAGAAACTACTGAGCGAAAATGTCTGAAATTTACATATAAAATCCAATGAATGATAATAAAAAGGGCTGTTACAGAAAAAATAAGTAAACTTAAAAAAATCGTACTTTTTTAAAAAAAAAAAAAATCCAGAAAAATGCTTAAAATATCCTAAAAAATCTATAAATAAAGAGACTCTTTACTGCAGAATTTTATAATGAACGGTTTATTAGATATTGAATTAAAACGGGAATATTTTTAACATTGAAGCCTATGGGATTCGCCTGAATAAACCTGCCGAATGAAACCACCGAACAGCAGGGCATTAGGGGAACCTTTCAGTGCTGGTTTGTGTTCTCTGAATAGCCCAAGCATTGCTTCTCTATGGGGATTTCACTGCCCTCGAACAGGCACCGAACAGGCACCGTATGTGCAGGCAATTTGCCATGATTTGGGGTATTGCCTGCTCTCTGGATAGCCAAATGGCCAAGAAAGGTAACCGAACGCTGATTTCTCCAGCCATTCGGATCATTCGGACCTTTCTCCAGCCATTCGGATCTCTTTGAATAACCCTGATAGGCTTCAATGTTAAAAATATTCCCGTTTTAATCTAATATCTAATAAACCGTTCATTATAAAATTCTGCAGTAAAAAGTCTCTTTATTTATAGATTTATTAGGATCTTTTAAGCATTTTTCGGGATTTTTTTGCAAAATAAATTTTCAGATTTTTTTTTAATCGTTTTTTCTTTTTTCTGTAACAGCCCTTTTTATTATCATTCATTGGATTTTATATGTAAATTTCAGACATTTTCGTTCAGTAGTTTCTTTGCAAACTGCGTTTCACTTTTCAAACATTCAAGGGTACTGTTTTTTTTTTTCACTCCATTCGTCTACAGTGTCGGGTTTTACCGACGACTGCTCTGCGTTCTGATCGGCTCCTGCTCGGGTTTCTCCAGCGTGTTCGGCGCGGTTAATCCAGATGTTTTTGCGGGTTTCGTGTGCGTTCGCCCTGGCTTTGCGGTGAGATTTCGGCGGCTTTTCCCTGCATTACGGCTGCCCTGTGGTGCTTGCTGAATACACCACAGGGTCGCCGAAATGGGATCGCCAAATTGCACCGAATTGAAGAGAACGAAAAGTCACCGAACATGCAGTGACTTTTTGATTCTCTTTGAATAACCCTGATAGGTCAAAATAGCCAAACCAGAAAAATTCTCCCATTTATCTCACTTTCCAAATTGGCTATTTTGACCTAGAATTTTAACTTCTCCAAACGTTCTCCAGATTTTCACCTCTCTCTGAATAACCCTGATAGTCATTAATTATTTATTTGGTGTCCACTATAATAATAATAATTATTATTAGAATTATTATGATGTGTATTGTCAGTCCGAAAGTGCCCGCTGCTGTTTTTTACGTTTCTGCGCTGTTTGAGTTTAGGTCTAATTTTCCTCTTACTCGTTTATGGAACCCAAACATATTATACACCGTTTTTCTCGCCATTAAATGGACTTTCTAAAGACACCATTATTTTCATCAAATTGT
The DNA here is from genome assembly GCA_009667805.1 of Leptobrachium leishanense. NCBI lineage: Eukaryota > Metazoa > Chordata > Amphibia > Anura > Megophryidae > Leptobrachium > Leptobrachium leishanense. Next base: position 12,295,482 of record CM019069.1, on the reverse strand, counting down.
ATAATTTACTATAAAAAGGTTATGAAATATGATGATCATAATGGAAAAAAAAAAAATTCAAACTTTAATCCCCGACTAAGGCTGGGGTCAGACCAGCGCACTTTTAACGTGCGTTCTGGCGCACATAATTACGGCCGCACTAGCAGCAGATGACGGGCAATGACGGCCAATATACGATGTACGACCGCACAAAAGTCCGGCCGTGCAACGCAAGTGGAATTTGAACGCATTTTTCTGAGAACGCTGAACCGCTAGTACTGAGTGCGCAGCTGCGACATAGCGGCGTGTGTGCGTGATTAGGAGATGTCAGACGCTGCTAATGTCCGGCCTACATACCGTCCAGATGCAAAAAGTGTTTTATTGACGATCCGTACAAAATCACGCCCGAAAATGCGCGTCGTCTGATCGTTTTTGCGCATTCCGTGAAAAAATACGTCAATGTGTTGGACGCGCTTTTTCACGTTCGCAGGAAAAAATGCTTTCGTCTGACCCTAGCCTAAATAGTATCAAAATTTTGTCCTGAAATTAGAAATACCCAATTTTTACATGTTTTTCCTTTTTAACCCCTTCACTACTGAGCCATTGTGTGCTGAGCTCATTTTGACTGTTTTATGCTCATCATGTTTAAACGAGATTTTAAGTCCTATATATTATTATACTCCCCAGACATTTAAAAAAAAAAAAAAAACTCTTTTATTTTTACACCAAACATGGTATCATTGGAAAAGCCATGATCAGGACCCGTCGTCGCCATATGTGCGATGACATCAGTAGGCCGGTTAACCCTCTACATGCCATGGATCGGGAGATAAAACTGTCCAAAAGACACCCCTAGCTCCACCTGGCAGATAGAGGCTTAACTTGCCAGTTGATGTCATCGCACATATGGCGACGATGTCAGTGGGTGGGGGATGACCCCGGAGGTTTGGCTGACATCCAAGAGATCAGCCACTTCCGGGAGCGGATCGCGATCCAGTGCCGATTGGCGCCGAATCGTGATCCGGCACCTAAGGGGTTAAAGAGAGACACTGCTGGAAAGGGCAGACTCTGTCCACTCCAGAGGTACCTCTCTTTATTTTCTAAGTGCCACTGTTTGGGATGGAGAGGGGTCCAAAGGACCTCCCCTTTCAGATTCCCCCTGCCGGCAATGCAAACAGAAAATTACATCATTGTGCACGGCGATGACATAATCACGACGGCTGTGGCCCAAAAAACATCAGACTGGCTTCTAGGAAGCCAGACCGACGTGGGACACCGGCCACAGAGGTGAGTATAGGGAGGCAGGGGGGTTAAAGGACTGTGAAGTACATAGTACATAATTGGTCCTTCAGTGGAATTTTCCCTGGGATGTAGTATGTAAGTCAGTGGTCCCTAAGGGGTTAAAGAGTTCAAAATCCATAATTTTGACTATTTCAAACTGTATTGCACTGTTATGCATATATGTTTTTTCTTCGAGGTGATACCGACTGCTTATTGATTCAAGGAGACACTCAAGTATTGTCTGTATTATTCTATATTCATTTGAATTTGCATAAATTCACCATTTAATGCATATATTATATTACGTCACCATTAATTACATGTATTATATTGCATCACCATTAATTACATATATTATATTGCATCACCATTAATTACATATATTATATTACGTCACCATTAATTACATGTATTATATTGCATCACCATTAATTACATATATTATATTGCATCACCATTAATTACATGTATTATATTGCATCACCATTAATTACATATATTATATTACATCACCATTAATTACATGTATTATATTACATCACCATTAATTACATGTATTATATTGCATCACCATTAATTACATGTATTATATTACATCACCATTAATTACATGTATTATATTGCATCACAGGCAACACTGCCACACCCAGGTTGGTCTAGGGAATATACTCACTTTTTTCTGTTCTTTTCGTGACCTTATAGGAGGATAAGTCACATTTTCCTATTCCCCTAAGACAACAGCAACAAAATCTCTATTGCTGTATTCACTGTATACACTCGCGCTGTCAACTATCACTATCCCGACTGTATAGTCATCTCAGAGCCCGGGCCTTGACCCGGAGTAATAATGTCATCATTCTGAAAGGGCCCATTGGAGTTGCATCATCTCTGTGTGTCTTCGGCATCATATGAGTCTGGGCTGTTTTGGAGGATGACGCATGTGCTTCAGTTCGGTTGTCTCGACCGTCAAAGTGGCGACCACCTGTGCACGTGGTCGACCACAATATATAGGACTGGCCTGGTCAGCAGAGGAAGTGCTGGATACTGGAGTGGTGAGTCCCCATGAATCATGACCCTATCTGGACTCAGCCGTGTTTCATGTAGGATTTCATCTGCCATGACGTTCCACCAGCCCGCCCGTCACCTCTGCTCTTGGTTCCACCAGCTCATTTGAGAAGAACCAACTCCCGATAAAAACTCCCCAAGGCCGATAAAGTGAAGTAGCACAGTGTGTTATATCTGCTGCCGTAGACACAAACCCAAGCACCTGCCGAACTGACTTTAATTGTTATCGAACTTGTCCAAACACAGCGTTGCGAGTCGGAGGTTGGCCACGCGCGGCTGACTGACGTGGATAAAGTCTTTAATGGCTCGATGGAGCTCTCAGAGCGCAGAGGCGATGATTCATGTGTCATTATTATTATTAGTATTCTGTTTAACAAAGCGTAATTGTGGGTGAGTCACATAATCTCGGTGTAATCTTAGGCTTCTCCCGAGCTGCCAAGAGGCCGAAACCACACTCTGCACGCTGGGCGTTCTTGAGTTTATGAAATGCGAACATATCGTATCAAGACACCCTCGATCCTTAAAAGCATATCAGAAAATCTTATAAACACTATACACCCAATGTGATACAGTATTCAAGTACATAAATACATTTCTCGTTATGGCTCCTTATGGGACAGGCTCCTCTTCTTACTAGGGATGTGCATGGTGAAAAATTTGTTTCGTTTAGTCTCGTTTTAGTTTTTAAATAATTTCGATTTCGGAATTTCGTAACAAATTTCGTTTGGTTTTGGATCGATTCAAAATGTCGAATCGATTTGAATTTCATATATCAATACGATAGTTTAAATCAATTCGAATTTTGGATCACTAAATAAAAGCCCAATTAATCAAATTTTGCAGTTAAAAGACAAGGGTTAAATATTAAGCTGTGTCACAGATTTAGTATTTGAGTCAAATTAAACAGTGAAACAAAATTTATTTGATTCATAAAGTCCTTTGCTTAATATTACTTGTATTGTAAGTTAAGATCAATTCGATAGTTGATATCAATTATTCAAATTTTTCTTTTATGATGATGACACAGTGTAAAATGAAATAAAATCGTTATATACCATTTTGTTTCATTTCGAATTCGTATCGTATTGATTCGTTATTCGGAAGTACATCCAAAAAACAAATTATCGAATTTCGTTCCAAATTCCGAATTTTTCCTAAATGAATGCACGTCTCTACTTATTACTAGGCTTGTGCACCGATTTTTTTTTCGGTTCGATCCGGTTCGATTTGTTCAGATGTTTAAACTCTTCGATTCGGCTCTATTCGGCTCGTTTCGACCGATTTCTGTTTCGATTCGGTTCGGTTCGGATCGTTTTTCGTCTACATTTTTTTTTCGGAATATCGACCATTTTTCGTATTTTCGTGTCACTTAGCTTGTTTTTTGTATCGACTTTTCGGAAATTTCGGAAATTTTCGTTTTTTCGGAACGTCTGTTCTCCTCGTTTCAAACAGGGTTATCCAAAGAGATTCGAATTGCTTGAGAAAGGTAACCGAACACTGAAAATCAGCGTTCGGTTGCCTTTCCTGGCCATTCGGCTATCCAGAGAGCAGGCAATTAGCCAAATCCTGTCGAATTGCCTGCACATACGGTGACTGTTCGGTCCCTGTTCGAGGGCAGCAAAATCCCCATGAAAAAGCACTGCTTCGGCTATTCAGAGAACACAAACCAGCAGTGAAAGGTTCCCCTAATGCCCTGCCATTCGGTGGTTTAATTTGGCAAATTTATTCAGGAGAATCCCATAGGCTTCAATGTTAAAAATATTCCCGTTTTAATTCAATATCTAATAAACCGTTCATTATAAAATTCTGCAGCAAAAAGTCTCTTTATTTATAGATTTTTTAGGATACTTTAAGCATTTCTCTGAATTTTTTTAAAAAAATTAAAAGTCCGATTTTTTTTTGATTTTTTTTTTTCAGTTTGCTTATTTTTTTTGTAACAGCCCTCTTTATTATCATTCCTGGACCTCCTGTGAAAATTTCAGACATTTTCGCTCAGTAGTTTCTTTGCAAACAGCGTTTCTTTTTCCCAGATTCATACAAATGGTTTTTCTAATTTATTCACTGCCTCCTCTACGTCACAGCTGCTTCGGCTCTGTGTGATTCGGCTCCTTTTCGGCTCCTGTTCGGCTCCTCTTCGAAGGTTAATCCAGATGTTTTTGCTTGTTTTCAGCGTGCATTCGGTTAGTTTTCGTCAGGTTTTCGGCAGCTTTTCCCTGCAATTCGGGGACCCTGTGGTGTTGCTGAATACACCGCAGGGTCACCGAAATGGGATCGGCAAAAGGAACCGAATTGAAGAGAACGAAAAGTCACCGAACGTGCGGTGACTTTTCGAATCTCTTTGGATAACCCTGAAAGTGTTCTACGATAATTCTGGCGATTCTATCGTGTTTTTTTTTATTAAATAAAGATCCTTTTTTCTTATGAATAATTGAATATACATTTCACAACTTTATTTAATCATATTAAAATGGTATGAAAGCCAAGGAACAAAAAAAAATGAACAAAACGATTTAAAAAACGCTAAACTGACCCGAATGCCACAAGAAACAAGTGATACGCATTTACAAATACAAAATTTACAGAATCAGAGATATAACCGATAATAGTTAAATATACGATGTCCAGAATTACCGAAATGGAACCGAAATCACGAATGGAACCGAAATCATGAATAGAGCGAAAATAAATTTCGATTTGACACATTTCAAGTCCATTCGAAAATTCCGAAATTTTTTCTTTTCGGCTCGGAAAACTTTTCGGATCTGTCGGTTTTCGGATCTAAAAATTTTCGGAAAATCGGCCGCATCCGAAAACACGAATCGGGAAATTTCGTGAAAATTCCGAAATTCCGAAGCCCGAAAGGCACATCCCTACTTCTTACTGCCCGATCAATCACAGGTACAGAAACAGATATATATATATATATTAGTTATTCAGAGAGCACTGTAATGTTACTGACATTTCGGTGCTCTCTCATTCCTTGCACTTCCCTGCACTTCAGGGAATCAAAGTTCCCCACCCTGCGGTGAATTCACTGCACAGTCCCCGGAATGCAGGGAAAACCTGCTGCAAACCAGCCACCGTAAAGCACCGGAAAAGCCACGCTGAACACGCTGGAAAAAGCAGACAAGCCGCAATCACAGCGCAGACCAGACGCCGGAAAAAGCCAACAAGCTGACAAACGGGAAAAAAAAACAGTACGCTTTAAATTTTCAAAGTTGAAACACGGTTTGCAAAAAAACTACTGAACGAAAATGTTTGAAATTTACATATAAAGATCCAATGAATGATAATAAAAAGGTCTGTTACAGAAAAAAGAAAAAACGCTACTAAAAAAAACCCACAAAAAAATTTCCCAAAAAGATGCCTAAAACATCCTTAAAAATAAATAAAGAGACTTTTTGCTGCAGATTAAAATAATAAACAGTTTATTAGATATTGTGTTAAAACGGGAATATTTTTAACATTGAAACCTATGGGATTCGCCTGAATAAACCTGCCGAATGAAAACACCGAACATCAGGGCATTTCACTGACATTTCTCTGCTGTTCAATGTGAATAGATTAATCATTGCTTCTCTATGGGGGATTTCCCTGCCGCCGAACAGGCACCGTACTTGCTGGCAGTTCGCCAAAATTTGGCGAATTGGCTGCTCCCTGAATAGCCGAATGGCCACAAAATGGCATTGTATGCTGAATTTTGACGTCCGGTTACATTTCGGGGCCAGATCGGCTTTCTCTGAATAACCCTATTATATACAATGTATCTGCTTTCAAACCGAAATGGAAGATTTATGATAACGCTGCATCGCACTTGATTTATGATAACGCTGCATCGCACTTGATTTATGATAACGCTGCATCGCACTTGATTTATGATAACGCCCCATCGCACTTGCCGACTCCTTTACTGTATATCATAAATTACAACTGGCAACAAATTCCAGCAACAAAACGAGTGAAGGTGACAATGCTGATGGAACTTCAAGAAAAGACTCAACACTCAGTCGGTTGTGATATTTCATGCGATACCCTCAGACTTTCCACCTCGCACGGTGCTAATCTGCCCAGGTCATTCCCTGGAAAAGCTTTTATTTTCCATCACAACTGTTCTACTGTATTTGTGACTTTGCAGATCGTGGCAGCCCTCGGTGTTGATAAAAAGTGATGTGAAAACAGTCTCAGCTGCAGAAAGTGAACTCTGCGTGACATTCGGGGATTGCAAGATACACACAATGCTCCTGTAGAGCGGCTATGTTCCTACTGTTAGAGGTACTTATAAAGCGCTGACATGTTCAGTAGTGCTGTACAATGGGAGAGACAGAATAACAAATATACATACAAGTTAACAGAACAGTAGGAGAGGGGACCCTGCTCGAGAGCTTACAATCTAAGAGGAGAGGGGTGACACTCTAGGTGAGGGTCAATAGAGAGCATGAATTAGTGGGGGCGCATGTGGTCTGGGTGGGAAGTTGGAGCAAGAAATGTACAGTGGGGGATTAGGGAGTGAGCCAATAAGCTTCTCTAAAGTAATGTGTTTTCAGAGACTTCTTGAAGGACTGGAGAGACGGGGAGAGTCTAATGTCGCTGGGAGGGAGTTCCATAAAAAGGGGGGGGCAGCTCAGGAGAAGTCCTGAAGGCGGGAGTTGGGGGTGCGGCTAGTCTACGTGGAACTGATAACATGAGATCATTAGCCGAGCAAAGTGGTCGGAACGGGATGTACCTGCTAATAAGGAAGGAGATGTAAGTAGGGGCGCGGTTATGGACAGCTTTCTATGTGAGCACCAATATTTTGAATTGGATTCTAAAGGAAACAGGAGCCAGTGTAGAGATTGACAATCAGATGAGGAGCGAGAGGTGGGTGAGGTGGATGAGCTTAGCTAGAGACAAGCGTTCATTGCAGTGTGCAGAGGGAGAATCTGGGACCTCTTAAAGACCAAAGAGAAGGAGGTTACAGTAGTCAAAGTGGGAGATAATAAGAGCTTGGATAATAAGAGCCAGATCACGGACTTCACCCGTAGGTGGCTGACATCTTGGATGTCAGCCTAGCCTCTGGAGCCTCCCCCTGCCCACTGACATCGTCCCACATATGCGTGATGGCATCAGTTGGACAGTTAAGCCCCTAGCTTCCTATGGAAATATATATGTGGCAGCTGGAGGGGTCATATTTGGTGTCATTGTAAAGGTCAGATCATGGCCTTTCCAATTATTCCAAACATGACTATGTTTGGTGTACAACAAATAAGAGTAAAAAAAATAATAAAAACATAAAAACGTGTTTTTTTTAAAAAAAAAATAAAAATAAAAATAAAACAGGAATTCAAATCGTGTTTAAACATGATGAGCACAAAACCATCAAAATGAGCTCAGCACACGGAGCTGCAGTCTCTCAGCAGTGAAGGGGTTAAAACATGTAAACATTGGGTATTTCTAAACTCAGAATAAAGTTTGTTTTTTTTGTCGGTTGTAGATTTTGGGGGTCAAAGTTCAAAAGAGAGGTTTTTTTGATTTTTTTTTTAATCATATTTCATATTTTTTTAAAGCAAATTAAAGGATATGATGAAAATAATGGTATCTTTAAAAACATCCATTTAATGGCGAGAAAAACGTTATATAATATGTGTGGGTTCCATAAACGAGTAGGAGGAAAATTTGACCTAACCACAAACCGCGCAGAAACGTAACAACAGCAGTGGGTACATTCGGACTGACAATGCTAAAACCGCCTGGCCACTAAGGAGTTATTAGAATAAAAATGTACACAAATAATATTATGAATATGTTGATGTGACGCAGACACTCCATGTGTACTAAGTGGTGAGTTTGTTGCTTACAGGCTACAACATAGTAAGAAAACAAATCAATCCACGCACATGGCTTATTTGAAAAGGTAAATATTCCATCACTGCAGGCTCGGGGAGAAGCTTTTATGATTGTTTATTTTAAAGAAGTAATTGCTGTGAATAAAATAAAGAAAATAATAGTTATAGGGACACTTCCACTTCACATAATCTGTAACTAGATTACGTGTGCATTACAAACAAAAACACTCTATAAAACACATTATAAAACACATGCTGCTGTTTTTTTTCTTTGAAATAATTTCATGTAAAAGGGAAAAATGAAGTTAGTTTTTTTATCTCCACTTTCCATTTTGTGGATTTTGCCCATGATGCAATATTTACAAAAAAAGATCTATGCAAATGTTTTACTATGTTTTACAAATGTGTTACTGCTGTGCTTTATTACATCGTTACATAGACTGAAAAAAGACATGCGTCTATCGGGTTCAGCCTCTCCCACATCACCTACTGCTGTTGATCCAAAAGAAGGCAAAAAAACAAGTCTGAAATGCTCGCCAATATGCAACATACTGGGAAAAAATTCCTTCTTGACCCCAGATGGCGTCAGATTCTCCTTGGATCAAGAAGCTTTTACCCACATATTAAATATTATAACCCTTAATATTCTGTGTCTGCAGGAAGTCATCCAGTCCTTTTTTAAAAGTCTGTACAGACTCTGACCCAACCACCTCAACAGGCAGAGAATTCCACAGCTTTATTGTTCTCACCGTAAAATAACCCTTCCTATGCTTTAAGCTGAATTTCCTTTCTTCCAGTCTAAATGGATGAACTCGTGTCCTGTGTATAGTCCTGTTAATAAATAGGTTATCAGACAATGGTTTATAATGGCCCGTATATATTTATAGATGGGGTCTCGTTACATTTTTTTTTGGGGGAAATTACGCGATTTTTAACAAACGCACCGCATACAAAAATCGTTAGTGCAGCATCATTGTTCACATTATAATTGAAATGGGAACAATATTGCTGCATTAACGAACCAAAAAAAAAAAAAACTTGTCTATTTTTTTTTTTTATTTTTATTTTTAAAAAAAAACTTTTTTCACAGTGGTGTTTGGTATCGTTGGAACGGCCATGCTATGGCCGATCCAACAGTATCAAACATTAACCCCTAGCTGCCACGGATCGGGAGATTCATTGGAATCCCCTATCTCCACCGTTGGTGGCAGCTAGGGGTTAACTCCAGGACTGGCGTCATCGTGCTATGCACGATGACGCCAGTCCTCAGGGGGAGTTCCCAGAGGCTTGGCCGACATCCAAGATGTCGGCCAGCTCCGGGAAAGGATCACGAACCGGCGCTTTTCAGCGCCGATTCGTGATCCGGCTCCCCAGGGGTTAATGAGAGCCACCGTTTGGAAGGGCAGGCTGTGCCCTTCCAAGCGGTGCCTGTCTTAACCCCCTGCTCCCCGGCGATCGGGAGGGAGAGAGGTCCGAAGGAACTCCCCCCCTCCCTTTCAGGCGCCTCCTCCGCACATGCGGGGGGGGCACCTGAATTAGATGTCATCGCGTCGCCGCGATGACATCTAATGTCCCCGCCAGGCTCCCGAGTGCTGGGCTGACATCCAAGATACATGTTATGTTCAATTATTTTAAGCAGACTGTGTTTTTCAAATTGTTGTGACTAAGGCTAGGGTCAAACGAAAGCATTTTTACACGCGAACGTAAAAAAGTGCGTCCGAACGAATTGACGTATTTTTTCACGGAGTGCGCGAAAACGGTCATACATGCGCATTTTTCGTGCGTGATTTTGTACGGATCGTCAATAAAACTCTTTTTGCGTCTGGACGTTATGTAGGCTGGACATTAGCAGCGTCTGACATCTCCTAATCACGCACACACGCCGCTATGCCGCAGCTGCGCACTCAGTACGTCAGTACTAGCGGTTCGGCGTTCTCGAAAAAATGCGTTCAAATTCCACTTGCGTTGCACGGCCAGACATTTGTGCGGCCGTACATCGTATATTGGCCGTCATTGCCCGTCATCTGCTGCTAGTGCGGCCGTAATTATGTGCGCCAGAACGCACGTTAAAAGTGCGCTGGTCTGACCCCCGCCTTAGATGAAGATCAGAGCACATTTAATAACCAATTCATGCAAAACTCCATGTAATCCCAAAGGGTTCACATACTTTTTCTTGCCACTGTAAGTGCCCAGTCCCCCAATCTATCTAAATCCATCTGCAGCGAAGTAACATCCTGCTCACATTGTATTACTTTTCCTAGTTTTGTGTCATCTACAAACACTGATACATGGCTTTCAATGCCTATCAACTGCAGTATTTAACAGTTAATGAGGTGGATGAGGGAATATTTAGGTAAGGCTAGGGACAGATGAGCGCATTTTCTGCGGCCACCGTCAAAATGTACGTCGATGTGTGCGCACGCATTTTTTCACGGAATACGCTTAAGTGGTCAGACGATGCGCAATTCTGGACGTATTTCATGACGATGGGGTGAAAAGTTTGAACGTTATGTTGGCCGCACACTAGCAGCGTCTGACATCTCCTAATCACGCACACACGCTGCTATGCGGCCGCAGCGCACTCTGTACGTCAGTACCAGCGGTTTAACGTTCTCGAAAAAATGCGTTCATTTTCCACTTGCGTTGCGCAGCCGGACTTTTGTGCGACCGTACTTCGTATATTGGCCGTCATTGCCCGTCATCTGCTGCTAGTGCGGCCGTGATTATGTGCGCCAGAACGCGCGTTCGCACTGCCTCAGTCTGACCCTAGCCTAAGGCTGCAGGGGATCTCTTGTGATGTCCTTGCTACCTGAGATAAGATCTGCAGCTGAATGAGATAAGAAAGGATGTCCTTTGAATACATCCCACACAATACAATGATGTGAGAATTTTTATTTTTTTTCGGTTCGATTCGGTTCGATTTGTTCGGTTCGATTCGGTTCGATTTGTTCGGATGTTTAAACTTTTCGAATCGGCTCGTTTCGACCGATTTCTGTTTCGATTCGGTTCGGTTCGGATCGTTTTTAGTGTACATTTTTTTTTCGGAATATCAACCATTTTTCGTATTTTCGTGTCACTTTGCTGGTTTTTTGTATCGACTTTTCGGAAATTTCGGAAATTTTCGTTTTTTCGGAACGTCTGTTCTCCTCGTTTCAAAGTGTCTACGATAATTCTGGCGATTCTATCGTGTTTTTTTTTATCACGAATGGAACCGAAATCATGAATAGAGCGAAAATAAATTTCGATTTGACACATTTCAAGTCCATTCGAAAATTCGGAAAACTTTTCGTTTCGGCTCGGAAAACTTTTCGGATCTGCCATTTTCGGATCTAAAAATTTTCGGAAAATCGGCCGCATTCGAAAACACGAATTGGGAAATTTCGTGAAAATTCCGAAATTCCGAAACCCGAAACGCACATCCCTAGTGAGTTGGTGACTGACCCATTCACTCCATCCCATGCCAAAGCCACACAGTGAGGAGCAAGTGATGAAAAAATACTGTGGGGAGGCAGTTTACAACACAAAATATCACACAATGGATGCGCCCAGTGACACATATAGAGGAAAATTTCACACAATGGATGCTCCCAGTGACACATATAGAGGAAAATATCACACAATGGATGCTCCCAGTGACACATATAGAGGAAAATATCACACAATGGATGCACCCAGTGACACATATAGAGGAAAATATCACACAATGGATGCACCCAGTGACACATATAGAGGAAAATATCACACAATGGATGCACCCAGTGACACATATAGAGGAAAATATCACACAATGGATGCACCCAGTGACACATATAGAGGAAAATATCACACAATGGATGCACCCAGTGACATATATAGAGGAAAATATCACACAATGGATGCACCAAGTGACACATATAGAGGAAAATTTCACACAATGGATGCTCCCAGTGACACATATAGAGGAAAATATCACACAATGGATGCACCCAGTGACACATATAGAGGAAAATATCACACAATGGATGCACCCAGTGACACATATAGAGGAAAATATCACACAATGGATGCACCCAGTGACACATATAGAGGAAATATCACACAATGGATGCACCAAGTGACACATATAGAGGAAAATATCTCACAATGTATGCACCCAGTGACACATATAGAGGAAATATCACACAATGGATGCACCCAGTGACACATATAGAGGAAAATATCACACAATGGATGCGCCCAGTGACACATATAGAGGAAAATATCACACAATGGATGCGCCCAGTGACACATATAGAGGAAAATATCACACAATGGATGCACCCAGTGACACATATAGAGGAAAATATCACACAATGGATGCAACCAAGTGACACATATAGAGGGAAATATCACACAATGGATGCGCCCAGTGACACATATTGAGGAAAAAAAATCACACAATGGATGCACCCAGTGACACATAGAGGAAAATATCACACAATGGATGCACCCAGTGACACATAGAGGAAAATATCACACAATGGATGCACCCAGTGACAGATATAGAGGAAAATATCACACAATGGATGCACCCAGTGACACATATAGAGGAAAATATCACACAATGGATGCACCCAGTGACACATATAGAGGAAAATATCTCACAATGGATGCACCCAGTGACACATATAGAGGAAAATATCACACAATGGATGCGCCCAGTGACACATATAGAGGAAAATATCTCACAATGGATGCACCCAGTGACACATATAGAGGAAAATATCACACAATGGATGCACCCAGTGACACATATATAGAGGAAATATCACACAATGGATGCACCAGTGACACATATACAGGAAAATATCACACAATGGATGCGCCCAGTGACACATATAGAGGAAAATATCACATAATGGATGCACCCAGTGACACATATAGAGGAAATATCACACAATGGATGCACCCAGTGACACATATAGAGGAAATATCACACAATGGATGCACCCAGTGACACATATAGAGGAAATATCACACAATGGATGCACCCAGTGACACATATACAGGAAAATATCACACAATGGATGCACCCAGTGACACATATAGAGGAAAATATCACACAATGGATGCGCCCAGTGACACATATAGAGGAAAATATCACACAATGGATGAACCCAGTGACACATATAGAGGAAAATATCACACAATGGATGCACCCAGTGACACATATAGAGGAAAATATTTTCTTAACTAAACATACAATAGAAAAGCAAACACATGTAAGAAATCAGCAACATCAATAAACACAATAAGGACATTTCATTTTTTGATGATACAGGCCCTTTAAATGTCCCTTTATTGCTTTGTTGCTATGAAGTTGTTACTGTTTATAGAGCAGGAGTCTCACTGGATTTATTCTCTATGTTGATTAATTTTTTTTATAGAAAAAAAGACATTCCCATCAAATCCATATTCGATTCGCTAAACCAGGGGGGCTGGAGACCTGTAGAAGTGATGTGTCCTCCCCCTGTCCCCGATTAAGGCTAGGGTCAGACTAACGCATTTTTCGCGTTGTGCGTGAAAAAGTGCGTTCGAACGAATGGACGTATTTTTTCACGGAATACGCGATAGCGTCATACGATGCGCATTTTCGTCCATGATTTTGTACGGATCATCAATAAAACACTTTTTGCGTCTGGACGTGATGTTCGCCGGACATTAGCAGCGTCTGACATCTCCTAATCACGCACACACGCCGCTAGCAGACGCAGCGCACTCTGTACGTCAGTACTAGCGGTATCACGTTCTCGAAAAAAATACGTTCGTTTGCCACTTGCGTTGCGCAGCCGCACTTTTGTGCAGCCGTTCTTCGTATGCTGCCCGGCAATGGACGTCATTTGCTGCTAGCGCGGCCGTGATTTAGTGCTGCTAAACGCACGTTAATACTGCGTTAGTCTGACTCTAGCCTTAATGGAAAGACGGAGACACTGGGAGAATTACAATGTAGCGCCGTGACCTCACTTTTTCACGGGACTCAACAGAACGATATTGTTGTTTATAACATTTCTGGGGTGTTGAGTGACAATTCCACAAAATGCCTTGAGAGAGACCCGCTGAGGTTCTCCTCTCTAAGTGAAGCCATGCGTTCCTGAGTCACGCTGGAATCATATCCTCACTGGAGAGGGTGTTAACTGCTGCAGACTTCGACTTTCAATGGAAATAGATATGGACCTCATCAAAGCCAGACCTCTTAAAGGGGCAATCTACTTATTCTGACCACTTTATAGTTTTAAGGTGGTCAGGATGTGAGTAGTGCCCCCCCTCCCAACTCTCCCGATCTGGTGTAATCTCTGGGTGAAGCAGAGGAGTTTCCTCTACCTCACCCAACGTCACCAGCAGCCGGGAATTTTAATTCCCCGGCTGCCGGTCACTAGTGATGTCACACAGAGAGAGCAGCAAACGTCACCCTCTGAGACCAATCGCTGTAGCGAGCATTCTCAGAGAGGCAGCGATGGATCAGATAGGGATGAGCATGACATTTTTTTTTCGTTTAGTTTCGGACCTTTTTTTTCGTTTTGGACAGTTTTTGCTTAGGCTAAGGTCAGACAAAAGCAGTTTTAACGTGCGTTAAGGCTAGGGTCAGACGAACGCATTTTCGCGTTGTCTGTGAAAAAGTGCGTTCGAACGAATGGACGCATTTTTTCACGGAGTACGCGATAGCGGTCATACGATGCGTATTTGCGTTCGTGATTTTGTACGGATCATCAATAAAAAACTTTTTGCGTCTGGACATTATGTAGGCCGGACATTAGCAGTCTCGGACATCTCCAAATCACGCACACACGCCGCTAGCGGACGCAGCGCACTCTGTACGACCGTACTAGCGGTTTGACGTTCTCGACAAAATGCGTTCGTTTGCCACTTGCGTTGCGCGGCCGGACTTTCATGCGACCGTACTTCGTCTATTGGCCGTCATTGCCCGTCATTTGCTGCTAGTGCGGCCGTAATTAAGTGCGCCAGAACGCACGTTCAAAGTGCGCTAGTCTGACCCCAGCCTTAGCCGCACGAAATCACGGCCGTGCTAGCAGCAAATGACGTCCAATGCCAGGGAACATACGACGAACGGCCGCACGAAAGTCCGCGCAACGCAAGTGGCAAACGAACGCATTTTTTCTAGAACGTCAAACCGCTACTACTGACGTACAGAGTGCGCTGCGTCCGCTAGCGGCGTGTTTGCGTGATTGGGAGACGTCAGACGCTGCTAATGTCTGGCCAACATAACGTCCAGATGCAAAAAGTGTTTTATTGACGATCCGTACGAAATCACGAACGAAAATGCGCATAGTATGACCGCTATCGCGTATTCCGGGAAAAAATACGTCCGTTCGTTCGAACACACTTTTTCACGGACAACGTGAAAAATGCGTTCGTCTGACCCTAGCCTTAGTTTCGGTTCAGATCGATTTGGCGATTCGGATTAATTCAGGTGATTCGGATCAATTCAGGTGATTCGGATCAGTTAGTTTTTTTCATTTTTTGTGAGTTATTTCATTTTTTATTGCCTATTTAAGAATGTGAAGTAGATTACTACCAATAGAATGAAAGTTTCTTTACTTATCTGAAAAATCCTAAAAAAAATTAAAAAAAATTGGGTGAAATTTTAGGTTTCCTATCTTTTTTTTAAAGAAACAAGGCTTTTTAACCCATAGGTTTCAAGGCAGCATATGAATCCACACACTGCTGGGAAGCACCTCTCTGCAGTATAATTAATGCAGCATATGAATCCACACACTGCTGGGAAGCGCCTCTCTGCAGTATAATTAATGCAGCATATGAATCCACACACTGCTGGAAGCGCCTCTCTGCAGTATAATTAATGCAGCATAT
The DNA here is from genome assembly GCA_009667805.1 of Leptobrachium leishanense. Lineage (NCBI taxonomy): Eukaryota > Metazoa > Chordata > Amphibia > Anura > Megophryidae > Leptobrachium > Leptobrachium leishanense. The sequence continues at coordinate 12,279,487 of CM019069.1, read as the reverse complement.
GAATCCACACACTGCTGGGAAGCGCCTCTCTGCAGTATAATTAATGCAGCATATGAATCCACACACTGCTGGGAAGCGCCTCTCTGCAGTATAATTAATGCAGCATATGAATCCACACACTGCTGGGAAGCGCCTCTCTGTGGTATAATTAATGCAGCATATGAATCCACACACTGCTGGGAAGCGCCTCTCTGCGGTATAATTAATGCAGCATATGAATCCACACACTGCTGGGAAGCGCCTCTCTGTGGTATAATTAATGCAGCATATGAATCCACACACTGCTGGGAAGCGCCTCTCTGCGGTATAATTAATGCAGCATATGAATCCACACACTGCTGGGAAGCGCCTCTCTGTGGTATAATTAATGCAGCATATGAATCCACACACTGATGGGAAGCGCCTCTCTGCGGTATAATTAATGCAGCATATGAATCCACACACTGCTGGGAAGCACCTCTCTGCAGTATAATTAATGCAGCATATGAATCCACACACTGCTGGGAAGCACCTCTCTGCAGTATAATTAATGCAGCATATGAATCCACACACTGCTGGGAAGCACCTCTCTGCAGTATAATTTTTTTTTTTTTCAGCTTCCCTGCATATAGATGCTATTTTATTTTTTATCACATCCCACATCATCATAGTAAACAGCATATTATTTTCCATTCCGTGAACAAAAGCATAGAGGATTATTCAAGAAGCACTGGTGTTTAACGAAGTTCCAAACAACGGCAAAAAACTTCTGGGTTTCACTAGAGAGAAATCCAAACAGCGGCAGAAGAAACTTCATTGATGAAGCTTCTCCTGCCATGTTTTTTTTTTTAAATCCTTTATTTAAAGATTCAAAATAATTAATTAAAATAATAATTAATGCAGCATATGAATCCACACACTGCTGGGAAGCGCCTCTCTGCAGTATAATTAATGCAGCATATGAATCCACACACTGCTGTGAGGCGCCTCTCTGCAGTATAATTAATGCAGCATATGAATCCACACACTGCTGGGAAGCGCCTCTCTGCAGTATAATTAATGCAGCAATATGAATCCACACACTGCGGGAAGCGCCTCTCTGCAGTATAATTAATGCAGCATATGAATCCACACACTGCTGGGAAGCGCCTCTCTGCAGTATAATTAATGCAGCATATGAATCCACACACTGCTGGGAAGCGCCTCTCTGCAGTATAATTAATGCAGCATATGAATCCACACACTGCTGGGAAGCGCCTCTCTGCAGTATAATTAATGCAGCATATGAATCCACCACACTGCCGGGAAGCGCCTCTCTGCAGTATAATTAATGCAGCATATGAATCCACACACTGCTGGGAAGCACCTCTCTGCGGTATAATTAATGCAGCATATGAATCCACACACTGCTGGGAAGCGCCTCTCTGCAGTATAATTAATGCAGCATATGAATCCACACACTGCTGGGAAGCGCCTCTCTGAAGTATAATTAATGCAGCATATGAATCCACACACTGCTGGGAAGCGCCTCTCTGCAGTATAATTAATGCAGCATATGAATCCACACACTGCTGGGAAGCGCCTCTCTGCGGTATAATTAATGCAGCATATGAATCCACACACTGCTGGGAAGCGCCTCTCTGCGGTATAATTAATGCAGCATATGAATCCACACACTGCTGGGAAGCACCTCTCTGCGGTATAATTAATGCAGCATATGAATCCACACACTGCTGGGAAGCACCTCTCTGCGGTATAATTAATGCAGCATATGAATCCACACACTGCTGGGAAGCACCTCTCTGCGGTATAATTAATGCAGCATATGAATCCACACACTGCTGGGAAGCGCCTCTCTACAGTATAATTAATGCAGCATATGAATCCACACACTGCTGGGAAGCGCCTCTCTGCAGTATAATTAATGCAGCATATGAATCCACACACTGCTGGGAAGCTCCTCTCTGCAGTATAATTAATGCAGCATATGAATACGCACACTGCTGGGCAGCACCTCTCTGCAGTATAATTAATGCAGCATATGAATCCACACACTGCTGGGAAGCGCCTCTCTGCAGTATAATTAATGCAGCATATGAATCCACACACTGCTGGGAAGCGCCTCTCTGCAGATAATTAATGCAGCATATGAATCCACACACTGCTGGGAAGCACCTCTCTGCGGTATAATTAATGCAGCATATGAATCCACACACTGCTGGGAAGTGCCTCTCTGCAGTATAATTAATACAGCATATGAATCCACACACTGCTGGGAAGCACCTCTCTGCGGTATAATTAATGCAGCATATGAATCCACACACTGCTGGGAAGCGCCTCTATGCGGTATAATTAATGCAGCATATGAATCCACACACTGCTGGGAAGCACCTCTCTGCGGTATAATTAATGCAGCATATGAATCCACACACTGCTGGGAAGTGCCTCTCTGCAGTATAATTAATGCAGCATATGAATCCACACACTGCTGGGAAGCACCTCTCTGCGGTATAATTAATGCAGCATATGAATCCACACACTGCTGGGAAGTGCCTTCTCTGCAGTATAATTAATGCAGCATATGAATCCACACACTGCTGGGAAGCGCCTCTCTGCGGTATAATTAATGCAGCATATGAATCCACACACTGCTGGGAAGCACCTCTCTGCAGTATAATTAATGCAGCATATGAATCCACACACTGCTGGGAAGCACCTCTCTGTGGTATAATTAATGCAGCATTGAATCCACACACTGCTGGGAAGCGACTCTCTGCAGTATAATTAATGCAGCATATGAATACACACACTGCTGGGAAGCGCCTCTCTGCGGTATAATTAATGCAGCATTGAATCCACACACTGCTGGGAAGCGACTCTCTGCAGTATAATTAATGCAGCATTGAATCCACACACTGCTGGGAAGCGACTCTCTGCAGTATAATTAATGCAACATATGAATCCACACACTGCTGGGAAGCGCCTCTCTGCAGTATAATTAATGCAGCATATGAATCCACACACTGCGGGGAAGCGCCTCTCTGCAGTATAATTAATGCAGCATTGAATCCACACACTGCTGGGAAGCGCCTCTCTGCGGTATAATTAATGCAGCATATGAATCCACACACTGCTGGGAAGCGCCTCTCTGCAGTATAATTAATGCAGCATATGAATCCACACACTGCTGGGAAGCGCCTCTCTGCGGTATATAATTAATGCAGCATATGAATCCACACACTGCTGGGAAGCGCCTCTCTGCGGTATAATTAATGCAGCATATGAATCCACACACTGCTGGGAAGCGCCTCTCTGCGTATAATTAATGCAGCATATGAATCCGCACACTGCTGGGAAGCACCTCTCTGCGGTATAATTAATGCAGCATATGAATCCACACACTGCTGGGAAGCGCCTCTCTGCAGTATAATTAATGCAGCATATGAATCCACACACTGCTGGGAAGCGCCTCTCTGCGGTATAATTAATGCAGCATATGAATCCACACACTGCTGGGAAGCGCCTCTCTGCAGTATAATTAATGCAGCATATGAATCCACACACTGCTGGGAAGCGCCTCTCTGCGGTATAATTAATGCAGCATATGAATCCACACACTGCTGGGAAGCGCCTCTCTGCGGTATAATTAATGCAGCATATGAATCCACACACTGCTGGGAAGCGCCTCTCTGCGGTATAATTAATGCAGCATATGAATCCACACACTGCTGGGAAGCGCCTCTCTGCGGTATAATTAATGCAGCATATGAATCCGCACACTGCTGGGAAGCACCTCTCTGCGGTATAATTAATGCAACATATGAATCCACACACTGCTGGGAAGCGCCTCTCTGCGGTATAATTAATGCAGCATATGAATCCACACACTGCGGGGCAGCGCCTCTCTGCAGTATAATTAATGCAGCATATGAATCCACACACTGCTGGGAAGCGCCTCTCTGTGGTATAATTAATGCAGCATATGAATCCACACACTGCTGGGAAGCGCCTCTCTGCGGTATAATTAATGCAGCATATGAATCCACACACTGCGGGGCAGCGCCTCTCTGCAGTATAATTAATGCAGCATAAGAATCCACACACTGCTGGGAAGCTCCTCTCTGCAGTATAGAATGTTTTGTTTTGTTGTTTTTTTATGTGCTGGAAAAGACAATGTAATGAAAGAGGAATGCACTGCTTAACCTAATAAAACAGTTACAAAGTAACACAGAGCGTGCCCGGCACCCGCTGCCAGCCTTTCCATATCTGCTACAGTTATTTTGCTGTGAAAAAGATTAATTCCCCCCTTGTGTCTATTTGAAACCAACAGGACTGCATAAATCTGATCTGCCATCAAAGAAAAGTGAAATCCCCAGTAAAATCAATCCATCGGAGATTCTTGGACAGGAATGAATCACAGGGCCTCTGTCCTGCTGCCATGGTTCGGCAGGGCGACTCGCCCACCAACGAGTCAATTCATCACAATGCGCTTGGTTCAGGCTCAGCCGCGCTGGACCGCTGGAAATCCAATAACAAATCATCAAATGTGCATATGGTGTGACCGCGCATTCTCGTTTTTATGTGATTTCATGTGTTTTTGTAGCATTAGACATAATGAAGCTGTAGAATGAGGGCGGGCAGTGAACGCGATGAGAACTGCTTATGTTTTTTGGCATTCGCAGCGTTCCCTTTTGTTGTATATTTTGGAGATCAGAAAATGTAACCATGTTCTCATACTATACATCCCAGATCAGTGTTTCCCAAGCCTGGTCCTCAGGTCCCCCTAAGGCTAGGGTCAGACGAACGCATTTTTCGCGTCGACGTGGAAAAGTGCGGTCGAACGAACGGACATATTTTTACGGAATACGCGATAGCGGTCATACGATGCGCCTTTTCGTTCGTGATTTGTCACGGATCAACAATAAAACACTTTTTGCGTCTGGACGTTATGTTGGCCGGACATTAGCAGCGTCTGAAGTCTCCCAATCACGCAAACACGCCGCTATGCGGCCGCAGCGCACTCTGTACGTCAGTAGTAGCGGTTTGACGTATCTCGAAAAAATGCGATTTCGTTTGCCACTTGCGTTGCGCGGACGAACTTTCGTGCGGCCGTACTTCGTGGTTCCCCGGCATTGGACGTCATTGCTGTAGCACGGCCGTGATTTTGTGCGCTAAACGCACGTTAAAACTGCGTTCGTCTGACCCTAGCCTTACAGGCCAGGTTTGCAGGACATCTGAAAAAAGAAAACGGAACGCCGATGTTTAAAAAAGGGTGTCTAAAAATGTAAAAATGTATGAAAATGCGTGGAAATAGCAAAAAAAAGTCCAAAAAAATGTATTTAAACGGTCTGTTACAGAATAAAAATAACACCATTAAGAGAAAAATGGAAATCAAACATTTTGCTGAATAATAGCTAAAAATGTCAAAAAATAATTAAATAAAAAGACTTTTTGCAGCAAATGGAAAGAATAAACGATTGAATGTTAAAATATAGAATATTTTCTACCATTGAAACCTATGGGATTGCCGTTTAGGCTAGGGTCAACGAACGCATTTTTCGCGTCGACCGTGGAAAAGTGCGGTCGAACGAACGGACATATTTTTTCACGGAATTACGCGGAAGCGGTCATACGATGCGCCTTTTCGTCCGTGATTTTGACGGATCAACAATAAAACACTTTTTGCGTGCTGGACGTTATGTGGCCGGACATTAGCAGCGTCTGAAGTCTCCCAATCACGCACACACGCCGCTATCGGCCGCAGCGCACTCTGTACGTCAGTAGTTAGCGTTTGACGTTCTCGGAAAAAATGCGTTCGTTGGCCACTTGCGTTGCGCGGACGAACTTTCGCGGCCGTACTTCGTGTTTCCCCGGCATGGACGTCATTTGCTGCTAGCACGGCCGTGATTTTGTGCGGCTAAACGCACGTTAAAACTGCGTTCGTCTGACCCTAGCTTAAACCTGTCGAACTGAAGCCACGGCATTTCACTCAGGGTTATTCAAAGAGATCCAAATTGTTCCCGAAAGGTAACCGAATAGTGAAATTCAGTGTACGGTTACCTTTTCTGGCCATTCGGCTATCCAGAGAGCAAGCAGTTTGCCAAATGTTGGCGAATTGCCTGCACATATGGTGCCTGTTCGAGGGCAGTGAAATCCCAATAGAGAAGCAATGCTTCGCCTATTCAGAGCACAAACCAGCAGTGAAAAGTTCCCGAAATGCCCTGCCATTCGGTGGCTTCATGCAGCAGATTTATTCAGGCGAATCCCATAGGCTTCAATGTTAAAAATATTCTGCACTAAAAAGTCTCTTCATTTATAAGTATTTTTAAAGATCTTTTAGGCATTTTTCGGGATTTTTTTCTTTTCTTTTTTTATCTCTTTTTTTTTTTAATCGTTTTTTCTTTTTTCTGTAAGAGCCCTTTTTATCATCATTCATTGGATCTTATATGTAAATTTCCGACATTTTCGTTCTGTAGTTTATTTACAAACGGCGTTTCACTTTTCAAACATTCAAGCGTACTGTTATTTCTTTTTCCACTCTATTCGTCTGCGGTGTCGGCTTTTTCCGACGGCTGCTCTGCGCTCTTATCGGCTCCTGTTCAAGTTTCTCTGGCGTGTTCGGCAGGGTTAATCCAGATGTTTTGCGGGCTTTAGTGAGTTTTCGGGCGGGTTTTGCGGTGAGTGTTCGGCGTGTTTGCGTTGGGTTTTCCTTGCACTTCGACGACCCTGTGCTGCTTGCTGAATGCATCGCAGGGTCGCAGAAATAGGATCGCCGAATTGAAGCGAATGGAAAGTCACCGAACATATGGTGACATTTCGATTCTCTTTGAATAACCCTGACGGACATTTCTCTGCTGTTCGGTGTCTGAATAGATTAACCATTGCTTCTCTTCTGAATAACCCCCATATTGTTACATTATTAGAATTCACAATATTGTTTTATTTTTTTTCTGTTTTATTTTGAATATTCTAGAATCCCACCCGGACGGGACCAGGAGATCTTATCTACCAGGAGCCACCATGCTTTTCTCTCCCTTTATGCTGCAAATGGGAGAGATCAGTAAATGCAGCTATAACTCATTGCTGAGCTCCGCCGAACGAAACATAATAAACCCATATTGCAAAGGCATCACAAGCCATCACTCACGTTTATATGTCAGCTCGCACTCATTACTTATCCGCCTGTTTGCGTAAGGCCCGTTTTACATTTTCATTGTTTATAAATATTTGCTAGAAAAAGAAGCTCCTATCAAAGATGTTATTAAGACGAGGTCTGATAAATGGCCCTTTCTGGATCATTTACTTTTACCGAGCATCGGGGAGAGCTCATTATACGCTTCTCTCCAGTTGCTCCTTATAGGGGGGATAGGCTGGGGGGGGGGGTAGAACATAAATCTGTCCTACAATAAGCCATTATGAACGCTTATTTCCTCGAGGATTTGGATCTTAAGATTTTTCCACTGTTAAAAAAAAGGGAAATAAAAAGATAAAAATATTCAGTTCAAGCTTGAAACAAGCACTTTGGAACGTTCAGGAATAAGTGAAGATACAAATAGTGTCTTATATAAGAAATAAAACAATATAGTTACCTGTTCCTTATGTAGATAGAACAGTGTGACCTACTGTGGAAATTTGGAATAATTACAACCAAGGGGGATAAGGCTAGGGTCAAACGAACGCATTTTTCGCATCGTCCATAAAAAAGTGCGTCCGAACGCATGGACGTGCTTTTTCACGGAATACGCAATAGAGATCATACGATGCGCAATTACGGCCGTGATTTTTTACGGATCCAAACCACTGGACGTTATGTTGGCCGGACATGTGCAGCGACTGATGTCTCCTAATCACGCACACACGCCGCTATGCGGACGCAGCGCACTCTGTACGTCAGTACTAGCGGTTCGACGTGCTTGCAAAAATGCATTCGTTTGCCGCTTGTGTTGCGAGGCCGAAATTTCGTGCGACTGTACTTCGTGTGTGGGCCTGCGTTGGACGTCATTTGCTGCTACCACGGTCGTAATAAAGTGCGGCTGCACGCGCGTTCGCACTGTGTTCGTCTGACCCCAGCCTTAAAGTTAGCTGTATGATGGATGAATCGATCAATAGCCAAGGAATTTGAGCCAATATGATACGATCATTCACACTGCACATTACTGTGAGTGTTATTGCTGTGGATTCTGTGATACCCTCATACACACCGCACATTACTGAGAGTTTTATTGCTGTGGATTCTGTGATACCCTCATACACACTGCACATAACTGCAAGGTTTTTTGCTGTGCAGCTCTGTGATACGCTCATACACACCGCACATTACTGTGTGTTTTATTGCTGTGGTGCTCTGTGATACGTTCATACACAGGGCAGCCATCAAAAATTATGGGGCCCCTTACTGAACCTCACGACTCCCTCAACCTCTAACAGCTTTTCTCCCCCTTCCAAAAAAAAGGGCATAACATAGTACCACAGCAATAAAACTCAAAGTAATGGGCAGTGTGTATGAGCGTATCACAGAGCTCCACAGCAATAAAACTCACAGTAATGTGCAGTGTGTATGAGCGTATCACAGGGCTCCACAGCAATAAAACTCACAGTAATGTGCAGTGTGTATGAGCGTATCACAGAGCTCCACAGCAATAAAACTCACAATAATGTGCAGTGTGTATGAGCGTATCACAGGGCTCCACAACAATAAAACTCACAGTAATGGGCTGTATATGATGGCCTTTGGGTCTGGGGTCTGGGCCTGGTCCCTGGGGTCTGGGCCCTGGGTCTGGTTTGGGCCTTGGGGTCTGGGCCTTGGGGTCTGGTCTGGGTCTTGGGGTCTGGTCTTGGCCCTGGGTCTGATCCCTGGGTCTGGGCCTTGGGTCTAGGCTGGACCCTGGGTCTGGGCCTTGGGGTCTGGTCCCTGGGGGTCTGGCTGGACCCTGGCTCACCTCTCCGCTGTCTTCTGTCCCTGTCCTTCTTTTCTTTTCTCTTCCTTCTTCTTTTCTTCTCCTGGGCCCTCCGTCTTCTCTGCTGTTCTCCCGGGCCCTCCTCCGTCGCAGGCAGCTGCTCACGTGACTGGAGGGGGCGGCGCCAAAGCAGCGTGCTTGGGAGGCCCACACATGCTGCTTAGCCCCGCCCAGCCAGTCAGGAGGAACCGGAGGAGACAGTACAGCTCCGGATTCGGAGAGTCCGATACCGGAGCTGTAAAAGGGCGCCGCCGCTGTTGATGGGGCCCTGGCGGCCCGGGCCCCTTACGGCAGCATGGGGTGTAATGCCCTGATGGCGGCCCTGTTCATACACAACACACATTACTGTGAGTTTTATTGCTGTGGAGCTCTGTTATACACTCATACACACCGCACATTACTGTGAGTTTTATTGCTGTGGAGCTCTGTTATACACTCATACACACCGCACATTACTGTGAGTTTTATTGCTGTGGAGCTCTGTTATACACTCATACACACCGCACATTACTGTGAGTTTTATTGCTGTGGAGCTCTGTTATACACTCATACACACCGCACATTACTGTGAGTTTTATTGCTGTGGAGCTCTGTTATACACTCATACACACCGCACATTACTGTGAGTTTTATTGCTGTGGAGCTCTGTTATACACTCATACACACTGCACATTACTGTGAGTTTTATTATCCCTCTGCATGCAAAGATTGTGAGAAGGTAGTATGCCACATAACAGAATGATGTAAAGGGGGCACATTTTATTTAAAACACTCATTTTGATGTTGTATTTGTCTTAAATTCCTTATTTTAATGACATTTCTCTTATAGCATCCCAGGCCCTGCAGCGAAACCTTATTAAAGCTCCTGACTATTTTAAAGCTCGATGGAAAAACTGTAACGATTTCTCGTTATCCTATGCAGAGGAGCCTTGTGCCAAAGAACAGTCAGCGAGCTTGGGGAATGTATGTCTGCCCCTTTAGGACATTCTTTGGCTTGCAGATCAATACGGAGGTCCTGTAGTTCAGTGTAAGTTTAATGTCCTTTTTCCATAACTGAGCGCTAGTGAATCATCTCTCCTTCCAGCAGCTATTGTATATGTTAAACCTATAAAACTTACTGTTTGCACAATCTCTTTGCTCCTTATCCTTGTCTAACCTCTACATCGAGCCGAGAGGAACTCTGCCCAGCAACCGGCAAGGGAGACGACCCTCTGGGCAATATCACACCACGCTGATTGATGTACGGACAGAATTTGCTTGTAAGGGCGACCACCTGTATTTATGCAGCCTGGCCACCTGCGTAAAATCAAAGTAAACGATCAGGACGTCTGACCTTTGGAGAAGCACATGCCGAAGCAGATTTGTACTTCGCAAATCTCAATTAAACGCTGCGGAAAGTGGAGAGTTAGGAAGAAGTTGGCCAAGAAAAGGCATTCGGTTCAAACCACAGACAATCTGAGCGCTTACTCCCTGTATGATCTTGATTACAGCTGCCAGGTGCCCGTCTTCTTTACACCCACTAAATGCCAGCCAAGGTCATGAAAGGTCATTTACAATAAACATTTGTGATACCTGGATGTCAGGGTCGGCTAACTTTGCACTGTGTTTACTCTAAGCAATTATTTGTGCATGGTCCAACTCAATCAACTGGAAAAGGAAGCCATTATTTGACATTGGGGTCATGTGCATTACATGCCTATTCAAAACATGGTGTTTCGTTGTTATATACACTTTTTCAGCATATGATGGTCAAACCGAAGACAGCTAATGCTAAGTATGGTTGCTGACTTTATAACGCGGGTCACACATGGTGTCATCCATCAGTAATCTTTGGTCAAAGATCAATAAAGCAACATCTAAGGGTTACATTCAGGGTAATTCAAAGAGATCCGAATTGCTTGAGAAAGGTAACCGAACACTGAAAATCAGCGTTCGGTTACCTTTCCTGGCCATTCGGCTATCCAGAGAGCAGGCAATTCGCCAAATCCTGGCGAATTGCCTGCACATACGGTGCCTGTTCGAGGGCAGTGAAATCCCCATAGAGAAGCAATGCTTCGTCTATTCAGAGAACACAAACCAGCAGTGAAAGGTTCCCCTAATGCCCTGCCATTCGGTGGTTTCATTCGGCAAATTTATTCAGGAGAATCCCATAGGCTTCAATGTTAAAAATATTCCCGTTTTAATTCAATATATAATAAACCGTTCATTATAAAATTCTGCAGTAAAAAGTCTCTTTATTTATAGATTTTTTAGGATCTTTTAAGCATTTTTCTGGATTTTTTATTTTTTTTAAGTTTACTTATTTTTTCTGTAACAGCCCTCTTTATTATCATTCATTGGATCATATGTAAATTTCAGACATTTTCGCTCAGTAGTTTCTTTGCAAACAGCGTTTCACTTTTCAAACATTCAAGCAAACTGTTTTCCTAACTTATTCACTGCCTCTTTTGCGGTGTCGGCTTTTTCTGGCGGCTGCGATCGGCTCCTGCTCGGGTTTTTCCGTGGTTTTCGGTAGGTTAATCCAGACGTTTTTGCGGGTTTCGGTGTGCATTCGTTGGGTTTTGCGGTTAGTTTTCGTCGGGTTTGCGGTGACTTTTCCCTGCAATTCGGCGGCCCTGTGGTGCTTGCTGAATACACCGCAGGGTCACCGAAATGGGATCGGCAAAAGGAACCGAATTGAAGAGAACGAAAAGTCACCGAACGTGCGGTGACTTTTCGAATCTCTTTGAATTACCCTGATTGTCTTCATTTAGCACATATTTCTCCAACCTCATCTGGGCCATGGAGAAATTCAGGTGTCTGATTTTGCATGGGTTCGAAATGGTCAAGGAGTATAGTTGGCCCAACCCATATATCACCTGGAGAATTGCAATGGCTGTAGATTATTACGGTTTCCAGTCCCGCTTTTAGAAACGGGCAGTGGGGAATGTTAGTTCCTTGTGAATCACAATAGTTTATCGTATAAATCGCTGGTATCATATGAGTCAAAAGTGGGGAAGAGGGTCCTCAGCCATTTTGCCAAAACACTGTCTACGTGCATCCTCGACACATTGGACATCAATAACCCAACGTCATTAACAGTGTCAGAAAGTTGCAAGAATTCCATGAAGCAAGATAATTCCACGTTGATTCTATGTGTACATCAGAGCAATAAGTACTCAATCAGACCGAGAGAAGATCACTATATAGCTGAAAAAGCCATGGTCTTTGTGGTCTTTTTGGTCTGGGTGATACGGAGGTAACAATAAGTTAATTTGAAGCCAATTTGGAATTCCTGTAACATCTTTACGCTTTTCATGCTGTGGTTGAGCTGCAGAGTGTTAGGGTTAGATAAAGCAATGGCTCTACTCACACAAGAAGGAGGACTTTCTAATGACACTCAAACCATTTACAGGTAAACCATTTCCTTATCTGGCAAATATGCCTCAATGATTTTGGCAGGTTCCATGATCTCAAACCACTGACGCAATAACAAGTGGAATGTTCAAATGCCAAACCACTCTGACCCATGATAAAGAGGTCCTTGGATAGAACCAAAACCATTGCAGTTTTCAATAAAACCCTGTTCTTGCATATGACATACCCACCTGTCACCTGATATGACCACTCCTTTCTTAGGCAGCTCAAAGCTGTGGGTGAGATGGGAAGGGTTATGGTTTGATAACGCAAGGGTTCTTCTCACAAAAGAGGAGTATGTTTCAATGACACACAACCAATTTTCATGTAAAACATTTCCTTATCTGTCACATATACCTCACCAGTTTTGGCAGGTTCCATGATCTCAAACCACTGACACAATAGCAAGTGCAATGTTCAACTGCCAAACAACTCCAACCCTTGATAAAGGTCCCTGGATAGAACCGACACCTTGCATTTTCCAACGAAACCCTGCTCTTGCATATAACATGCCCACCTGATATCACCTCTCCTTTCTCCGGCTACTCTGACCCATCTCCATTCTGGTCATTCTTTGTTGTTGTGACCAGGCCCGGATTAACATAGGGGCTGATAGAGCAGCAGCTCGAGGCCCATGCCCCAGAATAGGCCCAGAGAAAAAATAACAATGTCTGCATTGATGGGCATTTGGACCCCTGTATCTACAACTACATAGAAGCTATAGGGTCATGTGATGTATCGTTGGAAAGGCCAGAGCATGGCCTTTCCAATGATACCAAACATGACCAGGTTTTTTGTAACAATAAAAATAATAAATATTTCTTTATTTTTTCTTTCTAACAGCACTATTTTTCACTTTTCAATTATAAAAGGAACAACAATGCAGCACTAACTCACCATCTCATGTGTGGAGATGATGGCACGATCCGTTATTATGAATTGTTACATCAAAAATCGAAACCACCGCACTGCAGCGAAGTGAACCTTGGAACCCCTCGCCACTAATCTTTACACCTCACAAGGTCAAGGGAGGTGTCATTGAACAGGTCAGAGTCTGGCCTTTGCATTGATACCAAACGTGACCGTGTAAAATCTAAAAGAAAAGTGAACCGAAAAATCTTATTTTATCTACTTATTTTTAGTTCCAAAGCGATGGCATTGTCCATTTGTCACGTATAAAATGAGCAATACCACTGCCATTACTCCCCTTCTTATTTCCCACACTGGGAGCAAGGTCAGTGTTTTATAAATAGTCATATTATTCATAAAATACCATCCTCCAAAACACAAGGAGAATATTTAATGTTTTTGGTTAAAATCGAATATTTTCGCAGAAAAATGCAGTAACAGGATCCCATTTCAATTTTTTTTAACTAGAATGTCCTATAGAATATATAACAAAGGTTTGGATGATAAAATGTGAAAATTTATTTTACACGCTGTAAATGATTGAAATCTGAATGGAAATTTCCTCGCACAGTATTATAATTATTATTATTATTCTTTATTTATAAAGCGCCAGCATATTCCGCAGCGCTGATTATCTATTATCTGCCTGATTATATATATCCGTATCTGCACTATTTAATAACCAAAATATGTTTTCATTTCACTAAATTCAAAAAAAAGACACCTAAATCTTCAGCTCCAGCCCCATATAGATCTTAATCCGGCCCTGGTGACTCTGCCAGAATGATGAAAGATTCCCAATGATAACAGGACAAGGAGACGAACCAGGCTCCGATAAACGTATATATCAACAATCAAATTATGTTTTGCTGTTATCACTTTGTGTCACTCTAATCTGACACCAGAGATGTCTCTTACTTTTGGAAATGACCTTGAGTCTTTCCAAATTCCTGATTTTCATCATCAATACTTGTCCCTTTCAGGGCTGAGTTGTGAAGTGTCTGATCCAGCCTCCTTTTGTACCTTTGCAATTGAGCAAACCCCGTAATTATAACCAAGGTTTAGTAATTATTTTTGCGTCATACACAAAGCTCGATGAATGGTGTGAACCCCTTACATTGAACTTCTTCCGCACCGGTGAGGGGGTTGTTCATAGAGACCCCCGATCTTCAACACTGCTGTTATTTATATGTATTTTCTTGTGGCTGTGGTGTCTGTAGAGTCTTGTGGCTCCTCTACATAGTCTGCAATTGCTTGGGATTAATGAACCCTTATCCAAGATTCTTAACCAGCTGCTTGCATTATAAAACCTATGAAAAAAGGTGGAAAAATTATAGATTTGCCTCAGAAACTCACGGATCAATCGTTCCTGCCATTTACACCCAATCCGACGGGATCAAGAGGGAAACGGGGTGAACACACTCAACGAAACAGAATGCATAGACTAAACGCACTCAGGCTCGTTCCAGTAAGACTAGGCACTAGGGATGAGCCGAACACCCCCGAGTTCAGTTCGCATTCGAACTCGAACTTTCCAAATGTTCGAATTCGAACTCGAACACGAACTCAATACAAGTCAATGGGGTAGGGATGTGCGTTTCGGGTTTCGGAATTTCGGAATTTTCACGAAATTTCCCGATTCGTGTTTTCGGATGCGGCCGATTTTCCGAAAATTTTTAGATCCGAAAATGTCAGATCCGAAAAGTTTTCCTAGCCGAAACGAAATATTTTCGGAATTTTCGAATGTACTTGAAATGTGTCAAATCGAAATTTATTGCTTTGAAACGAGGAGAACAGACGTTCCGAAAAAATGAAAATTTCCGAAATCACGAAAAGTCGATACAAAAAACGAGCAAAGTGACACGAAAATACGAAAAATGGTCGATATTCCGAAAAAAAAATGTACCCGAAAAACGAGTCTAACCGAACCGAATCGAAACAGAAATCGGTCGAAACGAGCCGAATCGAAAAGTTTTAACATCCGAAAAATCAAACCGAATCGAACCGAAAAAAAAATCGGTGCACAAGCCTACAATGGGGCTGAAAGTTTGATTTTTAGAGTGCCCTCCAAGAGGGCATATATTCTAGATATTCGCCATAAAAGGTGTATGGGGGTCCGGGTAGTGCCTTGGGGGACAGGAAACAAGGACAAAAAGTAAAAAAAAAACGTTTTTAAAGGGACAGTGAGTTTTCCATGAAATAAGGGTTAAAAATAAAAACCAAAAATTCCTTCAAATATCGTGCCTAGGAGGTCCCCATAACCTGCCCGTGAAGTGGCGGATTTCTAGGATGTATA
Source organism: Leptobrachium leishanense (assembly GCA_009667805.1). Lineage (NCBI taxonomy): Eukaryota > Metazoa > Chordata > Amphibia > Anura > Megophryidae > Leptobrachium > Leptobrachium leishanense. The sequence goes on along the minus strand of CM019069.1, from coordinate 12,263,950 downwards.
GAAATATGTAAAAACCAAAAAATGACATTTCAAATGACGGTAATTGCTTTTCCTTTATTCTATTCATAAACAACTGCTTGGGGCGGCAGCCTGTATGAAAAGAGGAGACATTTTAGGACGCGCAGAAAAAGTTTAGTGATTTTTTGGCTAAATTATTGTGAAACTTATGCAGGCTTTGGATGAAAGTAACAATAGGTGCTTTAAGGCTGGGGTCATACTAGCGCACTTTTAACGTGCGTTTAGGCGCACTTAATCACGGCCGCACTAGCAGCAAATGACACGCAATGACGGCCAATATACGAAGTATGGTCGCACGAAAGTCCGGCCGCGCAACGCAAGTGGAAAATGAACGCATTTTTTCGAGAACGCTGAACCTCTAGTACTGACGTACAGAGTGCGCTGCGTCCGCATAGCGGCGTGTGTGCGTGATTAGGAGACGTCAAACGCTGCTCATGTTCGACCAACATAACGTCCAGACACCCAAAGTTTCCTGGTTTGGATCCGTAAAAAATCCCGCACAAAAATGCGCATCGTATGACCGTTTAAGCACTTTCCGTGAAAAAAACACCTCAATGCGTCCGGACGCACTTTTTGACGTTCGCTGCGAAAAATGTGTTCGTTTGACCCTAGCCTAAAATTGGGCCTTTAGCATCGGCAACAGTGCCGTCACACAGTAACCCCTCTGAGGATATGAATCTGATACAGGCGTCAGTGGCAGTGCACCCAGATACTGTGCCTTTAGTGCCAGGCCAGCAAGTGTCGTCATACAGTAACCCCTCTGTGGTATTGTGGAAGAGTGCAGGGGTGGACCATGTGGTCAGGGCCGGTGCTAGACTATTTTGCGCTGTAGGCAAGACCAGCTACTTGCACCCCCCCAAAAAAAAAAAAACGACACATGAAACTGCTAAATTTCTTTTTATTTAAGAATAAAGTTTGAAAAGCACCAATAGTATAGGTAAAATAAATATGAATAAACTGTATTAAACCATTTTAAATTAACTCTATTAAACAAATTAAAATTAACTGTATTGAACAAATATAAATTAACGAAAAAAAAATAAGAGTTGTCACGTAAGTTTTAATTTCAGACACATCAAAATTTCACTTTGCGTGCCTTATCCTTTGCAAATTTTCATAATGCGTATATATATATATATTGCCCAGGCCAGCTCACATCATGCGTATATATATTGCCCAGGCCCAGGCCAGCTCACATCATGCGTATATATATTGCCCAGGCCCAGGCCAACTCACATCATGCGTATATATATTGCCCAGGCCAGCTCACATCATACGTATATATATATGCCCAGGCCAGCTCACATCATGCGTATATATATTGCCCAGGCCCAGGCCAGCTCACATCATGCGTATATATATTGCCAGGCCCAGGCCAACTCACATCATGCGTTATATATATTGCCCAGGCCAGCTCACATCATACGTATATATATTGCCCAGGCCCAGGCCAGCTTACATCATGCGAATATATATTGCCCAGGCCAGCTCACATCATGCGTATATATATTGCCCAGGCCAGCTCACATCATGAGTATATATATTGCCCAGGCCCAGGCCAACTCACATCATGCGTATATATATTGCCCAGGCCCAGGCCAGCTCACATCATGCGTATATATATTGCCCAGGCCCAGGCCAACTCACATCATGCGTATATATATTGCCCAGGCCCAGGCCAGCTCACATCATGCGTATATATATATTGCCCAGTCCCAGGCCAGCTCACATCATGTGTATATATATATATTGCCCAGGCCAGCTCACATCATGTGTATATATATATATTGCCCAGGCCAGCTCACATCATGTGTATATATATATATTGCCCAGGCCAGCTCACATCATGTGTATATATATTAATGGGTAGAGTCCTCGCGCAAATTTTCATAATGCGTATATATATATATATTGCCCAGGCCCAGGCCAGCCCTCATCATGCATATATACAGTATATTGCCCAGGCCAATCCCCTGGTGGAGATAGGGGGTTCATTTGAACCCCGATATCTCCAGGCAGCTAGGGGGTCATGGAGGGTGTCAATCGAAAGGCCTGAGCATGGCCTTTCGAATGATATCCAACATGACCAGGTATAAAGTAAAAAAAAAAAAAAAAAAAAAAACATGTATTTTTTTTGTCTGTTATTTTTATTAATGCAGCAGTATTGTTCACATTTCAATTATAATGTGAACGATGATGCACTAATGATTTTTTTCTATGGGGTGCGTTTGCTATAAATCACGTAATTCCCCCCACAAAATGTAACAAGTCCCCATTTCTAATTTTTGTACAAGCGCACCCCATAGAAAACATAACCGCAAACGCTCATGTGCTAAAATGTGAAAAAAAAACACTTTACACACTCCAGATGATTAAAAATTCAATTTTTATTGCATTTTTTGTCATAATATACAGGCAGGACATGACGGATACATATAAAAATCATATATTATGAATCTGCGGAGTCTGCCGGAAAGAACAATATCTAATATGTCTGGGTCATTTTATAAAATGTGGCTTCAAATCGCGTTTAAACATGATGAGCGAAAGCGGTAAAAATGAGCTGAGCACACAGCGGTGAAATGCAGCATATTAGAAGAAGATTTAGGAGAGAAATTAACACTTCTCAGAAGCACAGGTGTTGTTTGACACATCAGGAGACACACCACACCCTCGTTGTACATACAATGTATCAAATTCATTAGACCAGGCTAAAAACACCTGTTTTCGCGTTTGAAAATACGGGTCATTTAGAGGTGAGAATCTTTGCACTTAGACATTATTTTTTAATTCAATATCTAATAAACCGTTGCTTATAATATTCTGCAGTAAAGAGTCTCTTTATTTCTAGATTTTTTAGTATTTTTTAAGGATTTTTTATACTCTTTTCAAAATTTTTATTTTTTTTGCGAACTCGAACCGAACACGCCCAAAAAGTTCGAAGTTCGCGAACTTGCGAACGGCCAAAGTTCAAATCGAACTCTGAACTGATCGAACCGAACAGCTCATCCCTACTAGGCACCTGCTGAAAATGCTGCATCAGTCTACGCCATGTATGGAGCCAATGCTTGTGTGAACTATAAACTCTTAGCACGTCCCTAGAGTTCAGGTCCTGGTTAGCTTCATAAATTGGGTGGAACCCCTCGCATTAAACTCTTTGTACACCGGGGGGGTTGTCCATAGAGCCCCTGTTCTTCAACACTGCTACTTTTTATATAGTTTCTCAGTCAGATGACTCCACTTTAAAGTCTACAGGAACATGGAATTTAAAAACCATCATCCAGCGTCCTCCACCAGTTAAATGGACTAGAAAGCCTAAGAAAAATGGCGGACGAATGATAGATTTGCCCCAGAAACTCATAACTTTATGGTCTCTGCCATTTGCACCCATTCTGAGGAGATCAAGAGGGAAACGAGGTGAGTACACTCAACGAAAACAGGAGGAAGAATGCATAGACTCAAGACTCTGCACATGCTCTAAATGCTCACTCAGTCTACACCATGTATGGAGCCAAGATGCGTGTGATCTATAAACTCTCCGCACATCCCTGCTTCTGAGCTTGGATACTGGTTAACTTTCCTCCTGCCTTTATGTAAAACGAAGACGGATGCCAAGAGTTGACTTGCCAAAAGGTCTGTAACGTTTCCATCACGCGAGCAGTAACTATCGCTGCTCGGAATACTGGAACGCGCTCTGATTTAGGTGTCTGTTGTACAGTGGTACATTACACAACATAGACATAAAGTACATTGCTGAGCGGCTGCCAATGAGAAGAGAGAGACCTTGGAAATACTTTTATTTGACTTATTCTGATCCTGTTGAGTTCTAAAAGAAAATGCGACTTTGATACGATGATTTGACGACTGGCCACGTGTGCCATTAGCCTTGATGGATCACATTTTATTTATTTGAGGAGCCGAAGCATCTTTCAGATTATTGATAGAAATATATTTTAGGCATTCTTTGAACATAAAGCTATTTATGATTGAACATAATAGTCTATAACATTATTATGCAGTAGTCAAGGAAATAGTAATGTGGATCCCACTATACAATGTGCTAAGACTGCTTTAATCAAAGCAAGGAGAGACAACGTTTCGGCTCATTCCAACAGCCTTTATCAAAAAGTTCATATAGTGAGCGTAAACGTTGTCGCTCTTTGCTCTGATTAAGCAAGATTGCAGCGATCTATATGTATGATGTGTGTGTGTGTGTGTGTGTGTGAAAGCAGAAATGGGTTACAGTTGTGTGTCTTTTTTGTATGCATGTGAATGCAGAGGTGTATTTGTATGGTGTGTGTGACTGCAGAAATGGGTTAGAGCTGTGTGTGTTTGTGTGTATGCATGTGAATGCAGTGGTATATATGTATGGTGTTGAATGCAGAAATGGGTTAGAGCTGTGTGTGTTTGTGTGTATGCATGTGAATGCAGAGGTGTATATGTATGTGTTGAATTCAGAAATGGGTTAGAGCTGTGTGTGTTTGTGTGTATGCATGTGAATTCAGAGGTGTATATGTATGTGTTGAATGCAGAAATGGGTTAGAGCTGTGTGTGTTTGTGTGTATGCATGTGAATGCAGAGGTGTATATGTATGTGTTGAATGCAGAAATGGGTTAGAGCTGTGTGTGTATGCATGTGAATGCAGAGGTGTATATGTATGTGTTGAATGCAGAAATGGGTTAGAGCTGTGTGTGTTTGTGTGTATGCATGTGAATGCAGAGGTGTATATGTATGTGTTGAATGCAGAAATGGGTTAGAGCTGTGTGTGTTTGTGTGTATGCATGTGAATTCAGAGGTGTATATGTATGTGTTGAATGCAGAAATGGGTTAGAGCTGTGTGTGTTTGTGTGTATGCATGTGAATGCAGAGGTAAATAAGCATGGTGTGTGTGTGTGAATGCAGAAGTGTGTTAGAGCTGTGTGTTGGTGTCAGTGTGGATAAATGCAGAGGTGTATTTATGTTGTGTGTTGTTAGCATATGTGTCAATGCAGAAGTTGGCTGCAGCGTTGTGAGTGTGTGTGTGTTTGTGTGTGTAAGTAGTGGTAACAGTCTGGAGTGTCATCATTATTTTCCAGGTCATGGATTGGCTTAGAGTAAAGGTCCAAGTCTTGGCAGAGTAGCTCACACTGGAGTCTTGCGTCATGGAGTTAACACGTCTGTCATTCCATCACGTGAAGCTGCCGACCTCAGGATGATTAGTTAGAAAAACCAAAAGAGGACCGAGCACTCAGGATGGACCATGAAGGAGCTTTATTGCCTGTATGCCATCACAACGTTTCAGCTCAGGATTATTATGTGGCCTCATTAATATTATTATACTAAAAGCAGAAACGTGTAATTTTGTTGCAAGATGTTTCAGATTTAAAGAGAATCTCGACACACTCAGTAGCCGATACATGTATGTAGGAACGACTGAATACTTCAAGCATTTCCGTTAAGAAGCAGATTCTTGCTATTTCCTACATGGATACATATGATAAACACACAACGATTCCAGAAATCCACATGAAACCAGATAAAGAATAGAAATAACCAAGCGACTCATGTAAACCGTTAAAGCCAGTTTAATGGAATGAAAATAAACAGTAACGTTTGGTCGTGTTGGGACGGAACGAGCGACTGAAGAGCTTGTCCAACTGGAAGCCGAAAAATCAGCGAAATTCTTTCCATTTTACACAGAGCTAGTCATGAAATCTCTTGAAACGATAATAAACTCTGGCCTCATAGCAACAGCGAATGGGAATGTTTGAACGTTGCCCTTAATCCGGAGCGAGCGGAGCGCAGCAAGAACTCACAGGGGGTTTGTGATGTCTGAAAAGCCTAGCAGTGAATTTAGCATCGAGCGACAGGATGATTCAGCACAAACCCTGCATCTGATTTACTTTGTGCCTTCGGAATCCGTCACATTCCGGAGACGTCCGGCACGTATCACATATAAATTTCATGATCTGGGTTTTCATATCCTCAAACGTTCTGCGACCTTTTTAAATAATGTTTGTTCCTCCGAGAGACAAGAGGAACGAGGAGGAAAACGTGAAATTATACAAACTTATTCATAGTTTCGATGTGCCCCCTTCACGTCGGCTCATTAAGCTTACAGGGTTATTCAAAGAAAATCGAAAAGTCACTTTTCATTCTCTTCAATTCGATGCGATTTGGCGATCCCATTTCGGCGACCCTGCGGTGTATTCAGCAAGCACCACAGCGCCATCGTAATGCAGGGAAAAGCCGCCACAAACCCGAGAAACACTCACCGTAAAACCTGGCGAACGCACACGAAACCCGCAAAAACATCTGTATTAACCCCGCCGAACATGACGGAGAAACCCGAGCAGGAGCCGATCACACGCAGCGCAGCCACCAGAAAAACCCGACACTGCAGACGAATGGAGTGGAAAAAAAACAAAAAAGGACGCTTGAATGTTTGAAAAGTGAAACGCTGTTTGCAAAGAAACTACTGAGCGAAAATGTCTGAAATTTACACATAAAATCCAATAAATCCGATAATAAAGAGGGCTGTTACAAAAAAAAAAAAACACTATTTAACCACTTCAATGCGGAGGACGTGCTCAGCGCGTCCTCCGCATTACTGCTGCTGTGCGGAGGACGCGCTGAGCGCGTCCTCCCATTGGGGTCAGCGTTCGGCCGGGTTCCGGTCAATCGCTGGCCCCCCCGGTGCGGGCTGACATCCTCGATGTCAGCCCAGCATCCGGAACCGCAGCCGCTGAAATTAGGTGTCATCGCGGCAGCGCAATGACACCTAATTCAGGCGCCCCCCCCCGCATGTGCGGAGGAGGCGCCTGAAAGGGAGGGGGGAGGTCCTTCGGACCTCTCTCCCTCCCGATCGGTGGCGTTGCGGGGGTTAACCCAGGCACCATTTGGAAGGGCACAGCCTGCCCTTCCAAATGGTGCCTGGCATTAACCCCTGGGGAGCTGGATCGCGAATCGGCGCTGAAAAGCGCCGGTTCGCGATCCTTTCCCGAGCTGGCCGACATCTTGGATGTCGGTCAAGCCTCTGGAAACTCCCCCTGAGGACTGGCGTCATCGTGCGTAGCACGATGACGCCAGTCCTAGAGTTAACCCCTAACTGCCACCAACGGTGGAGATAGGGAGTTCCAATGAACTCCCTATCTCCCGATCCGTGGCAGCTAGGGGTTAAAGTTTGGTATTGCTGGATCGGCCAGAGCATGGCCGTTCCAACGATACCAAACACTACTGTGAAAATTTTTGTAAAAAAAAAAAAAAAAGGAAAAATAAAAATAAAAAAAAATTAAAAAAAAAATTATAAAAAAAAAATTTAATTTTTTTTTTCTTTTTTTTGGTTTGTTAATGCAGCAATATGTTCCCATTTCAATTATAATGTGAACAATGATGCTGCACTAACGATTTTTGCATGCGGTGCGTTTGTTAAAAATCGCGTAATTTTCACCAAAAAAAAATGTAACGAGACCCATCTCTAATTTTTTTAACAAGCGCACCCCATACAAAATATAACCGCAATTGCATGCATGTTAAAATGTGAAAAAAACACTTTACACGTTGTAAATTATTGAAAATACATATTTTATTGCATTTTTTGTTAAATATACAGACATGACATAACTATACATATAATAATGACATATTATGAATCTACCGAGTCTGACGGAAAGAACGATATATAATATGTCTGGGTCATATACTAAAATAAGCCTTCAAAACACGTTTAAACATGATGAGCAAAACCGGTAAAAATGACCTCAGCACAGAGGTGTGAAAAGCCTCAGCAGCGAAAGGGTTAAAAAATGAAACAGAAAAAAGTTTTCGCAAAAAGATCCCGAAAAATGCCAAAAAGATCCTAAAAATCTATACAAAAGGAGACTTTTTACTGCAGAATATTATAATCAACGGTTTATTAGATATTGCATTAAAACAGGAATATTTTTAAAATTGAAGCCTATGGGATTCGCCTGCACCGATTTTTTTTTCGATTCGATTCGATTCGGTTCGGGTCGTTCTGATTTTTAAATTTTTCGTTTCGGCTCGTTTCGGATGATTTTGTTTTCGGCTCGTTTCATTTTGGCTCGTTTTTCGTATCGACTTTTTTTCCGGGATTTTGGCAATTTTCGTGTTATCGGATCGGCTCGTTTTTCGGATCGACTTTTTTTCGTGATATCTGAAATTTTCGTGTTTTTCAGAACGTCTGTTCTCCTCGTTTCAAAGTGTCTATTCCTTTTGAGTGAAAGTTACTAATGGTTTTTCGGATACGATATTTCTGTCGATACAATAATTCTGTCAATACGATAATTCTTCCGATTCTATGTTTTTTTTTTTATTAAATAAAGATCCTTTTTTTCTTATGAATATGCATTGCACAACTTTATTTAATCATATTAAAATGGTATGAAAGGAACAAAAATGAACAAAATGATTTAAAAAGACCAAAACTGACCCAAGTGGTCTGACTTTAAAAATAAAAACCAGAATAAAAGGTATTAAAATGGAAAAAAAGCTGAACAAAATTATCAGAAACGAAAAAAAAAAACAGAAAAAATAAAATGATTTAAAAGGAAAAAAATAAAATAAATTAATGTAGCTTATGAATCTGCACACTGCTGGGAACAAGCGCCTCGCTGCGCGGTATAATTTACGCAGCATATGAATCCGCACACTGTGGGGAACAAGGGCCTCTCTGCGCGTTATAATTAATGCAGCATATGAATAATCACACTGCTGGGAAGCGCCTCTATGCGCGGTATAATTAATGCAGCATATGAATACGCACACTGCTGGGAAGCGCCTCTGCGGTATAATTAATGCAGCATATGAATCCACACACTGCTGGGCAGCGCCTCTCTGCAGTATAATTAATGCAGCATATGAATCCGCACACTGCTGGGAAGCGCCTCTCTGCGCGCTATAATTAATGCAGCATAAGAATCCACACACTGCTGGGAAGCGCCTCTCTGCAGTATAATTAATGCAGCATATGAATCCACACACTGCAGGGAAGCACCTCTCTGCGGTATAATTAATGCAGCATATAAATACGCACACTGCTGGGAAGCGCCTCTCTGCAGTATAATTAATGCAGCATATGAATCCGCACACTGCTGGGAAGCGCCTCTCTGCGGTATAATTAATGCAGGATATGAATCCACACACTGCTGGGCAGCGCCTCTCTGCAGTATAATTAATGCAGCATATGAATCCACACACTGCAGGGAAGCACCACTCTGCAGTATAATTAATGCAGCATATGAATCTGCACACTGCGGGGAAGCGCCTCTCTGCAGTATAATTAATGCAGCATATGAATCCACACACTGCTGGAAGCGCCTCTCTGCGGTATAATTAATGCAGCATATGAATCCACACACTGCTGGGAAGCGCCTCTCTGCAGATAATTAATGCAGCATATGAATCCACACACTGCTGGGCAGCGCCTCTCTGCAGTATAATTAATGCAGCATATGAATCCACACACTGCAGGGAAGCACCACTCTGCAGTATAATTAATGCAGCATTAGAATCCGCACACTGCTGGAAGCGCCTCTCTGCGCGCTATAATTAATGCAGCATAAGAATCCACACACTGCTGGGAAGCGCCTCTCTGCAGTATAATTAATGCAGCATATGAATCCACACACTGCTGGGCAGCGCCTCTCTGCAGTATAATTAATGCAGCATATGAATCCACACACTGCAGGGAAGCACCACTCTGCAGTATAATTAATGCAGCATATGAATCTGCACACTGCGGGGAAGCCCTCTCTGCAGTATAATTAATGCAGCATATTGAATCCACACACTGCTGGAAGAGCCTCTCTGCAGTATAATTAATGCAGCATATGAATCCACACACTGCCGGGAAGCGCCTCTCTGCAGTATAACTAATGCAGCATATGAATCCACACACTGCTGGGATGCACCTCTCTGCAGTATAATTAATGCAGCATATGAATCCACACACTGCTGGGAAGCGCCTCTCTGCAGTATAACTAATGCAGCATATGAATCCACACACTGCTGGGAAGCGCCTCTCTGCAGTATAATTAATGCAGCATATGAATCCACACACTGCTGGGCAGCGCCTCTCTGCAGTTTAATTAATGCAGCATATGAATCCACACACTGCAGGGAAGCACCACTCTGCAGTATAATTGATGCAGCATATGAATCTGCACACTGCGGGGAAGCGCCTCTCTGCAGTATAATTAATGCAACATATGAATCCGCACACTGCGGGGAACAAGCGCCTCTCTGCGGTATAATTAATGCTGCATATGCATCCGCACACTGCGGGGAAGCGCCTCTCTGCAGTATAATTAATGCAGCATATGAATCCACACACTGCCGGGAAGCGCATCTCTGCGGTATAATTAATGCAGCATATCAATCCACACACTGCTGGGAAGCGCCTCTCTGCGGTATAATTAATGCAGCATATGAATCCGCACACTGCTGGGAAGCACCTCTCTGCAGTATAATTAATGCAGCATATGAATACGCACACTGCTGGGCAGCGCCTCTCTGCGGTATAATTAATGCAGCATATGAATCCGCACACTGCTGGAAAGCGCCTCTCTGCAGTATAATTAATGCAGCATATGAATACGCACACTGCTGGGAAGCGCCTCTCTGCAGTATAATTAATGCAGCATATGAATCCACACACTGCTGGGAAGCGCCTCTCTGCGGTATAATTAATGCAGCATATGAATCCACACACTGCTGGGAAGCGCCTCTCTGCGGTATAATTAATGCAGCATATGCATCCGCAAACTGCTGGGAAGCGCCTCTCTGCGGTATAATTAATGCAGCATATGCATCCGCAAACTGCTGGGAAGCGCCTCTCTGCGGTATGATTAATGCAGCATATGCATCCGCAAACTGTGGGGAAGCGCCTCTCTGCGCGCTATAATTAATGCAACATATGAATCCGCACACTGCGGGGAACAAGCGCCTCTCTGCGGTATAATTAATGCAGCATATGCATCCGCAAACTGCTGGGAAGCGCCTCTCTGCGGTATAATTAATGCAGCATATGAATCCACACACTGCTGGGAAGCGCCTCTCTGCAGTATAATTAATGCAGCATATGAATCCACACACTGCTGGGAAGCGCCTCTCTGCAGTATAATTAATGCAGCATATGAATCCACACACTGCTGGGCAGCGCCTCTCTGCGGTATAATTAATGCAGCATATGAATCCACACACTGCTGGGAAGCACTTCTCTGCAGTATAATTAATGCAGCATATGAATACGCACACTGCGGGGAAGCGCCTCTCTGCGCGCTATAATTAATGTAGCATATGAATCCGCACACTGCGGGGAACAAGCGCCTCTCTACGGTATAATTAATGCAGCATATGAATCCACACACTGAGCATATCGATTTGCACTTACCAGATACGTTATATTTTGTTTACATTCTATGGTGTGGGGGAAGCCACTATCTGCTGGTGTAGCATTGGAGTTGGGGTGGCCACTGCGTGTTGTGTGGCGCTTACCATTTGTTTCACAACAAGTCCCCCATCTCTAAATTTTTAACAAGCGCAACTCATAAAAATATAACCATAAACGCTCGCATGTTAAAATGTAAAAAAAAAACACGTTACACATTGCAAATTATTGAAAATTCCAATTTTATTGCATTTTAAGTTATAATATACAGACAGGATACATTAATTACACCGCAGTGTGTGGATTCATATGCTGCATTAATTATACTGCAGAGAGGCGCCTCCCGCAGTGTGTGGATTCATATGCTGCATTAATTATACCGCAGAGAGGCGCTTCCCAGCAGTGCGTGGATTCATATGCTGCATTAATTATACTGCAGAGAGGTGCTTCCCAGCAGTGTGTGGATTCATATGCTGCATTAATTATACCGCAGAGAGGCGCTTCCCAGCAGTGTGTGGATTCATATGCTGCATTAATTATACTGCAGAGAGGAGCTTCCCAGCAGTGTGTGGATTCATATGCTGCATTAATTATACCGCAGAGAGGCGCTTCTTCCCAGCAGTGTGTGGATTCATATGCTGCATTAATTAAACTGCAGAGAGGCGCTTCCCGGCAGTGTGTGGATTCATATGCTGCATTAATTATACCGCAGAGAGGCGCTTCCCAGCAGTGTGTGGATTCATATGCTGCATTAATTATACCGCAGAGAGGCGCTTCCCAGCAGTGTGTGGATTCATATGCTGCATTAATTATACCGCAGAGAGGCGCTTCCCAGCAGTGTGTGGATTCATTTGCTGCATTAATTATACCGCAGAGAGGCGCTTCCCAGCAGTGTGTGGATTCATATTCTGCATTAATTATACTGCAGAGAGGCGCTTCCCAGCAGTGTGTGGATTCATATGCTGCATTAATTATACTGCAGAGAGGCGCTTCCCGGCAGTGTGTGGATTCATATACTGCATTAATTATACTGCAGAGTGGTGCTTCCCTGCAGTGTGTGGATTCATATGCTGCATTAATTATACTGTAGAGAGGCGCTTCCCAGCAGTGTGTGGATTCATATGCTGCATTAATTATACTGCAGAGTGGTGCTTCCCTGCAGTGTGTGGATTCATATGCTGCATTAATTATACTGTAGAGAGGCGCTTCCCAGCAGTGTGTGGATTCATATGCTGCATTAATTATACTGCAGAGAGGTGCTTCCCGGCAGTGTGTGGATTCATATGCTGCATTAATTATACTGCAGAGAGGCGCTTCCCAGCAGTGTGTGGATTCATATGCTGCATTAATTATACAGCAGAGAGGCGCTTCCCAGCAGTGTGTGGATTCATATACTGCATTAATTATACAGCAGAGAGGCGCTTCCCGCAGTGTGCGGATTCATATGTTGCATTAATTATACCGCAGAGAGGCGCTTCCCAGCAGTGTGCGGATTCATATGCTGCATTAATTATACTGCAGAGAGGTGCTTCCCAGCAGTGTGTGGATTCATATGCTGCATTAATTATACCGCAGAGAGGCGCTTCCCAGCAGTGTGTGGATTCATATGCTGCATTAATTATACCGCAGAGAGGCGCTTCCCAGCAGTGTGCGGATTCATATGCTGCATTAATTATACTGCAGAGAGGCGCTTCCCAGCAGTGTGTGGATTCATATGCTGCATTAATTATACCGCAGAGAGGCGCTTCCCGGCAGTGTGTGGATTCATATGCTGCATTAATAATACTGCAGAGAGGCGCTTCCCGGCAGTGTGTGGATTCATATGCTGCATTAATTATACCGCAGAGAGGCGCTTCCCAGCAGTGTGTGGATTCATATGCTGCATTAATTATACCGCAGAGAGGCGCTTCCCGGCAGTGTGTGGATTCATATGCTGCATTAATTATACCGCAGAGAGGCGCTTCCCGGCAGTGTGTGGATTCATATGCTGCATTAATAATACTGCAGAGAGGCGCTTCCCAGCAGTGTGTGGATTCATATGCTGCATTAATTATACTGCAGAGAGGCGCTTGTTCCCAGCAGTGTGTGGATTCATATGCTGCATTAATTTTTTTTTTAAATCATTTTATTTTTTCTGCATTTTTTTTTTCGTTTCTGATAAATTTGTTCCGCTTTTTTTCCGTTTTAAAACCTTTTATTCTGGTTTTAATTTTTAAAGTCAGACCACTTTGGTCAGTTTTGTTTTTTTTAAATCGTTTTGTTCATTTTTGTTCCTTTCATATCATTTTAATATGATTAAATAAAGTTGTGCAATGCATATTCATAAAAAAAAGGATCTTTATTTAATAAAAAACGATAGAATCGGCAGAATTATCGTATCGACAGAAATATCGGATCATTGATACGAAATTACAGAATCAGTGATATAACTAAGAAATACGATGTCCGAAATTACCGAAATGGAACCGAAATCACGATTGGAACGAAAATGAATTTTGATTTTACACATTTCAAGTCCATACAAAAATTCTGAAAACTTTTCGTATCGGCTCGGAAATCTTTTCGGATCTGCCGTTTTCGGATCCGATCCGATTTGGAATATCGGGCGAATTCGAAACCACGAATCGGGACGATTCGTGAAAAATCCGAAATCACGAATCACGAAATGCACATCCCTACTGAATAAACCTTTCCAATGAAAGCAACTTTTCACTGCTGGTTTGTGTTCTCTTAATAGACAAAGCAGTGCTTCTCTATGGGGATTCACTGCCCTCGAACAGGCACCGAACAGGCACCGTATGTGCAGGCAATTCGCCAGGATTTGGCAAACTGCCTGCTCTCTGATTAGCTGAGAGGTAACCGTACCCTGAATTTCACTGTTCGGTTACCTTTTGGCCACAATTCAGATCTCTTTGAATAACCCTGTTAGTGTGTCAGACAGGTTGCATTTAGGCTGGGGTCAGACGAGCGTGATTTCTACGCACTGTACGTCCGTGCAGTACGGACATCGTCAGTACGGATGACGCAGTAGTGGTCACACAGTCCGTTTTTTCACTGAAGTTATTTTTGACGGATGTAGGAGGGGAAAATAAATTACAATGAAAAAACATTCTGTCCGTCAAAAATGCTGGACGTATAAATGCAGTCCGTCTGACCTCGCTCCATCACTCACACACAAAGCTATGCGGACGTTGTGGACGTGGCGCACTCCGCACGTCCGTTCTAGCAGTATTACGTTCTTGCCTAACCTGCGTCCGTTTGCCGCGGCCGTTGTGCGTCCGCAGTTCAGTGCGGACGTACTTCGTGTAACGGGCTCCGATGGACTTTCTTTCATGCTATCACGGACGTACTTTTAGGCGCAATCACGGACGTGAACACTACGCTCGTCTGACACCAGCCTTATTACTTACAAACTGTGAGTATGAATAATAATAAAAAAATGGGAAAAAAACTCCACCATTCTTAAAAAAAAAAAATCGGATTTTTTTTTATAGCTGACAAAAATCTCGAAAAATGCCTAATAAATAAAGAGACTTTTTGCTACAAATGAAAAGAATATACAGTTTATTGTATATTGAATAAAAATGGGAATATTTCTAACATTGAAGCCTATGGGATTCTCCTGATTAAACCTGCCGAATGAAAACACCGAACATCAGGGCATTTCATTGACATTTCTCTGCTGTTCGGTGTCTGTGAATATTATTATTTGTTAAGCGCCAACATATTCCGCAGCGCTGTACAAGATGCAATGGGTAAAGACAGGACAATTCTACAATACATATTGGAGACAGGTCAGTATTCCTGCCAGCAGATACTGGAGGATATGAGAACCCTATTCCCGTGGGAATTTACTATCTAGATGGGTGAATAGATTAACCATTGCTTCTCTATGCTGTCGCAAATAACTGTATTTTGCTGGCAATTCGCCAAAATTTGGCGAATCACTGGCTTTTTCAATAGCCAAATGGCCCCGAAATTACACCGGACGGGGAATTTCGCTGTTCTGTGCAATTCGGTGCTCTTTGAATAACCCCGATAGTTAAAAATAATGGCCCAGTTGGACAATTAACCTTTAGTCTGGGGTCAGACCAGCGCACTTTTAACGTGCGTTCTGGCGCTCTTAATTACGGCCGCACTAGCAGCAAATGACGGGCAATGACAGCCAATATACGAATACGCATTTTTTCGAGAACGCTGAACCTCTAGTACGGACGTACAGAGTGCGCTGCGCCCGCTAGCGGCGTGTGTGCGTGATTTGGAGACGTCAGACCCTGCTCGTGTCCGGCCAACATAACGTCCAGACACCCAAAGTTTCCTGGTTTGGATCCGTAAAAAATCACGCACAAAAATGCGCATCGTATGACCGTTTTCACGTATTCCGTGAAAAAATACGTCAATGCGTTCGGACGCACTTTTTTACGTTCGCGTGTAAAAATGCTTTCGTTTGACCCTAGCCTTAACCAGAGGCTAAAAATACCCAACTTGGAGAAATTTACAGTTTTGCTGCAAAAGCAAATATATTTTTCACTCAATAATGACAATCCGGTTTCTCTTTGGATCAAAAACCTTTTAATTATATTTTCCTAATTAAAATATTATTATTAATTATTATGTAACAGGATATTCATCTTTTTCAGAAAATAATTTGGCTCATTTAACCCCTTAACTGCTGAGTAGGGATGGGCGTTCGGTTCGATTCGAACATGAGTTTGCTTCGAACATTGCCCGTTCGGCGAACTTCGAACATTTCAGGCCGTTCGCAAAAAGTTCGAGAGAAAAAAAAAGTTTGAATTTATTTTTAAAAATGCTTAAGAAATCCTAAAAAAATCTAAAAATAAAGAGACTCTTTACTGCAGAATATAATAAGCAACGGTTTATTAGATATTGAATTAAAATGGAAATATTTTTAACATACAGTCAGGTCCAGAAATATTGGGACATTGTCACAATTGTAACATCTTTGGCTCTATACACCACCACAATGGAGTTGGAATGAAACAAACACAATGTGCTTTAACTGCAGACTGTCAGCTTTAATTTGAGGGTATGTACATCCAACTCAGGTGAACGGTGTAGGACTTACAGCAGTTTGCAGATGTGCCCCCACTTGTTAAGGGACTAAAAGTAATGGGACAATTGGCTTCTCAGCTGTTCCATGGCCAGGTGTGTGATATTCCCTCATTACCCCAATTACAATGTGCAGATAAAAGGCCCAGAGTTCATTTCAAGTCTGCTATTTGCATTTGGAATCTGTTACTGTCAACTCTCAAGATGAGATCCAAAGAGCTGTCACTATCAGTGAAGCAAGCCATCATTAGGCTGAAGAAACAAAACAAACCCATCAGAGAGATAGCAAGAACATTAGGCGTGGCCAAAACAACTGTTTGGAACATTCTCAAAAAGAAGGAACACACCGGTGAGCTCAGCAACACCAAAAGACCCAGGAGACCACGGAAAACAACTGTGGTGGATGACTGAAGAATTCTTTCCCTGGTGAAGAAAACACCCTTCACAACAGTTGGCCAGATCAAGAACACTCTCCAGGAGGTAGGTGTATGTGTGTCAAAGTCAACAATCAAGAGAAGACTTCACCAGAGTGAATACAGAGGGTTCACCACAAGATGTAATCCATTGGTGAGCCTCAAAAACAGGAAGGCCAGATTAGAGTTTGCCAAACAACACCTAACAAAGCCTTCACAGTTCTGGAACAAGATCCTATGGACAGATGAGACCAAGATCAACTTGTACCAGAGTGATGGAAGAGAAGAGTATGGAGAAGGAAAGGAACTGCTCATGATCCTAAGTATACCACCTCATCAGTGAAGCATGGTGGTGGTAGTGTCATGGCGTGGGCATGTATGGCTGCCAATGGAACTGGTTCTCCTGTATTTATTGATGATGTGACGCTGACAAAAGCAGCAGGATGAATTCTGAAGTGTTTGGGCAATATTATCTGCTCACATTCAGCCAAATGCTGCAGAACTCATTGGACGGCGCTTCACAGTGCAGATGGACAATGACCCAAAGCATACTGCAAAAGCAACCAAAGAGTTTTTGAAGGGACAGAAGTGGAATGTTATGCAATGGCCAAGTCAATCACCTGACCTGAATCCCATTGAGCATGCATTTCACTTGCTGAAGACCAAACTGAAGGGAAAATGCCCCAAGAACAAGCAGGAACTGAAGACAGTTGCAGTAGAGGCCTGGCAGAGCATCACCAGGGATGAAACCCAGCGTCTGGTGATGTCTATGCGTTCCAGACTTCAGGCTGTGATTGACTGCAAAGGATTTGCAACCAAGTATTAAGAAGGGAAAGTTTGATTTATGATTATTATTCTGTCCCATTACCTTTGGTCCCTTAACAAGTGGGGGCACATCTGCAAACTGCTGTAAGTCCTACACCGTTCACCTGAGTTGGATGTACATACCCTCAAATTAAAGCTGACAGTCTGCAGTTAAAGCACATTGTGTTTGTTTCATTCCAACTCCATTGTGGTGGTGTATAGAGCCAAAGATGTTACAATTGTGTCGCTGTCCCAATATTTCTGGACCTGACTGTAGAAGTCTATGGGATAAAACAATCTTGTTGCTAAAACATCAGACAGACAAGGCCCTCTAATCAGGCACTGTAGAGGGCAGCCCGCCGGGGCCCCCCAAGGATCCCTTGAGGAGCATGCGGCCGCCAGATGACAGAGCTGCGACTGTGCGGGCAGGCCGGCCGGGTGCATGTGGCAGAGAGGTGGCGCAGGGAGGGAGCCACTGCACCTGCGGCCACGGCAGACCCCCCCACAACCAGGATCCAGGAAACCTCCACTGACTGACCACCAGGCTAAGCTAAGGCGACATATTTCTAAAAATAAAATTAAAATCCGAGGACATTTTTAAATGTCCCAAGGAACATAAAATAAAACTTTTTTTTTTTCTATTACTCACCTGATTCCTGGATCCACCAACAAGCGCAGCCTCCCGTCTCCCACGCTGTTAGACGCTGCATACACCGGCGCGCTGTGTGAAGCTTCTGAGAAGATACGCTATTAGTGTAGAGGGAGCGATGCAAAATGCGCAGCCGGCTTCCTCGCTACACTAATAGCGTATCTTCTCAGAAGTATACTTGTTACTTACCCTGCTTGTTCTGAGGACCCAATCTGTTGCCGGCTTTGCCTGCCATTTGACTATTCTCTCTGTGTACTCCCTGCCTGTTCTGTTTGCCTCCTGTTGCTACTGGTGTGCACTGATTCTCACCATATACCGTAGTGCAGTACAAGGGCCTAAACGTTGCTGACCCGGTTTTGTTATAACAACTACTCTCGCTCTGCGCCCCTGTCTGGTATATTCCGCTGCTTGTTACTGCTGGTGCGCTTCCATCCTGCCATATACTATAGCGCAGTACAAACATATATTGATCTCAGTCTGTGGTGTATATTGTTGGTGCTGTCTCCCTGGCCTGTGTGGCTGCTAGAGGTTAGGTTTAGTGGTCCCTAAGGATCGGAGGGTTAGAGGTCTGTTACCAGGGATCCTACCAGGTCTGTCCTGGGGAATCATTACAAATATGTGGTGAACACCGCAGCAAATGTTAATGCTCATGCAAATTTAATGCACCTGTTGTTACTTTCATCCAAAGCCTGCATAAGTTTCACAATAATTTAGCCAAAAAAATCACTAAAACTTGTTAAATGTTTCTATACATCCTAGAAATCCGCCACTTCACGGGCAGGTTATGGGGACCTCCTAGGCGCGATATTTGAAGGAATTTTTCGTTTTTATTTTTAACCCTTATTTCATGGAAAACTCACTGTCCCTTTAAAAACGTTTTGTTTTTTTTACTTTTTGTCCTTGTTTCCTGTCCCCCAGGGCACTACCCGGACCCCCATACACCTTTTATGGCAAATATGTAGCATATATGCCCTCTTGGAGGGCACTCTAAAAAACCGAACGTTCGAGTCCCATTGACTTACATTGAGTTCGGTTCGTGTTCAAATTCGAACTTTTTCAAATGTTCGAGTTCGAATGCAAACCGAACATGGGGGTGTTCAGCCCATCACTACTGCTGAACCATTAAAAGCCATAAAAAGTGTTGGCAGCTCGGGCATCATGCCCACGCTGCTAAAACTTTAGGGGGATATCCTAGAGCCCAAATGCAAATGAAATTGATTGCAACAAACACAGTTCATTTACAATGATATATCATGGCTCCAGGTTGTGTTCACAAGATCTCCGGCTGCTGTATCTGCTACTGCTGATTGTGTATACTTAATCAAGGTAGTGAAGAGGTTAATATACACATATGAATTGAATATAGTATCATCTGTCCTACTGTAGTGATTTCATGCCTCTTAGAAGGATGCTGTATAGGAACAGGATTGATAACTGGAGATCATTACTGATCACTTGACCTTTTTCTAATTATGGTTTGTCTTCAGGGATCCTTGACTGATCTGATCTGAGTGGGTATTGAGGTCTGAGTGGGTATACACATGTCTGAGGTCTGAGTGGGTATTGAGGTCTGAGCGGGTATACAGGTCTGAGTGGGTATTGAGGTCTCAGTGAGAATGCAAGTCTGAGGTCTGAGTGGGTATTGAGGTCTGAGTGAGTATACAGATCTGAGTGGGTATACACATGTCTGAGGTCTGAGTGGGCACATGCATGTATGGGGTCTGAGTGGTTAAACAGGTCTGACTGGGTATAGACATGTCTGAGGTCTGAGTGGGTATATGCATGTCTGAGGTCTGAGTGGGTATACACATGTCTGAGGTCTGAGTGTGTATACAGGTCTGAGTGGGTATACACATGTCTGAGGTCTGAGTGGGTATACAGGTCTGAGTGGGTATACACTTGTCTGAGGTCTGAGTGGGTATACACATGTCTGAGTGGGTATACAGGTCTGAGTGGGTGTACTCATGTCTGAGGTCTGAGCGGGCATATGCATGACTGAGGTCTGAGTGGGTATACATGTCTGAGTGGGTATACACATGTCTGAGGTCTGAGTGGGTATACACATGTCTGAGGTCTGAGTTGGTATACACGTCTGAGTGGGTATACACATGTCTGAGGTCTGAGTGGGTATACACATGACTGAGGTCTGAGTGGGTATAAACATGTCTGAGGTCTGAGTGGGTATACATATGTCTGAGGTCTGAGTGGGTATATGTATGTCTGAGTGGGTATACAGGTCTGAGTGGGTATACACATGTCTGAGGTCTGAGTTGGTATACACGTCTGAGTGGGTATACACATGACTGAGGTCTGAGTGGGTATACAGGTCTGAGTGGGTATACACATGTCTGAGTGGGTATACATATGTCTGAGGTCTGAGTGGGTATATGCATGTCTGAGTGGGTATACAGGTCTGAGTGGGTATATGCATGTCTGAGGTCTGAGTGGGTATATATATATATATTTATATGAGATGAGCTCTGGTGTGTGTGTGTGTGTGTGTGTGTGTGTGTGTGTGTAGTCAGGGTGTGCAGGCAGTGGGTAAATGGGGTGTCCGGCCAAACATTTCAATATTAACATAAACTAGAAAGGCTTTCAGCAAAATCCTAGATTATTTATTGGAAAGCGTCACACGACATTAAATAAAAGTATCGGGACTCGGTATCGGTTAGTACCTGAATAAAAGTCTTAAAAAAGTGGTATCGGTGCAACCCTAATGTAAACACATACTGTAGACATATAACATATAACACTATATGATGATCTAAAATAATATTTAATTTTTTACCTCAATCGCCATTTAGTCAATGAGCCCCCACACATCAATCATCCATTTTGAACTAGAGGATAGGACAGGAGATAAAGGTCACATCATTGGACAGACCCCATGTACGTCAAGGCAAACTGCGATGCTGATGTAGCAAAGGAGAAGAGCGACTCCTCCTTCCCCTCCCTCGTTTTGATGCCAGGAGTGAAGGAACGACAACAGACCGATGGGAGAAAAATCACCTGTCACATGGACCGTTTTTTGTTTGTTTTGTCAGTGTGGCAGTTCGTTTCGTGATGATTCATGTGAAACGACAAATCGTCCTAAATCTTTGGTGTAGATAATGACTTTTCTTTCCCTCTTGAATTCATGAGACGTCTTAAAAACCTCCTGTTAATTATCAAAGAAATGGGTGTCTTTCCACTTATAAGTAAGAATATGGGACCCATCACTGTGGTTTGCTGGGCTTTGTGACAGCGAATACTTGCAGAGTTTGTCAGATTCTAATTTAGAATGTGATGGAACATATAGAACCCTGACATTCTCTTAATGTAAACACTGGCGGAAAGATTGAATGTAAATGTTTTCTTTCCTCTTGAGCTGAAATGACTCAGGCTGGACGATCGGGAACGTTTCGGATATCTGATTTCTTCCCATCTTTAATTTGCGAATTTATTGAGGGAAACAAAAAAAAAAAAAGGAAAATAAATGATAGGTTTGGAACCAAGGTTTGCAGAAACAAGAGACAGAAGTCCATTGTAAATGTGGCTTAATTACTCGCATATTATATGCGGTCACGGGGAATATTTGAGCATATTTTGGTCTATTCCTACATAAGTATTTAGAGCTCTGTTTAGTTAGAAATACATTTGAGAATAACAGTGAACATACAGTGTGCTACCTTGGCTGTCAGCAAACTAAAATAAGAAGAAGCAGATTTGGCCGGATTATAAATACTTTCACTGTATTTCCGTGTGTTGGGGAATGGGCAGGAAGCCAGGGTATAAATGCACGATGGCGAAGCTATGTGCAGAATGAGGAGAAGGTGTGGTATTGTGGTTAATGTGTTGATCTTGTATAAATAATGTTGGGTTTGATCCCAGCCTTAGCCACTTACAGTCAATCTGTGACATCTTGGGTCAAATCACTTTTCTGCTCGTATCTCCAACCCTTTGCAAACCCACCTGTCAGTCGAGCGCACAATACCGCTACTGTTCCTCCCCGAGCATTGGATTTTCGGAGGTCTGTAGACAGTCCGGTGCTTCAGAGAGAGACGTCCTCTAAAAATCGAACGAGCCGAATACCTCTGCTTGAAAACATCTGATGTCTGAACTGTAAACACTTTTGGATTTAAAAGGTACACATTGAAGATATGTTAATTCCTTTTCTCAGCCGCAGCTCTCGAGACTTCTAGCTGAATGGGTTTGCTGCAAGTTTGGAGAGAGCCAACAGTATTCTGCCCCCTCCACCATCGCCACCACCTTTTCCATGTCTTCATTTTCCTTCCTATTAACATGCAGAGCAGCTTTCAGTTCATTCTCAAATCCAGTTCTGGAACATAAAAGCCAATATGTTCCTGTCTGCGTGACCTTGGTGGGTTTTTGAAAGTTCGTGACTACTTTATTTTTAGATCGTCCAGTTGACCAAACTGGTGGACGGCCACCACACGCAAAATGCACAGAATTAAAAACCTACAGTATGTATTATTTCCGGCTCTGTGGTGTTTAGCATGTGATGCCAGAAAATATAATGTACTCAACATTCAGGTCAGCAGATCCTCAACAAACACCTGCTTTGTTTTTTTTATATATATTAGCACCAGAAGGAGCTTCAAGGGAACCGGGCCTAAAAATGTCATGATCAGTCGAGAAGGTTCAGGCCAACAGATCCTCAACAAACACCTGCTTCAGTTTCTTCATATTATCACCTGACGGAGAATCGAGGCAACTGGGCCTGAAAAGGTCATGTTCGGTGAAGAAGGTTCGTGGTAGGATTGAAGAACCCTCTGCTTTGATGTAGCTGAAGAAGCTCTGCTTTCTTACGGCCTTAAAATATTGGGCTGCATGGTATGAAGATCCATTGATGATAGTCGACTTGTCCTAGGTAGAAGAGTGAGGTAACTCCAAGGTCCCTATTGGTCGATAAGAGGGAGATGTAAAAAGGAAACGTCAGTGCAAGCCGTTAACCCTCTTCAGCCCAACTGTTACCACCTCTATTATGACCAAGCCGCTGAATTTTGGTTAGAGTCAAAAATCAGGAGGGAGCCGTTTAATGTTACTGGATGCAACACTGCGCCATGCGCTGGTATTGACTCCTGGAGTCCAAAAGCAATATCACTTTACACATTCGTTTTGGAATGCCGGTATGAGCCGAGAATAATGAGTTGCCAGGGACGAAGCCAAGCCAAAGCCCACTCAGGAATGAGTGCTTTGTTTGGAAATTCATTGATGTACAGTAAGAAATATTTGGGGATATTCCCAATAAATTCCTTACTGTAATAACCTGGTTAGGTGGAATATGTCACCATCTGCTGGCCTAAAGGAGTTACTGCAGTTCAGCTCTCCATGTATGATCAGCTGGGGAAAAGTCCATTAGAGACATTCTCCAACTGGTTTTCTAAAAGCGTTTCTGTGCATCTGAAGTTAAAACTCAAGCAGATCACCTCTAATCTCAACGTGTTAAACACAGACCAGGTACTCTGTCATTTAACCCCTTCACTGCCAAGTTTGACTTTCCAAGAAACACTGTCATGAACCTGTGTTTTTTTTGGAAAATCACTTTTAATTATTAATACAGTAAGAAATATTTGGGAATATTCCTAGCGTATTCCTTACAATAATAACCTATTTGGCAGGGAAATGTTGCCACCTGCTGGCCAAAAGGAGTTACTGCAGTTCTGAGCTCCATGTAGGATCCACTGGGGAGATGTCATTCAGATACATTCCATGATGGTTCTACAAATGTTTGCACCTTGGATATCATGCCCACACTGCTAATACCTTAGGGGCATGTTCTGGAGGCCAAATGAAAGAGAATTTACTTTACTTTTGTCCTGTTTAGCTGCAGATTGAGATAACTCGATTTCAGGCACCTGACGTTGCTTTTGAAGGCCCAATACACTTCTCTCTCAGGAGTGAAGGGTTACGATGATTGTAGTTTGTGACAATACTTTAATTTGGGTGGTTTTCTGACTTAAAATTAGGAAGAGACTGTATTGAACAGAAGAAGAGTTTGTATAAAGGATCATATGTAACAAGTATCTGTTACTACAGCCCAGACATGTGGATGCCAGAGATTTAATTATGACTTAATTAATGTAACGAGCTGAAATTAAATACACCACACATTGCTTTGGAATGTTTATAGCCTTTTAATTATTGTAATTCATTTTTTATTGTACACTTCAGAGAGTTTTTATAGTGACAGTACGACGGATGAGATTCTTACGCGTCTCCATGGTCATATTTTAGGTCAACTGGGATATCGAAAGGCATGAACATTGTCGTTGGCCAAACCAATACTTGGTCGAATAACATAAAGCTGGAATGACCTAATTCTTGTTAATATTAGTAGGTTACTTGCCATCGGGGGGATTTTTATTTGTTTGCTTGCTTTTTTTCCCACTTTGTCAGATTTTGGTCGCCAGCCACACCTCGAGCTGTCACGTAGAACCAAAGCTAAATATTTTACAAAATTTAGTGCTTTCCGTGGCTGTTCCAGTTGGAGCAGAGAAGGTTGCATATTAGTCAACAAAGGCTGACCACATTTCGGATCAACAGCTCCGAGAAAAATCGATCACTCTTCACTTTTCCTGGAAATCTTGGAGGAAGTTGCATGTGTCATCTGGGATGTATCTCAATCATAATGGAATTCATTTTTGGCAGTCACCATTGGACACATTCTCTTGTCTCCCAAACACATTTCATATGGATTGGTAATAAAAAAAAATCCATAAAGTTCTTCGGGAATTTTTATTTATGAAATTCTCTTATTGACCTTCAATGACCAGTTTTGGATATAACCATTGGTCAACGTAAAACAAAGAACGGTCTACAACGATGATAAAGTGTCATGTTTCCACCTTCCAGCCAGGTCCCCTGGCAGTGAGAGGGATCCAGGCTTGCTCTTCCCTGCTCTGGTATAGCTACTCCGCCATGTGTCGCTCCTGGGTTTAGCTGTAGCTGTTTGGGTCTGGGATCACATGCCCTAATTGCCCATACCTGTTCACTATTTAAATGCTAGCAGCACAGAGGCCCAGTGCCAGGGGCGGACTGACAAGTAATGGGGCCCCTTGGCAATACGAGTTAGTGGGGGCCCTTGTGCCACGCCTACACAGCAGGCAACACCCACAAACCCCTCCTTATACAACGCACAACCCACATGCCCCCAGCAGCTCACACATGGGTATTTACTGCCCCCAGCAGCCAGGGCCGGATTAAGAGCATCATGGGCCTGGTGCTGAAGATTTCGGTGGGCCTTTTTATAAATACTGAGGCACGCACACACTCCGCTATAATACAGAGCACACATACACACACACACTCCGCTATAATACAGAGCACACATACACACACACACTCCATTATATACAGAGCACACATACACTCTGCTATATACAGAGCACACATACACTCTGCTATATATAAGAGCACACATATACACACATTCAGCTATATACACACACAGCTATATACACAAACAGACACACAGCTATATACACAAACACTCAGCTATATACAGAGCACACATACACTCTGCTATATACAGAGCACACATACACTCTGCTATATACAGAGCACACATATACACACATTCAGCTATATACACACACAGCTATATACACAAACAGACACACAGCTATATACACAAACACTCAGCTATATACAGAGCACACATACACTCTGCTATATACAGAGCACACATACATCTGCTATATACAGAGCCACATATACACACATTCAGCTATATACACACACAGCTATATACACAAACAGACACACAGCTATATACACACACACGGCTATATACACAAACTCAGCTATACACACACAGCTATATACACACACACTCTCAGCTATATACACACACACGGCAATATACACAAACACACACTCCGCTACACACACAGCTATATACACACACACACACACTCAGCTATATACACAAGCACAGCTATATATACACGCACAGCTATATACACACACACAGCTATATACACACACACAGCTATATACACACACACTCTCAGCTATATACACACACACTCTCAGCTACACACACACACTCAGCTACACACACACACTCAGCTACACACACACACACTCAGCTATATACACACACACTCAGCTATATACACCACACACACTCAGCTATATACACACACACATACTAGCACACTATATACACACACACACTCAGCTACACACACACACACACTCAGCCATATACACACTCAGCTATATACACACACACACCAGCTCAGCTATATACACACACCTCAGCTATATACACACACACTCAGCTATATACACACACACACTCAGCTATATACACACACACTCAGCTATATACACACACACACTCAGCTATATACACACACACAGCTACACACACACACTCAGCTACACACACACACACACACTCAGCCATATACACACACACTCAGCTACACACACACACACACACACTCAGCCATATACACACACACACTCTCTCAGCTATACACACACACACACTCAGCTACATACATGGCACACACTTGCACATATATACACCAGAGTGACACATGTATACACCCCACACACACACACACAAAATTATTACTTTATCAGAGCAGCAGCAGAAGTGGTAAAATTCAAGTAAAGCAGTGTTTACACCTAATCAGGCTGCTTTGCAGCTTAAGTTGAAGCTGCTATCTCTAAGCAACCTGGATGCCTGTTAGGTAGGGCCCCCCCCCCTCCCATCCTGGAACTAGTGGGCCAGTGTTTAAATAAGAAAGGGTAGATATTTACAAATCAGTGTGTCCTTATCTTATCTCCCGAGCCGGATCTTCATCACCTTCACTCTGTGCAGGGAAAGGGGCAGCACGTGGCTTCAAAGAACAGCTCCGCCTCTCAGCCTCTGCCCAAAGGAAATGCTGCGTTTCTATTATCTAAGCGCCGGGTTCTGCTGCCGGGCTGATCAAAGGCCTGGGCTGGGTGCACTCGGCACTCACTATCAGCTGGCCGGCTGTGGGCCTATTTTTAGAAGGGGGCCTGGAGCGACCGCTCCATCCGCCCCTATGTTAATCCGGCCATGCCAGCAGCTCACACATGGGTATAAATTGCCCCCAGCAGCTCACACATGGGTATATACTGCCCCCAGCAGCTCACACATGGGTATATACTGCCCCCAGCAGCTCACACATGGATATATATTCCCCCCAGAAGCTCACACGTTGATACATATTGCCCCCAGTAGCTTACACATGGATATATATATTGCCCCAGTAGCTCACACATTGATATATATATTGCCCCAGTAGCTCACACATTGATATATATATTGCCCCCAGTAGCTCACACATTGATATATATTGCCCCCAGTAGCTCACACATGGATATATATTTCCCCCAGTAGCTCACACATGGATATATACTGCCCCCAGCAGCTCCCACATTGATATATACTGCTCCCAGCAGATCACACATGGATATATATATATTGCCCCCAGCAGCTCACACATTGATATATATTGCCCCCAGCAGCTCACACATTGATATATACTGCCCCAGTAGCTCACACATTGATATATACTGCCCCCGTAGCTCACACATTGATATATACTTTCCCCAGTAGCTCACACATTGATATATATTGCCCAGTAGCTCACACATTGATATATAATGTCACCAGTAGCTCACACATTGATATATACTGCCCCAGTAGCTCACACATTGATATATACTGCCCCCAGTAGTTCACACATGGATATATACTGACCCCAGCAGCTCAGGGGCACGGTTTTGTAAGGGATGTTGCGTTCCAATCATGGCAGCGCACTAACAAACTGCCTCGTCGGCGGCGCTCCAGCGTGTCTTCCTGGGCCCCACGTGCACCCTGCATTGACACCGCCCCCCACGTGATGTGCGCGCATCATGTGAGGGGGCGGCATCAATGCAGGGTGCACGTGGGGCCCAGGAAGGCATGCTGGAGCGCCACCGACGAGGCAGTTTGTTAGTGCGCCAGCCTTGATTCTAAATTTATCCCTGTTTCATGTTTTGTGTATATAGTTATCCCTAGCACAGAGGCCACTATAAGGACCTCTATTGGGTTAAAGGCTTCCTGTGTGTTTGTCTTGTTTAACCCTCACCCTTCCTGTTCTCCTGACCTTGTTCTTCTTTTGTTAGGATTCCATAGGCAGAAGACCATTCAAGGATCTTAGGGATTCCTTTCAATTTCTTTTCTGTACCCCACGCTCTTCTTGTTGCAGTCCTGTTATATCCTGCCCTGTATCTGTGTATATTGGTGTACTGTAATCCAACCCTCAAAAAAATTTCCACTCGCAAACTCGCATTTTGCGAGTGGAAATAATGTGAGGGCGAGTGGGAATGCACACACAGGCAGCATGATAAATTATATCCTGCTGCCTGCGCTGCGTATCCAGGCGGCGGGTTTTTTTTAAGGCCGGTGACGTGCTCAGGACATGTCTCCGGCAATCGGATCTTTCCCCAGGGGAGAAGGCAGCAATCCCTTCTGGAGTCTGACACTCAGTGGGGGGGGAGGTGCTGGGACAGGGCTGCTGAATCACTCCCTCCCTTTGCGAGTGGCTGGAGTGGGCTGCCTGGGGAGACGCTGGGATGCCTGGTTCCCTCCCACTCACAGTGTGTATGACAGGGGGAGTAGAGGTGCTGGGACAGGGACTTTACTTGCCAGGACCTCGCTTCACGCTGGCTCCGCCCCTGGATCCGGCGTGCCTCAGGGAGTGAGGGAAGCAGGGATAATCCCTGCTCCCTCATTCTACTCCCGCGATCTAATAAGAGGGGGGGGAGTGGAGACAGACTTTAAATAGAGACAGGGAGAGAGAGACTTTAAAGTCTGTCTCTCTCTTCCTGTCTCCATTTAAAGTCTGTCTCTATTTAAATGGGGGAGAGAGATATTAAATGGGGGAAGAGAGAGATATTAAATGGGGGGAGAGAGAGAGATATTAAATGGGGGAGAGAGAGAGATATTAAATGGGGAGAGAGAGAGAGATATTAAATGGGGGAGAGAGAGATATTAAATGGGGGAGAGAGATATTAACTGGGGGAGAGAGATATTTAATGGGGGAGAGAGATATTAAATGGGGGAGAGAGATATTAAATGGGGGGAGAGAGATATTAAATGGGGGAGAGAGATATTAAATGGGGGAGAGAGATATTAAATGGGGGGAGAGATATTAAATGGGGGAGAGAGATATTAAATGGGGGAGAGATATTAAATGGGGAGAGATATTAAATGGGGGAAGAGAGAGATATTAAATGGGGGGGAGAGAGAGATATTAAATGGGGGGAGAGAGAGAGAGATATTAAATGGGGGAGAGAGAGATATTAAATGGGGGGAGAGAGAGAGAGATATTAAATGGGGGAAGAGAGAGATATTAAATGGGGGAGAGAGAGATATTAAATGGGGGGAGAGAGAGAGAGATATTAAATGGGGGAGAGAGAGAGAGATATTAAATGGGGGAAGAGAGAGATATTAAATGGGGGAGAGAGAGAGAGATATTAAATGGGGGGGAGAGATATTAAATGGGGGAGAGAGATATTAAATTGGGGGGAGAGATATTAAATGGGGGAGAGAGAGAGATATTAAATGGGGGGGAGAGATATTAAATGGGGGAGAGAGATATTAAATGGGGGAGAGATATTAAATGGGGAGAGATATTAAATGGGGGAGAGATATTAAATGGGGAGAGATATTAAATGGGGGAAGAGAGAGAGATATTAAATGGGGGGAGAGAGAGAGAGATATTAAATGGGGAGAGAGAGAGATATATTAAATGGGGAAGAGAGAGATATTAAATGGGGAAGAGAGAAAGAGATATTAAATGGGGGAGAGAGAGAGAGATATTAAATGGGGGAAGAGAGAGATATTAAATGGGGGAGAGAGAGAGAGATATTAAATGGGGGGAGAGAGAGATATTAAATGGGGAGAGAGATATTAAATGGGGAAGAGAGAGATATTAAATGGGGAGAGAGAGAGAGAGAGAGAGAGAGATTAAATGGGGGAGAGAGAGAGAGATATTAAATGGGGGGAGAGAGAGAGAGAGAGAGAGATTAAATGGGGGGAGAGAGAGAGAGATATTAAATGGGGGAGAGAGAGATATTAAATGGGGGAGAGAGATATTAAATGGGGGTGAGATATTAAATGGGGGGAGAGATATTAAATGTGGGAGAGAAATGAATTGGGAAAAATAAATTAATTAAATGGAGGGAGAAATGAATTAAAGGGGGGCCCTTGGCAGAAAAAAAGGTTCCCCAGCCCTGGTGTAAACTAAATGAACATAAACAGCTGCCAAGCTGTCAGCGTGCCGGAAGTGCAAAATAAATCTATAAAGAAAGATGGGTGATATGGAAGGAGCAAAAAAAAAGAAAAAATGGGGTTGTAAGTATCGCACACGAATATTAATAGATTCATCTGTATAAGCATCCAAGGGGGAAAACTGACTCTGGGGTCTTCTAACTTCCATTATTCATATGCCAGGTTATCAATAGGAGTATAAGGTTCCACTTGATATATTGGATGCATAAACCCCAAATTAATTTGGTCCTAAAAACTGTTGGAGAGGAGTCTGTACTTAATGCATGATACTACTTGTCTGGGTCTGGTGCCTGAGTTTTAATGTTATTTATTTTTGTAACTTTATTCTAATACATTTAAGTGTAATTTCATAAGATAATTTAAGAAGGTGTGTTTAGGGGCGGAGTTCAGGGCAGGGTAGGTGGGGCAACTGGTGGCGAGTAACTCTTAAGGTCTGGCTAGTAGCATGGGAATTGAAATTTTGAGCCCTGCTGTAATCTGTCCATGCAGCCAGAAACTAACCTGACTCAAGGGCTTAACTACTTCCTGAACAAAGGCCCCACTATGGCCCAAGCCTGGTGATGCCGTGACATAAAGCTTACATAGAGGAGGGCACTGAAAAGTCAGTGTCTAGAGGTATCTATGGCTTTTCAAGACAAATGTACCTAATTATGAGATCTATTGAATAAACATTTTTCTCCTTTAGTCATGGTTGCAAAATTTAGCTGTGATCAGTTAGTCATTGGCTAAAGGAAAGGAGAAAGGTTCTGGATTGGGTTCCAGTCTATGTGGCCTGTAGCATCTGTTAATCTATCGTGTTGACAGCAAGTTCATGTCCGGTGAATGTGTAATATTAGTAGGTTCTTCAGGTGTAAAATATGTACAGGTTGAACATCCCTCAACTGGAAATCCAAACACCAAACTACTCTGAAAAATCGAAGATTCTGGCACATTTTTTTGTCAGCTTCATTATTTCAGGCTGATCCTACTGGCCGAACCTCCCCCTTTATTGTCCCCATGGCTGGGCCTTCCCTGTGGCAAGGCAGTCGGGGGTTGCTCTCCCCGACCCTATTTGCTCAAGCTCAGGTTGTGGCTCTCCTGGTCTTGTAGGCCAGAGAAGCTCTTGACACTGCACCCTAGTTTTGTGTTGGCATCCGTCCATGGCACTTCACCTGTCATGTCCTTTGCTGCCTTCCAGCTTTCTATTCCAAATTCCAAAAAAAAATCAAAACCTGAATTGCTCCTGCTCCCAGACATTTTGGATAAGGGATGCTCTACGTGCACCATCAATTCCAACCACTGTTAAGAGGTGTCTTTGAAGTACACTAGAAAATGAGACAAAGTTGCCAGTTAACCTACGTGAAACGATGACCAGATGAGTGATTTTGTGCTTCATCATTCTCACCTCTTTCATTCTGTAGGCAAGTCAAGATCTATATCTTAGGTGCCATATAATCGTCCGATGACCCCTATCCCACCATTCCAGGAAAACATAACTGTCTTATAATACAGGGCTTAATTTCCCCTTTGATTCTCCGCAAATATCTAGTAGGCTTGTGCACTGATTTTTTTTTCGGTTCGATTCGGTTCGATTTTTCGGATTTTTAAACTTTTCGATTCGGCTCGTTTCGACCGATTTCGGTTTCGATTCGGTTCGGCTCGACTCGTTTTTCGTGTACATATTTTTTCGGAATATCGACCATTTTTCGTATTTTCGTGTCACTTTGCTCGTTTTTTGTATCGACTTTTCGTAACTTCGGAAATTTTCGTTTTTTGGGAACGTCTGTTCTCCTCGTTTCAAAGCAATAAATTTCGATTTGACACATTTCAAGCCCATTCGAAAATTCCGAAAATATTTTGTTTCGGCTCGGAAAACTTTTCAGATCTGCCATTTTCGGATCTAAAAATTTTCGGAAATTCGGCCGCATCCGAAAACACGAATCGGGAAATTTCGTGAAAATTCCGAAATTCCGAAACCCGAAACGCACATCCCTAATATCTAGGCTGCGTGAGCAACGTGAGAGATGCAACTCAGAAACTAGTAGGATAATATACTGTACGTAGCTCGTAAGCAACATATGATCTTGATACTGTTGACATCTGAACATCAGAAGAAACAATGGCTGAACCTGACAGCGTGCAAATCTGTGAAACATAACAATGTCCAAACAACTTCAAACTTCCCTTGTCTTTGGGTTGAGGATCATGGCGAAATTACAGGGTTATTCATAGAGCACCATAATGTCACTGATATTTCGTTACTCTCTGATTCACCGCACTTCAGCTAATCCGATTCGCTGATCCCTGAACGCCGTCGCCAACCCGCCGGACATGCGTCACAAACTGTAGGACAGCCGCTGCCAAACGCAGTCCACGAGCCGCCAAATACAGCGCAGACAAGCCGCCAGATGGGCAAAAAATAAATAAAACGATTGAAAGTGTCAAATTTGAAACGTTGTTTGTAAAAAACCTACTGAATAAAAATGTCTGTAATTAACATTTAAGATCATATGAATGATATTAAAAAGGTCTGTTACAGAAAAAACACTATTTAAAAAAAAAAATCAGAAAAAAATGTTTTGCCCAAAAAATCCTGAAAAATGCCTAAAAGATCCTAAAAAAATAAATAAATAAAGACACTTTTTTGCTGCAGATTAAGATAATAAACGGTTTATTACATATTGGATTAAAACAGGAATATTTTTATCATTGAAACCTATGGGATTCGTCTGATTAAACCTGTCGAATGAAACCATTGAACATCAGGGCATTTCACTGACATTTCTCTGCTGTTCGATGTGAATAGATTAACCATTGCTTCTTTATGGGGGATTTCACTGCCGCCGAACAGACACCGTACTTCACTAAAATTTGGTGAGCTGCCTGCTTTCTGAATAGCTGAATGGCCATGAAATGTTACCGTATGGGGAAATTCACTGTTCGGTGCAATTTCAGGTTCCAGATCGGCTCTCACTGAATAACCCCTGCAGATATTCCATACTAAACTTTATTTGCATCACACCAATACATTGAAACAGTCACATGGTGCTACTTAGTATACACAGAGACAGCCTCCACCACTGACCCCGGTTGTGCAGTTAAGTTAAGTCTCTGATCTTAACAAATCGAGCATTTCATGCAGAGATAGGCAACCTTGGCTTCACAGATGCCTTGGAACTACAACCCCCATGATGCTCAGCTACTCATTATGCTGGCAGAGATTCATGGTAGGGATGTGCGTTTCGGGTTTCGGAATTTCGGAATTTTCACGAAATTTCCCGATTCGTGTTTTCGGATGCGGCCGAATTTCCGAAAAATTTTAGATCCGAAGTTCAGATCCGAAATGTTTTCCGAGCCGAAACGAAATATTTTCGGATTTTTCGAATGGGCTTGAAATGTGGCAAACGAGGAGAAACAGATTTTCCGAAAAACGAAAATTTTCCGAAAAACGAAAATTTTGTAAAAACGAACATTTTCTGAAAAACGAAAATTTTTCGAAAAAACGGGCAAAATGACACGAAAAATACGAAAAAAGGTCGATATGCCGAAAAATGTGCAATTCCGAAAAACGAAAATTTTGTAAAAACGAAAATTTCCTGAAAAACGAAAATTTTTCGAAAAAACGAAAAGTCGATACAAAAACCGAGCATAGTGACACGAAAATACGAAAAATGGTCGAAATTCCGAAAAAAAATGTACCCGAAAAACAGGTCGAACCGAATCGAATCGAAACCGAAATCGGTCGAAACGAGCCGAATCGAAAAGTTTAAAAATCTGAAAAATCGAACCGAATCGAACCGAAAAAAAATCGGTGCACAAGCCTAATTCATGGGAAATGTAGTTCCAAAACATCGGGGGTCTAGTTCGTTGACCCCTGCTGTAAAGGATGTGCTTTTTAAAAAGTATCCATTGGATGTGTATCCTGCATGAGATAGACCGTGAGTTCAGATGAGGATATTAAACCTCATTATTAATGTTTGTAAAGTAATAGAACTGGAGATTGGAGATGTCAGTGAACCCGGCGCACAGAGGCCTTTTCATGTACTTTGATTGAGTATAAAGACCTTCAGAATCCATTCAGCGCCACCAGAACCTCATTATATTTATTTACCCTGATTGATTGAGGTACTTTGTGTTGTTACAATTTAACTTTGAGGTTTGGATCTATTTTCTTATTTTTCTATTTTTAAAGGAACAATCTATTAAAAAATACAGTTATTATCCTTTATTTCTATAGCGCCACATATTCGGCAGCGCTTTACAAGATCAGTGTACAAGGGGTTAATACATTACAATACCACACATGGATGACACGGCTGATTCAGGGGGTCCCTGTTCCCAAAGGAATTTTCAATCTATGAGAAGTACAAGTATTTTGTGAGGTAGGTGTATCCGTATCGTTGGGTGTTTTGCCCAAGGACACTCGCTGGTGGCGTCTTCTGAGTGGGATCGAGTCGTCTTTCCATGATTGTAGAGCAGTGACCTGGTGGTTAGGTTGAACCCGCTTCTCGTAAAGTCGAGACTTGCTTTTCCAGGGTTGAAGGTTAGAGATGTTACCACTGGACTCCACAGCCAAGATTGTGTGGTGACAAGTATGTACCGTTAGGTGACTCGCCCAAGGACGCTTACTGGAGAGGTGCTCTGGCCGGGATTCCAACCTGGGTCTGCACGGTTACAGAGCAGTGATTTTACCTCTACTCCATCCACCTGTTCCCTTAAATAATTGGGCAGATCTTTCTGACAAATAGTTTTTTTCTCTTCATAGGAGAATTTACTCACCTTTTGTCTCTCTCGTTCCCCGCAGTTCCCTGCACTCCGGGGAATCAAAGTTCCCCACACTGCGGGGAATTCAGTATTCCCCGGAGTGCAGAGAAAACCCGCCGAACACCCGCCGAAAACCCACTGGAACCACCACAAAATACACGCCGAACACGTCGGAAAAAGCAGACACGGATATGGAATATCCAATATGGAAACGCTGTTTGCAAAAAAACTATTCAACGAAAATGCCTGGAATTAACACATAAGATTCTATGAATGATAATAAAAAGGGCTGTTATAAAAAAAAGAAAAAACGCTTTTAAAAAAAAAAAAAAAAATTGACAAAAAAATCCCGGAAAATGCCTAAAAGATCCTAAAAAAAATAAAAAAAAATAAAGAGACTTTTTGCTGCAGATTAAAATTATAAACGGTTTACTAGATATTGTATAAAAACGTGAATATTTTTAACATTGAAACCTATGGGATTCGCCTGATTAAACCTGTCGAATGAAACCACCGAACATCAGGGCATTTCACTGGCATTTCTCTGCTGTTCAATGTGAATAGATTAACCATTGCTTCTCTATGGGGGATTTCACTGCCGCCGAACAGACACCGCACTAGCTGACAGTTCGCCAAAATTTGGTGAACTGCCTGCTCTCTGAATAGCCGAATGCTCAGGAAATGTCACTGTACGGGGAATTTCACTGTTTGGTGACATTTCGGGGCTAGATTATCTCTCTCTGAAACGTTTCTGCAGTTTGTGCTGCTAAGCAACTGTGTAGTGTAGGAACTGCAAATTGTGCAGCGCTACGGGACTCGCACAATTTACTCTCACACGTTCTGTAGCGCCTGCGCAGAGCGATGGGTCGGAGCTGCACGCGCATGCACAGATCTGATCCATCGCTGCCTCTCTAGGAACGCTCGCTACAGCGATTGGTCTCAGAGGGTGACATCGGCCGCTCTGTGTGTGACATCACTAGTGACTGATTTGGTGACCGACAGCCTGGAAATTCAAAAATTCCAACTGCTGGTGACGCTGGGAGGGGTGGAGGAAACTCCTCCACTTCACCCTGAGATTTCACCAGATTGGGGCAGCAGGGGGAGAGAATGGAGCACTCCTCACATCCTGACCACTTTATAACTGTAAGAAGAGTGTCCCTTTAAATTTCAAGATACAATAAACATATTTTATGCAAAAAAGAAAACGCTGTCAGGTCTGAATTATCTTATTATAGATGGCAGCATCTTCACTTTAAGACTTTTAACTCTGGCTCTTTTGTTTGGCTCGTTGCTTTGCCAAGGTCAAACGCTAAATCATTTTGGGAGTAAATAAAATCCTGCTTACTTCCAGATTATTTTGCCTGTTAGGATAATGACACTGACGAGGCCTTTAATTCAGCTCGATTAACAGGCTGGATGTCAAACCACGTTGAACTCGAAAGATCAGGCCAGGTCTCTGACTCGTGGTCTCGTTCGTTTCCCTTTGCGTTTCCAAACGATAACATTTCTTTAAAGATCTTTGCAAATTTGCAGAAAAAGGCAAAACCCATGAACTTTATAAACTGTAGATTAAACAACATTTCAATGTCATTATTTTTTGTTTTACACGTTCCTAAACAGAAAATACACTCTGAATTAACTTAAAATCAACTCACATGTGCAGTTTGTTTACTTTTAACCCCTTCACGTCCAAGGTATTTTTATAAAAATCGGTTTTGGAAAATCCTTTTTAATTAATTATACAGTAAGAATTATTTGGGGAATATTCCCAGTGCATTCCTTACTGTTTTAACCTATTTGGCAGGGAGATGTTGTCACCTGCTGGCCAAATGGTGTTACTGCAGTTCTGGTTTCCGTGCAGGATCACCTGGAGAGATGACATTCAGTCACATTTCAAGCTGGTTTTAAAAAGTGTTAGCACCTCGGGCATTATGCCCACTGGGCTAAAATTTTAGGGGCATGTTCTAGAGCCCTACTTTCATTTGCAATAAGCAAACGTCCTGTGCAGTGCTCCTGTCGAACACCATGTCACCTGTACTTGATATCGGGGCACCAGGAGATCACACCTTGCCGATTGAGTATAGTTGATCATTGTAGGGAAGGGGTTAACATGAGTAGTTGAGTGTATTATAGATGAAGATATAGTTCAAATATACTGTATGTATGGAAAATATCTTCACATTTGGTTATTTTGATACATTTGTGAATAATCTAAAATTCCCTTTTTACTGAATAATACCATTTTGTAGAATATACATTTTTTCCCACTCTGCACCCTCCTCATGTCCACACATTTTATATAAGAGTGGCTCCCTGTACCTCGGACTAGGAAAACTCTGCAACGTTTTCACAAAAAATGTATCAGTTACAAAAAAAAAAAAAACAGGATTCTCCCAGGTGCCAAGCTGAGCAGGAACATATGGGAATGCAGTTCCTCCTCTTTTTTTGCTGAGGGAACTGACTTCCTGTTAGAGATGTTTTGGCAAAATTCTGAATTTGGAACGAAATTTGATAATTCGTATTTCGGAAGTAGTTCCGAATAACGAATCGATACGATACGAATTTCGAAACGAAACGGTATATAACAAATGTATTTCGTTTTACACTGTGTCATCATCATAAAAGAAAAATTTGAATAATTGAATTCAAGTATCGAATTTGAAATGAACTATCAAATGGATATCAACTATCGAATTTCAAATCAATCCGAAACGGAACGAAATCCGAAACAAAATTAGTTACGAAATTCCGAAAACAAAATTATTTAAAAACGTAACGAAACTAAAATAAACAAAACAAATTCTTCAGCCATGCACATCCCTACTTCTTGTCTGGCCAACACATTTATTTATGTTCTATTTATGTCTTTCAGTTAAATATTTACATTTAATTCCCAAAAAAGTTTAGATTATTTATGATAATTATCATAATGATATTCTAGAAACCAGTCAATATTATCCACATTATCAACATTCTATTTCAATGTGGGCTACGGGCAAGTTAAACATGGGTTGGGGGGAAGTTGACAGGTATCTTGGTGGGTTCACACATATTTTTATGTTCGTCATAACCCCAGTATTTGAAAGAATGGTTATATGTAGATGTCAGTGACCCGTTGAACACACTTTTGTGTTTGTTTATTATGTTTGTCTGCTTTGTTTTGCTTGAAGAAGATACACACAGGACTATTCAAACAGCATCGAAATTCACTCTTTCGTTCCCCGCACTTTGAGGAATCAAATTCTTTGACCCTGAATTCAGCATTCACCACAGGGTCCCAGAAGTGCAGGGAAAAGTCGCCGACAGCATCTGAAAACACGCCGATTCGAAGGGAAAAACCGCCGCAAAACTGCCGAAAAAATGCAGAACGCACCCGACAAAACCCCAGATGCATCTGAAAAAAGCTCACGGTGCGCTGAACAGTGTGCCGACCAGCCACCGGAAAAAGCCGACAAGTAGTGATGAGCCGAACACCCCCGTGTTCGGTTTGCATTCGAACAATTTCAAAAGTTCGAGTTCGAACACGAACCGAACTCAATGCAAGTCAATGGAACCCGAAAGTTCGAATTTTAGAGTGCCCTCCTCCAAGAGGGCATATATGCAAGATATTTGCCATAAAAGGTGTATGGGGGTCCGGGTAG
The DNA here is from genome assembly GCA_009667805.1 of Leptobrachium leishanense. Taxonomy (NCBI): domain Eukaryota; kingdom Metazoa; phylum Chordata; class Amphibia; order Anura; family Megophryidae; genus Leptobrachium; species Leptobrachium leishanense. The sequence goes on along the minus strand of CM019069.1, from coordinate 12,224,898 downwards.
TGCCCTGGGGGACAGGAAACAAGGACAAAAAGTAAAAAAAAAAAAAATTTTACAGGAACAGTGAGTTTTCCATGAAATAAGGGTTAAGAATAAAAACGAAAAATTCCTTCAAATATCGTGCCTAGGAGGTCCCCATAACCTGCCCGTGAAGTGGCGGATTTGTAGGATGTATGGAAGCATTTAAAAAAAAATGCCATTTCAAATGATGGTAAACGGTTTTCCTTTAATCTATTCATAAACAACTGCTTGGGGCGGCAGCCTGTATGAAAAGAGATATTTTAGGACGCGCAGAAAAAGTTTAGTGATTTTTTTGGCTAAATTATGGTGAAATTTATGCAGGCTTTGGATGAAAGTAACAACAGGTGCTTTAAAATTGGGCCTTTAGTGTCGGCAACATTGCCGTCACACTGTAACCCCTCTGTGGTATTGTGGAAGAGTGCAGGGTTGGACCCTGGGGACAAATATTAAAATGATATGAATCTGGTATAGACGTCAGTGCTCCCAAATATTTTGCCTTTGGTGGCAGCAAGTGCCTTCACACCGTAACCCCTCTGAGGTATTGTGGAAGAGTGCAGTGGTGGAGGTTTTGGTAATGCAGAAGAGATCCCCGATCTATTCAGTTACATCAGCAGCTATAACAAAACGGGGTCAGCAATGTTTAGGCACTTGTACTGCGCTACTGTATATGGAGAGAATCAGCGCACACCAGTAGCAACAGGATGCAAACAGAACAGGCAGGGAATACAGAGAGAGAATAGTCAAATGGCAGGCAAAGTCGGCTACAGATCGGGTCCTCAGAACAAGCAGGGTCAGTAACAAGTATACAAACTGATTCGGTAAGCTAGCGATGCGGGAATAAAGGCTGAGACACACTGAGCGTGTAGCGTCGCACAGCGTAGTGAAGCGAAGAGAAGCAAACATTTTGCAGGCTTGACTTCACTCTGCTCCACCTCGCAGCGTGTCTACACTGCATTACGTTTGCTTCTCACCGCACTGGACAGGAATCCACTAACTAAATTAAAATGTACAAACAAAACCGTTTTATTTTCACAAAGCACATGTTATATAGGCAAAAAAAGGTTCTACTGAATAAAATACATCAAAAATAACTGTTAATTTAATAGGAATAGTATAAAAATATAAAAAAAAGGTAACCTCTGATCATATATATTATAGGGACACGGAGCGCCGTGTATAGAGTAGGGATGCATTGATACCACCAGGGCCGTCGCTAGTGTAAGGTGGCCAGCTTTCGGTCCTTGCTTGCTGTCAGTGTGAGGGGCGGAAAAATTCTGTTTTTAAAATACCGGAAGCGGAGCTATGAATGATCTTCAGACATCAACCAGGGGCCCAGCCGCGCACTCTCAAACCGATGCAGTGTGCCTGCCTCAGTCCCACATTCTAAACATGAGCAGGCACGCTGCATAATTTGGCACCGCCCCCCTCACGTGACACGCATAGCCTGGGCACGCAGCAGCAGAAAAGCCTGGAGGACAAACCCCAAAGCTTAGGGTGCGGCCCTGCAGCAGAGTCAGCCTACGTGCTTCCACTGTAGTGTGAAGGAGGACTGGGCAGAGAGGCCGAGAGAAGATTTTTAAAAGGTTTGAATAAAATGAGGGAGGGGAGGGTGTGTGTGTGTGTAATGTTCTGCTGGGTGGGGGTGTAATGTTCTGCTGAGAGGGGTAATGTTCTGCTGGGGGGGTGTAATGTTCTGCTGGGGGGGTGTAATGTTCTGCTGGGGAGATGTGTGTGTGTAATGTTCTGCTGGGGGTGTGTGTATGTAAAGTTCTGCTGCGGTGTGTGTGTAATGTGCTGCTGGGGTGTGTGTGTAATGTTCTGCTGGGGTGTGTGTAATGTTCTGCTGGGGGGTTTTAGTAAACTGATATCGGTCCATTACTGTGAGGTTTATTGCTGTGGAACTCTGTGATACGCTCATACACACCACACATTGCTGTGAGTTTTATTGCTGTGGAACTCTGATACAGTAATGGGCAGTGTGTATGAGTGTGAGTTTTATTGCTGTGGAGCTCAGTGATACTTTCATACACACAAACTGAACATTACTGTGAGGTTTATTGCTGTGGCGCTCTGTGATATGCTCATACACAGCGCACATTATTGTGAGTTTTATTGCTGTGGAGCTCTGTCATACACCCCGCACATTACTGTGAGTTTTATTGCTGTGGAGCTCTGTCATACGCTATATGAAATTAATTTAAGGGGGGGAGGGGTGAAAGTAATTAAAGGGGAAAAATTAATTAAGGGGGAGTGAATTGAATTAGAGGACGAGGACCCTGCTGCCAGTCTGCTTCTGGAGACCTGGAGTCAGACAGTGGACCACAGCAACAGAGTGAGAGTGGTAGGTAGCAGGATCACAGGGAAACACTGGGAGTGGCAGGCAGTTTGAAATATGTGGGTATATTGACACAGCAAGACTAGGGGGCACCACCAGGCCACATTGCAAATTTGTGCAGTGCCTGGTGCCCCTCCTATGCCACATTGCCAAAGGAGGGGACCACACACTCTGTAGATTGGCCCTGTGGCACAGGAGGGGCACCAGGCACAGCATATATTGGCAATGCGTGAGGACACCAAACACAGATTGGCATGACATGGATTGGGTGGAGGGGGCACCAAAACGCAACTTTGCCTGAGTAAACAAAAATGCTTGCACCGGCCCTGGATACCACACACAGACATATACGTATATATCAACACGCAGACCTATATATATATATATGTATATAATCAACATGCAGATATATACATAAACCCACCCACAGACCTCAGACCATATATACACATACGCACATGGGGGGTGTGGCATGTGGACAATCTCAACTATATATTATTCTGTGCTCTATCGGGTTCAACATTTCTTCTGGAGGGTATCAGCCAAAAGGGGGAGGGGAATTAGTTGCCAAAATGTGTGTGTAATACAAGTCTGGATATATATATTTATAAGAATATAGATATATATATATATATAAAATAAGGCAATAGAGGATGCACTCACGGTCTTCCAAACAAATATAAAGAATTTATTTTACAAAACTCACATGGACATCAACGTTTCGGCTCGCAGAGCCTTTTTCAAGATAAACAAACAACACCAAATAACACATTTTTATACTAACAAACCAATGAATGAATTAACTCACAAATCTGTCAGAAATCTCACTAATGAGTTGCCCCACCCCATCCTGAATCAACAAGATTACGGGCGGGGGACAACAACACATTGATAATGGGACTGTATACTAAGAAAAAAATATATAACAATACAGAGATACAAAAATACAAAAAAGTTAAAAGCAAAAGATGAATGACTGAATATTGTAACTAATATTGCAATGAAACAAAAATCTTTTTACACCAACTGACCCAAAAAATATGAACCACTAAATGTAAAGTCAGTGATTTAACGGGGAGATAAAAAAGATGTAAAGGAAATATATTCGTTCAAACCTCTAGGTGAAACTGTATCTAGTTTCATTGTCCAGAACGCTTCTCTTTGCAACAATAATTGAGACCGATTACCTCCACGTTTTAAAGGTGGTATATGGTCTATAGCCTTAAATTTGAGTGTAGGTAACCTATGCTGTAAAGCCAAAAAATGTTTTGCCACAGGCTTATCAGTAAACCCATCTCTAAAGGCAGTGGTAATATTAGACCTGTGGCCTCGGATCCTATCTCTAAGGGGTCGGTCGGTTTTTCCAACATAAGAGAGTCCGCAAGGACATGTAATTAAATACACCACAAACTCTGTGGTGCAAGTAATATGACGACGAATGGAAAAGATTTTTCCTGACCTAGGATGTGAAAAAGTTGAGCCAGGCTGCATATGGCTACACGTTACACAACTTGTGCATCTGAAGCAACCATGCCGAAGAGAGAACTGGATGAATATGATTTAATTGGGTCTGTCTTGACCAACCAGTCACGAAGACTTCTGGACCTCCTATAACTTATTACAGGAGTGTTATGAAATTTAGAGGGCAAAGTACTATCGTATTTAAACATTTCCCATTGTCGATGTATATTTTGTGTGATTTTATGACTATAGGAATGATATTGGAGAGTGCTGTATGCAGTGGATTTTTATATATAGATATATTTATATATATATATAATATATATATTTCATACCTGCCCTTACCTTCCCCTATAAATTTGCTAAAAATATACACACAGAAAAAACGAACCACTGCCTGAGATCCCGCGCAGCCCACATGCCACCCCCCTCTACCTGGCTGAATGTATCTAATATATATATAATTAAATACATTCAGCCAGGTAGAGAAAGAAAAAAAAGTTTTATGTTCCCGGGGACATTTAAAAATATCCTCGGATCTTATTTTTTTTTAGAAATGTGTCGCCTTACCTTAGCCTGGTGGTCAGTGAGGCTCCCTGGATCCTGTTTGGGGGGGGGTCTGCCGTGGCTGCAGGTGCAGTGGCTCCCTCCCTGCGCCGCCTGTCTCTGCCACATGCACCCGGGCGGCTAGCCTGCACAGTCGCAGCTCTGTCATCCGGCGGCTGCATGCTCCTCAAGGGGATCCTTGGGAGGTCTGGCAAGCTGCCCTCTACAGTGCCTGATTAGAGGCCCGTGCCTGCCTGATGTTTTAGTAACAAGAATGTTTTATCCCATAGGCTTCAATGTTAAAAATATTCCTGTTTTAATTCAATATCTAATAAACCGTTGCTTATAAATATTCTGCAGTAAAGAGTCTCTTTATTTCTAGATTTTTTAAGCATTTTGTATACTTTTTTTAAATTTATTTTTTTTTCGAACTTTTTGGCGAACGTCCCAAAAAGTTCAAAGTTCGCAAACTTTCAAACGTCCCAAAAGTTCGAAGTTTGCGAGCTTTCGAACGGCCAATTTTCGAATCGAACTCCGAACCGATCGAATCGAACTGCTCATCCCTACCGACAAGCCGACAAATGGGTTAAAAAAGAAAGAAACCACTGCAACATTTAATATCGGTTTGCAAAAAAAAACTACTGCACGAAAATGCCTGAAAAATACATATGAGATCATAACAAAAAGGTCTGTTTCAGAAAAAAACGCTATTAAAGAACAAACGGAAAAAAAAGGGTTTAAAAATGCCTAATAAAATCGTAAAAAATATATAAGTAAACAGACTTTTTGCTGCAGATTAAAATAAAAAAAAATTTAAAAGACATTTAGTAAAAACGGGAATATTTTTAACATTGAAACCTATGGGATTCGCCTGAATTAATCTGCCGAATGAAAACACAGAAAATCAGGGCATTTCACTGACATTTCTCTGCTATTCAATGTGAATAGATTAACCATTGCTTCTCTAAGGGGGATGTCACTGCCGCCGAACAGGCACCGTATTTCGCCGGTAATTCGCCAACATACTTGAAAACGAGAGAAATCTCAATGTATCCTTCCTGGTAAAATACTTTCTCCAAAAAAAAAAAAAATTTGGTCATCTGCCAGCTTTTAGAATATCCGAATGGCCACGAAATTACGCCGTACGGGGAAATTCACTGTTCGGTGAAATTCCGGAGCCAATTCGGCTCTGTCTGAATAACCGCTACAGTTGCTGCTGTCAATCCTGGTCTTTTATTTGTCTGTTGACTTTACAGAATATATTATTAGTTGATTCTAACATTCAATGTCAATCTTAATTTATTTCCATGATAGAATTCGACGTAGATTCGATACCACCGGTTCGAACAGGCTCCAGTTACACGGAAAATGCGCGTCGTACACTTCACGGTGTCAGGAAGGCAGGTCTTCAAGCGCCTCGAGAAAAATAAATATTTCAAACGTTGAACTGTAGCTAAAATAGATGAATTTAAACATGAAGAACATTTTCCATCACCAACTGCCAACATTGGAAGCACCAGTCCGCTATTAATCTATATGAGCCTCAGAACAATGGAGGAAAATGTTGTTGTTTTTTTACTTGGGGTTTTTTCTTCTGGTCGAAGAAGACACATTGTTTCGATTATTTTTTGATTCGAAAAAATAATATTAGCATGCCCTTCGTAGAAGCATGGTGTGGGATAGACAATTAAAGCAAGCAATACCGAGAAGCAATAAAAAATACATGTGAACAATATAAATTGTAATGAAGTCCAGTCCCAGTGAGGATCTCAGTCTGTCAAGGCTTTGGGGACACACAGCTGCGCTGCGTATGTTCGGAGCCGAGATGGCATTAGGAGGTTGTCAGATTTATAGTCGTGTTTGACGATTAAGCTGTCTAAGAACTATAACACATCTGGGCAGACTTTTATTTATGGACTATATTGGAATGCTCAAATTTGAAAGGAATTATGATTTTGGCACGTGAACCATTCAAGTCCAGCAATTTGCTATTTTAATATCGCCATTTGAAACCAAACGAAGCAGAAACCGCAGCGAGCGCCTGCTGCGACGTGGAACTAATTGGCCAAGCTGGCGAGATGTTTTCATAAAAACTCATACTCAATGTCCAACCATGGAACCACTGATTTTATATAGAGGCGGGATGATATAGTAAGACTCAAAACAACCGATTCTTAACCCCTTCACTACAATGGTCGAGTTAACTCAATCTTCAAAAGCTCCTGCAGGAGCCCAAGATCATTTCCAGGGCTCAACTGTACTCGATCTGCAAAGCAAATCCTGGTGCCCTGAACATAGTCAATATGGTGTTCCAAAGGAGCAAAGGAATTTTCTTTATCAAAATGAAATTCGTTTGCATAGTGGAATGGTTAAAGACATGTTTGTATACAATTTACATCACATTTTGTTTGCCATTTATTGTTTTTGTTATAATAATAGTTATTAAACCCCCCTATATCCTTCTATACCCCAATACTAGATGTCAGGGTTAGTGTTAGGTAGACATGTGCACAGCAAAAAATTTCGTTTTGAACTAATGGATTAGTCCTAAAATGCAATTTATTTAGTTACTAAAGAAATTCGTTTTCAGTTCTTTAGTATGAAAACTAATTTCATTCGTCCGAAAACCAATGGATACAATTACTATTGTAGTGGCTCCTCAGAGGGCTGAGATCGCTGCTTGTTACAGTATCTCTCACTCTCAGCACAATGTGGGCCATATTACATAGTTGGTGCTAACTTAACCAGAGCTGTTGTAAACTTCCCAGAGCTATTATAGCCTATGGAGGTTTTCAGTTTACAACAGCTCTGGTTAAGTTAGCACCAACATTGTAATACTGCCCCGTGTCAGGCAAAGCTGTTACAGTAACTGACTGCTGCTCATCACAGCGCTCAGAGTTTCAGTAAAACGAGTAAATAATATTTTTATATATAAGAGGTTAGAACAATATTATTTCCTTGTTTTATTGAAACTCTGAGCGCTGTTACAGTCAGTTACTGTAACAACTGAGCCTGATATATTATACTGAGAGATAATGTAACAAGCAGCCGATCTCAGTGCTCACAGCCACTGGATTTAAAGGGCTGAAAAAAAAGGATCCTCTCTGTATAATGTTTAGAACCTCCTCCTGCATTAATTCATACCCCTCTCTGTATAATATATAGAACATCCTCCTGAATTAATTAATTAATGTCACTCTCTGTATAGAACATCCTCCTCAATTTATACCTTTCTCTGTATAATGTATATAACATCCTCCTGCATTAATACCCCTCTCTGTATAATGTATAGAACATCCTACTGCATTAATTAATGCCCCTCTCTGTATAGAACATCCTACTGCATTGACATGTGGAGGGTGCAGAACTTCAGAGGTTGCGCTCTTCATTGCTGGTCTCCTTCACTCAATGTAATATCACAAAAAGGACTGAAACTAAAATGTAGTGCATTTTATTTTAGTTTCTTTCGTTTTTTGTACTGAGCAGTTTCGTTTCTCTTGAGTTATACTAAAACTAAATTATCCCAAAATTCTGACTAAATCGTTTTAGTACTAAAACGAATGCACATGTCTAGTGTTAGGGTTAGGATTAGAGTTAGGATAATGATTAGGGTTACATCTATGGTTCTTTTAGAGTTATGCACATCAAAAACCAAATGGCAGCTCAAAAAAAGCTGACAATTGGTACTAGAGGAGTGGCTACAGAAAAATAATATCTTTATTGTTGCAAAAAATAGACACTCTCAGATGCAAGGGAAAAATAAAATTAAAAAACATATACATAAACAACAGGCATCGCAGGGTGTAATGGAAATGAAGCCAGTGTATAGTGGCTATGCACAAATTGGTATGAAGAACGATTGCAATGTACCAACTTTGATTTTAAGTTGTAAGTTGTTTGTCTTGCATTCGTAGGGTGAGAACAGAATCTTTGAGCAAGAGCTCTGATTATGAAGGCTATCTATGGTTTACAATTTTGATGTCAATCCCTCTGGCTAATTGTGGGATTCTATTTCAGTGCTAAAACGTCGATTGCAATCCTTCTTCATACCAATTTGTGCATAGCCACTATACACTGGCTTCATTTCCATTACACCCTGCGATGCCTGTTGTTTATGTATATGTTTTTTAATTTTATTTTTCCCTTGCATCTCAGAGTGTCTATTTTTTGCAACAATAAAGATATTATTTTTCTGTAGCCACTCCTCTAGTACCAATTGTCAGCTTTTTTTGAGCTGCCATTTGGTTTTTGATGTGCATATATACGTAGGTCAGGTTCAATCCTGAGTGAGAGGGTGCTGCTCTCACTGGATGGTGAGAGACAGGTGATTGTTTATTTGTGGGTCCCTGTTTTACTGGGTCCCCTATTCCTTTAAATTTTTGACATTTCTTTTAGAGTTAGAATCAGGGTTCTGTTACAGTTAGGGTTAATTTTTCAGTTAGGATTACGATTAGGGATAGGTTTACGGTTAACTTTAGTTTCAGGATTAGGATTAGGGTTACTTTTACAGTTAGGGTTAATTTTTCTTTTGCGGTTATGGTTAGGATTAGGTTGAGGGTTAATGTTAGGGATGGGTCAGGATTAGGGTTAGGGATACTTAGGTTGCATTAAGGTTGCGATTAGGATTAGGTACAGGGTTACTTTTAGGGTCGCGATTAGAGTAAGGGTTAGGGTTAATTTTTCAGCTAGGTTTATGGCTAGCCCTGGAGGACAGGAAACAAGGACAAAAAGTTTTTAAAAAAACGTTTTTAAAAAGGAACAGTGAGATTTCCATGAAAAAAAGGATAAGAATAAAAATGAAAATTCCTTCAAATATCGTGCCTAGGAGGTCCCCATAACCTGCCCGTGAAGTGGCGGATTTGTAGGATGTATAGAAACATTTAAAAACAAAAAAATGACATTTCAAATGACGGTAAATGTTTTTCCTTAATCTATTCATAAACAACTGATTGGGGCGGCAGCCTATATGAAAAGAGGAGACATTTTAGGACACGCAGAACAAGTTTAGTGATTTTTTTGGCTAAATGATTGTGAAACGTATGCAAGCTTTGGGTGAAAGTAACAACAGCTGCTTTAAAATTGGACCTTAAGTGTCGGCAACAGTGCCGTCACACCGTAACCCCTCTGTGGCATTGTGGAAACGTGCAGGGTTGGACCCTGCAGTCAAATATTAAAATGATATGAATCTGGTACAGGCGTCAGTGCACCCAAATATTTTGCCTTTGGTGGCAGCAAGTGCCTTCACACCGTAGCCCCTCTGTGGTATTGTGGAAGAGTGCAGTGGTGGACCCTGCAGTCAAATATTAAAATGATATGAATCTGGTACAAGCGTCAGTGCACCCAAATATTTTGCCTTTGGTGGCAACAAGTGCCGTCACACCGTAACCCCTCTGAGGTATTGTGGAAGAGTGCAGTGGTGGAGGTTTTGGTAATGCAGAAGAGATCCCCGATCTATTCAGTTACATCAGCAGCTATAACAAAACGGGGTCAGCAATGTTTAGGCACTTGTACTGCGCTACTGTATATGGAGAGAATCGGCGCACACCAGTAGCAACAGGAAGCAAACAGAACAGGCAGGGAATACACAGAGAGAATAGTCAAATAGCAGGCAAAGTCGGCAACAGATTGGGTCCTCAGAACAAGCAGGGTCAGTAACAAGTATACAAACTGATTCAGTAAGCTAGCGATGTGGGAATAAAGGCTGAGACACACTGAGCGTGTAGCAACGCACAGTGTAGCGAAGCAAAGAGAAGTAAACATTTTGCAGGCTTGACTTCACTCCGCTCCGCCTCGCAGCGTGTCTACACTGCATTACGTTTGCTTCTCACCGCACTGGACAGGAATCCACTAACTAAATTAAAATGTACACACAAAACTGTTTTATTTTCACAAAGCACATGTTATATAGGCAAAAAAAGTTGTTACTGAATAAAATACTCAAAAATTACTGTTAATTAGTGATGAGCTGAATACCCCCGATTTCGGTTCGCATTCGAACTCGAACTTGCCAAATGTTCGAATTCGAACTCAATACAAGTCAATGGGACTCAAAATTAGATTTTTAGAGTGCCCTCCAAGAGGGCATATATGCTAGATATTTGCCATAAAAGTTGTATGGGGGTCCAGGTAGTGCCCTGGGGGACAGGAAACAAGGACAAAAAGTAAAAAAATAACGTTTTTAAAGGGACAGGGAGTTTTCCATGAAATAAGGGTTAAAAATAAAAACGAAAAATTCCTTCAAATATCGTGCCTAGGAGGTCCCCATAACCTGCCCGTGAAGTGGCGGATTTCTAGGATGTATAGAAACACTTAAAAACAAATAAATGATGTTTCATATGACGGTAAATGCTTTTCCTTTAATCTATCCATAAAGAACTGCTTGGGGCGGCAGCCTGTATGAAAAGACATTTTAGGACGCGCAGAAAAAGTTTAGTGATTTTTGTGGCTAAATTATTGTGAAACCTATGCAGGCTTTGGATGAAAGTAACAATAGGTGCTTTAAAATTGGGCTTTTAGCGTCGGCAACAGTGCCGTCACACCGTAACCCCTCTGAGGATATGAATCTGGTAAAGGCGTCAGTGGCAGTGCACCCAAATATTGTGCCTTTAGTGCCAGGCCAGCAAGTGCCATCATACAGTAACTCCTCTGTGGTATTGTGGAAGAGTGCAGGGGTGGACCATGTGGTCAGGGCCGGTGCTGGACTATTTTGCGCCCTAGGCAAGACCAGCTACTTGCACCCCCACAAAAAAAAACGACACAACATGAAACTGCTAAATTTCTTTTTATTTAAGAACTAGGTATAAAGCCTGCCCTAAGGGCAGTCATATATATATATATATATATATATATTACAGGATATATTATATATATATAAACCACAACGAGAGGAGAGCACACCAGACAATACAAAAGAAACCCCAACAGCAGCTAAATACGTTTAAACAGGGTTTTTCCAGATTTAACCCTTTCAGTGCTTAGAAACATTTCTTAAACCCCTTCAAACATTGCAGTTCTTAACCCTTGCATACATATAATACTGAGCTCTGTTGAACAATGGTGGAAGTTTAGTTTGCAATAGATGGCCATGGATTGGGTAAGCCTGCCAACAGCGACAATGTATTCCACCCCTGGCAGGTCCTATCATACTAACCTAATGACTGCTTTTATGGGATAAACTTACTGTGGACCCAGTCCTTTCTGAAGCTCCTGCAGATCAAGGTTTAAATAGAACCTGCGGGTGGAGCACCTGTGACAGGGAGGGGTGCTTGCCCAAAAGGGGTGTCAGCCCTATAATATACAAAATACACAAGAGGGGCAGCACTCAACCTGAACTACGCTTTCAGTGCGGGTGCATCTCAAGACAACATAATATAAACCACAACGAGAGGAGAGCACACCAGACAATACAAAAGAAACCCCAACAGCAGCTAAATACGTTTAAACAGGGTTTTTCCAGATTTAACCCTTTCAGTGCTTAGAAACATTTCTTAAACCCCTTCAAACATTGCAGTTCTTAACCCTTGCATACATATAATACTGAGCTCTGTTGAACAATGGTGGAAGTTTAGTTTGCAATAGATGGCCATGGATTGGGTAAGCCTGCCAACAGCGACAATGTATTCCACCCCTGGCAGGTCCTATCATACTAACCTAATGACTGCTTTTATGGGATAAACTTACTGTGGACCCAGTCCTTTCTGAAGCTCCTGCAGATCAAGGTTTAAATAGAACCTGCGGGTGGAGCCCCTGTGACAGGGAGGGGTGCTTGCCCAAAAGGGGTGTCAGCCCTATAATATACAAAATACACAAGAGGGGCAGCACTCAACCTGAACTACGCTTTCAGTGCGGGTGCATCTCAAGACAACATAATATAAAACACAACGAGAGGAGAGCACACCAGACAATACAAAAGAAACCACAACAGCAGCTAAATACGTTTAAACAGGGTTTTTCCAGATTTAACCCTTTCAGTGCTTAGAAACACTTTCTTAAACCCCTTCAAACATTGCAAACATTGCAAACACTCGCCTGAGCCTGGAGGATGCCCGAGCAGGAAACTCGGCCGGCCTCCATGCTCAGGTGAGCCCCCGGTTCGGCTGGGCCTCTAGGCCCAAGCCAAGCCGGGGGCTCGCCTAAGCTTGGATACAGGCCGAGCAAGCAGGGTGGGTGTGGAGAGCACATACTCACCTACATCGGCCTCGAGTCCTCCACCGGTTCCACACATACTCACCTACATCGGCCCTTAGCTCCTCCAGCGATGGCAGTCCCGCTTCCAGTGTTCTCTCTCCGTTGGTCGCTGGTATGACATCACAAAGCCTTTGACCCAGGGTCAAAGGCTTTTGTGACGTCATACCGGCGACCAACGGAGAGAGGACACTGGAAGCGGGACTGCCACCGCTGGAGGAGCTAAGGGCCGATGTCGGTGAGTATGTGTAGGAAACATCCTCCTACATCGGCCCTGAGCTCCAGCGGTGACCGTCCTCTGGCTGTCCAGGCTGCTCGGCCGGCCTCCAGGCTTAGGCGAGTCCCCGGCTCGGCTGGGCCTGTAGGCCCAAGCCAAGCCGGGGGCTCGCCTGAGCCTGGAGGCTGGCCGAGCAGCCTGCGACAGCCGGAGGACGGTCACTGCTGGAGCTCAGGGCCAATGTAGGTTAGTATGTATAGGCAACTTCGGCCCTGAGCTCCAGCGGTGACTGTCCTACAGCTGTCGCAGGCTGCTCGGCCGGCCTCCAGGCTTAGGAGAGTCCCCGGCTCGGCTGCCTGCTCGGCTGGAGGACAGTCACCGCTGGACACATCAAAATTTCACTTTGCGTGCCTTATCCTTTGCAAATTTTCATCATGCGTATATATATATTGCCCATGCCAGCTCACATCATGCATATATATATTGCCCAGGCCCAGGCCAACTCACATCATGCGTATATATATATTGCCCAGGCCAGCTCACATCATGCATATATATATATTGCCCAGCCCAGCTCACATCATGCGTATATATATATTGCCCGATCCAGCTCACATCATGCGTAAATATATATATTGCCCAGGCCAGTTCACATCATGCGTATATATATTGCCCAGGCCCAGGCCAGCTCACAACATGCGTATATATATATTGCCCAGGCCAGCTCACATCATGCATATATATATATTGCCCAGGCCAGCTCACATCATGCGTATATATATTGCCCAGGCCAGCTCACATCATGCATATATATATATTGCCCAGGCCAGCTCACATCATGCATATATATATATTGCCGAGGCCAGCTCACATCATGCATATATATATATTGCTCAGGCCCAGGCCAGCTCACATCATGCGTATATATATTGCCCAGGCCCAGGCCAGCTCACATCATGTGTATATACAGTTGTGTTCAAAATTATTCAACCCCCAATGCTGTAAAGGGTTTTAGGGAATTTAGTGACATTTGTAATTGTATTCAGAATTAAATCCTACAAGGACTGTTTAAAGAACCATATGCAACTAAAATGACATCAATTGGTTTTGTAATACAGTAGTAAATGTTTCTTTTGTGAATTCTTCTTTGACACAATTATTCAACCCCTTAAAGACTACCACTCTGAAGACCAGAGGTTCATTCAAGTGTTTTCAATCAGGTATTGAAAACACCTGTGGATGTCACGAGCAGCAATAAAGCATAATAAGCACCAATTAGGCAGCTTTAAAATGACTGTGATACTCAGCTCCTTCTAGACATTTACTGGTGTGGTTACAAACATGGTGAAGTCAAGAGAATGGTCCAGGAAGACAAGAGAAGAGGTGATTACTCTTCACAGGAAGGGCAATGGCTATAAGAAGATTGCAAAGATGTTAAACATACCAAGAGAGACCATAGGAAGCATCATTCGCAAATTCAAGGCAAAGGGCACTGTTGAAACGCTACCTGGTCGTGGCAGAAAGAAGATGCTGACTTCGACTGCTGTGCGCTACCTGAAGCGTAGAGTGGAGAAAAGTCCCCGTGTGACTGCTGAGGAACTGAGAAAAGATTTGTCAGATGTGGGTACTGAAGTTTCAGCTCAGAAAATACGGCGCACACTGCGTAATGAAGGCCTCCATGCCAGAACTCCCAGGTGCACCCCCTTGCTGTCTCCAAAGAATAAGAAGAGTCTACTGCAGTATGCCAAAAGTCATGTGGACAAACCACAGAGGTTTTGGGATAGTGTTCTGTGGACTGATGAAACAAAATTAGAACTGTTTGGGCCCATGGATCAACGCTATGTTTGGAGGAGGAAGAACAAGGCCTATGAAGAAAAGAACACCTTGCCTACTGTGAAGCATGGCAGGGGGTCAATCATGCTTTGGGGCTGTTTTGCTTCTGCAGGTACAGGGAAGCTTCAGCGTGTGCAAGGTACCATGAATTCTCTTCAGTACCAGGAGATATTGGATGACAATGTGATGCAGTCCGTCACAAACCTGAGGCTTGGGAGACGTTGGACCTTTCAACAGGACAATGATCCCAAGCATACCTCCAAGTCCACTAGAGCATGGTTGCAGATTAAAGGCTGGAACATTTTGAAGTGGCCATCGCAGTCACCTAACTTAAATCCGATTGAGAACCTCTGGTGGGACTTAAAGAAAGCAGTTGCAGTGCGCAAGTCTAAGAATGTGACTGAACTGGAGGCTTTTGCCCATGACGAATGGGCGAAGATACCCGTAGATCGCTGCAAGACACTTGTGTCAAGCTATGCTTCACGTTTAAAAGCTGTTATAACTGTAAAAGGATGTTGTACTAAGTACTAAGATTGAATGTCACTTGGGGGTTGAATAAAACTGATAATGATGTGAGCACAGAAAAGACATTTGTGGTTATTTCATTATAAATGTTATGTTATATTTGTCTGACCTACACGTGCCTCTTTGATTTAATTGTAAGCAAGATGACTGAATGATCAAAATCAATGTCAAACTGGCCAAAACACTCAATTTCAGTGGGGGTTGAATAATTTTGAACACAACTGTATATTGCCTAGGCCAATCCCCTGGTGGAGATAGGGGGTTCATTTGAATCCCGATATCTCCAGGCAGCTAGGGGGTCATGGAGGGTGTCAATCGAAAGGCCTGAGCATGGCCTTTCGAATGATACCCAACATGACCAGATATAAAGTAAGAAAAAAGAAAATAAAAGCATGTATTTTTTTTGTGTGTTATTTTTATTAATGCTGCAGCAATATTGTTCACATTTCAATTATTATATGAACGATGATGCACTAATGATTTTTTTCTATGGGGTGTGTTTGCTATAAATCACGTAATTCCCCTCACAAAATGTCCCCATTTCTAATTTTTGTACAAGCACACCCCATAGAAAACATAACCGCAAACGCTCATGTGCTAAAATGTGAAAAAAAAACACTTTACACACTGCAGATGATTAAAAATGCAATTTTTATTGCATTTGTTGTCATACTATACAGGCAGGACATGACGTATACATATAAAAATGATAGATTATGAATCTGCGGAGTCTGCCGGAAAGAACGATATCTTGTCTGGGTCATTTTATAAAATGTGGCTTTGAATCGCGTTTAAACATGATGAGCGAAAGCGGTAAAAATGAGCTGAGCACACAGCAGTGAAATGCAGCATATTAGACGAAGATTAAGTAGAGAAATGAACACTTCTCAGAAGCAGACACCACACCCTCAGTATAGTTTACATACATACAATGTATCAAATTGATTAGACCAGACTAAAAGCACCTGTTGTTTATGCCCTTTGAAAACACAGAAACATAGAAAAATGTTGGCAGATAAGAACCTTTCGGCCCATCTAGTCTGCCCAATTACATGGATACTTTACCTGGATTTATCTTTTGTTTAGGATAGCCTTATGCCTATCCCATGCTTGCTTAAATTCAATTACTGTTTTGGCCTCTACCACTTCAACTGGAAGACTGTTCCATGTATCCACCACCCTCTAAGTAAAATAATGCTTTCTGATGTTACTTTTAAACCTTTGCCCCTCTAATCTAAGACTATGTCCTCTTGTTTTGCTACTTTGTTTCCTTTTGTTTCCAGGTCATTTAGAGGTGAGAATCTTTGCACGTACACATTAGTTTTTAATTCAATATCTAATAAACCGTTGCTTATAATATTCTGCAGTAAAGAGTCTCTTTATTTCTAGATTTTTTTGTATTTTTTAAGCATTTTTTATACTTTTTTCTCAAAATTTTAATTTTTTTTGCGAACTCGAACCGAGCACGCCAAAAAGTTCGAAGTTTGCGAACGACCAAAGTTCGAATCAAACTCCGAACTGATCGAACCGAACAGCTCATCCCTACTGTTAATTTAATTGGAATAGTATAAAAATATAAAAAATGGTAACCCCTTATCATATATATTATAGGGACACGGAGCGCTGTGTATAGAGTAGGGATGCATTGATACCACACACAGACATATACGTATATATCAACATGCAGACCTATATATAGGTATATCAACACGCAGATATATATATACACCCACCCACAGACCTCAGACTATATATACACATACACACATGGGGTGGTGGCATGTGGACAATCTCAACTAAATGCACCCCCCCCCCCCAATTTGGCTGATCCCTCCAGAAGAAATGTTGAACCCGACAGAGCAGAGAATATATATATTATTCTGCTGGAGGGATCAGCCAAATTGGGGGGGGGCAATTAGTTGCCAAAATGTGTGTGTAATACAAGTCTGGATATATAGATTTATAAGAATATAAATATATATCTTATCTATATATATATGTTTCATACCTGCTCTTACCTTCCCCTATAAATTTGCTAAATATATGCACACAAAAAAAAACACTGCCTGAGACCCCGCGCAGCCCACATGCCACCCCCCTCTACCTGCCAGAATGTATCTAATATATATAATTAAATACATTCAGCCAGGTAGAGAAAGAAAAAAAAGGTTTTATTTTATGTTCCCGGGGACATTTAAAAATGTCCTCGGATTTTATTTTTTTTAGAAATGTGTCGCCTTACCTTAGCCTGGTGGTCAGTGGGGGCTCCCTGGATTCTGGTTGTTGGGGGGTCTGCCGTGGCCGTAGGTGCAGTGGCTCCCTCCCTGCGCCGCCTGTCTCTGCCACATGCACCCGGGCGGCTAGCCTGCACAGTCGCAGCTCTGTCAACCGGTGGCCGCATGCTCCTCAAGGGAATCCTTGGGAGGCCCCGGCAGGCTGCCCTCTACAGTGCCTGATTAGAGGGCCGTGTCTGCCTGATGTTTTGTAACAAGATTGTTTTATCCTATAGGCTTCAATGTTAAAAATATTCCCGTTTTAATTCAATATCTAATAAACCGTTGCTTATAATATTCTGCAGTAAAGAATCTCTTTATTTCTAGATTTTTTAGTATTTTTTAAGCATTTTTTATACCTTTTTCAATTTATTTTTTCAAACTTTTGGCGAACGTCACAAAAAAGTTCAAAGTTCGCAAACTTTCGAACAGCCAATGTTCGATTTGAACTCTGAACAGATCTGAACCGAACGCTCATCCCTAGTTATAATTAGGGTTAGGTCTAGGGTTACTTTTACAGTTAGGGTTAGGATTAGAGTTAGGATAATGATTAGGGATACATCTACGGTTCTTTTAGAGTTAGAATTAGGGTTTCTTTTACAGTTAGGGTTAATTTTTCAGTTAGGGTTAAAGTTAGGATTACGATTAGGGTTAGGTTCACGATTTTAGGGTCGCAATTAGAGTAAGGGATAGGTGTTACTTTTAGAGTTAGGGTTAATTTTTCAACTAGGGTTATGGCAAAGGTTCCAATTAGGGTTAGGTCTAGGGTTACTTTTAGAGTTAGGGTTACTTTTAGAATTAGAATTACGGTTAAGGTTACTTTTAGAGTTAGGGTTACTTTTAGAATTAGGATTACAGTTAGGGTTACTTTTAGAATTAGGATTACGGTTAGGGTTACTTTTAGAATTAGGATTACGGTTAGGGTTAATTTTACAGCTAGGGTTAAGATTAGGGTTAGGTTTAGGGTTACTTTTAGAACTAGGATTATGGTTAGGGTTAATTTTACAGTTAGGGTTACTTTTAGAATTAGGATTACGTTAGGGTTACTTTTACAGTTAAGGTTAAAATTAGGGTTACTTTTAGGGTTAGAATTAGAATGACTTTTTAGGATTACTTTTACAGCTAGAGTTAGGATTAAGGTAAGGGTTACTTTTACAGTTAGGGTTAATTTTTCAGTTAGAGTTACGGCGAAGGTTAACTTTAGAGTTAGGGTTACTTTTACAGCTGCGGTTATTTTTAGAGTTAAGGTTAGGTTTCGGGTTGCTTTTAGAGTTAGGATTACTTTACAATTAGGGTTAGGATTAGGGTAAGGGTTACTTTTACAGTTAGGGTAAATTATTCAGTTAGGGTTGACTTTAGGGTTATGTTTACAGTTTTAGAGTTAGAAATAGCGTTAGGATTACATTTACAATTAGGGTTAGGATTACTTTTACAGTTAAGGTTAATTTTACAGTTAGGGCTACGTTTAGGGTTGACTTTAGGGTTACATTTACAGTAAAGAGTTATGATTTGGGTTAGGTTCCCGGTTACTTTTAGAGTTAGAATTAGCGTTAGGATTAGGGATGAGCTGTTCGGGTTCGATCGGTTCGGAGTTCGCATCGAACATAGCCTGTTCGTTTGTTTGCGATCTCCGAACATTTCCGCGTGTTCGCCGCGTGTTCGCCCACAATGCACCACAATGGACCACAATGCACTTTTCCACTGGCCTGAAGCTTGTAATTGGCTACAGCCTTGCACCTGACCACAGGTCAGGTGCAAGACAGGTTCAACACTATGCCAATCACGGCTCAGAGTCCTGATTGGGCAAATTTTGCCCAATCATGGGCTCACAGAGCTAAGTCCCACAGCACACTATATAAGGTTTCCACACAGCGCTTCTGCACACGTTTGAGAGGAGATTTCATAGGAGATTGTTGTTGTGTTACTGTGTTCTTACTGACAGTCTGCCACCAGCTACTGGGGGGGTCTCATTTCTACCAAATATCTGGGAATTGTTGTAATCATTGTGCTCAGTCCCAGCAACTATTTTGGGTGCTCAGTAATTTCAGCAAAATATTGGGAATTGAGGTGATCTATGTCTTGTCACTGCCAGCAAGTATTTTGGGGGTCACTAATTTCTACAAAATATTTGGGAATTGAGGTAATCTGTGTCTTGTCACAGAGCCAGTGCCACACAGTATTTTGGGGGTCACTAATTTCTACAAAATATTTGGGAATTGAGGTGATCTTTGTCTTGTGACTCACTGCCAGTGCCACGCAGTATTTTGGGGGTCACTAATTTCTACAAAATATTTGGGAATTGAGGTGATCTTTGTCTTGTGACTCACTGCCAGTACCACGCAGTATTTTGGGGGTCACTAATTTCTACAAAATATCTGGGAATTGAGGTGATCTGTGTCTTGTCACACAGCCAGTGCCACGCAATATTTTGAGGGTCACTAATTTCTACAAAATATCTGGGAATTGAGGTGATCTGTGTCTTGTCACACAGCCAGTGCCACGCAATATTTTGGGGGTCACTAATTTCTACAAAATATCTGGGAATTGAGGTGATCTGTGTCTTGTCACACAGCCAGTGCCACGCAATATTTTGGGGGTCACTAATTTCTACAAAATATTTGGGAATTGTTATTATCCGTGTGTTCTCACTGGCTGCCACCCATCAGGGGGTCTCACTGATTTATAGGAGGTTTCTGAGATTTGTAATCTGTGTCTTCCCACTGCCACCCATCAGGGGTCCCACATACTTTTAGCAGATTTATGCGAATTGTAATTTGTGTCTTCTCACTGCCACCCATCAGGGGGTCCCACATACTTTTAGCAGATTTATGCGAATTGTAATTTGAGTCTTCTCACTGCCACCCATCAGGGGGTCCCACATACTTTTAGCAGATTTATGCAAATTGTAATTTGTGTCTTCTCACTGCCACCCATCAGGGGGTCCCACATACTTTTATCAGATTTATGCAAATTGTAATTTGTGTATTCTCACTGCCACCCATCAGGGGGTCTCACTGATTTATAGGAGGTTTCTGAGACTTGTAATCTGTGTCTTCTTACTGCCACCCATCAGGGGGTCCCACATACTTTTAGCAGATTTATGCAAATTGTAATCTGTGTCTTCTCACTGCCACCCATCAGGGGGTCTCACTGATTTATAGGAGGTTTCGGAGATTTGTAATCTATGTCTTCTCACTGCCACCCATCAGGGGGTCCCACATACTTTTAGCAGATTTATGCGAATTGTAATCTGTGTCTTCTCACTGCCACCCATCAGGGAGTCCCACATACTTTTAGCAGATTTATGCGAATTGTAATTTGTGTCTTCTCACTGCCACCCATCAGGGGGTCCCACATACTTTTAGCAGATTTATGCGAATTGTAATTTGTGTCTTCTCACTGCCACCCATCAGGGGGTCTCACTGATTTATAGGAGGTTTATGCGAATTGTAATTTGTGTCTTCTCACTGCCACCCATCAGGGGGTCTCACTGATTTATAGGAGGTTTTTGGAAATTGTAATCTGTGTCTTGTCACTGGCTGCCAGCTATCAGGGTGTCTCACTGAGTTATACCAGAGTTCTGTAAATCTTTAATCCCAGATATACCAGAGATGAATCAGAGTTCTGTATATATTTAATCTATATATCACTCACCATGTCTGAAAGAACAAAAAGGACAGGCAGACGCTCCCAGACACAGATAAGAGGGCAAGCAGCCCCTGTGTCGGGAGGCTGTGCCTCTGGTCATGGTGAACGTGATGCATCCTCTGCAGGGGCACGCTTGTCCTTTCTAGCTGGTGCTGGCTGTCTTAAGCAGCAGCAACATACAGAGAATTTGGTGGATTGGCTAATAACCAGGCCAACCTCATCCTCTGAGTCCTCTGCCAGCCAGGCTTCTAGTACTTTACAGTCCACCTCAGCTGCCAAAGCATCTAAAGCAGCCTCTATGTCCACAGCTACTCCTGCTGTAGCCTCGCTATCACACACGGAGGAGTCAGCTGAATTGTTTGACTACAATGACAGAGACATGCTGCTTGAGGATGTGCAGCAAGTACAGTGCTCTGATTCAATCTCTGAGGTTGAGGAAGGAAGTATAATCAACCTAGAGGAAGGGGGTGCCAGTGATGACACACAAATAACTGGCACTCCTGTTGCCCCAGCATCTGCAGCATACTGCCAAGTTGGCTCCAGTGACGAGGAGATAGGGGGTAATGATCACAATGATGATGAGGTCACTGACTCCACCTTTGTGCCTGATCGAACAGAGGAATCAAGTGAGGAGGAGGGGGAGGAGGAGGCACAGCAAACACGAGGCACAACATCCTCAATGACCAACCGTAGCACTAGCCAGTCCAAGGCATCAGATGTCAGAGCTGCTCAGGTGCCGAGCGCTGTTGTCTCAAAGCACACATGCAGGAACTCTGCTGTCTGGGAGTTCTTTAAGAAATGTGCAGCAGACCCCACCGTTGCTATTTGTAATCTATGTCAGATGAGGCTCAAGCGTGGGAAAGACACCGGACGCTTGGGTACCACGTGCTTGAGGTGACATATGACCTCCTGCCACACATCCCGTTGGTGCAAAACTTTGCGTAGGTCCTCCTCCTCCTCATCTGTCTCTACCCCCCACTGTATGTCCTGCCATGTCATTGCCTACGACCTCCACTGACAGGGATGATGCTACAGTAATGGATGTACCAGGTCCTTCCTCACAATGTGACAGCATCCCATCAGTTGAAGATTTACGCAGTCAGATTACGTTGCCCCAGCTGCTGCAGCGTAAGAAAAAATATAGTCCAACCATCCCCAAGCACAGCGTCTAAATGCCAGTTTAGCAAAATTACTCACATTGCAGCTGCTGCTTTTCCAGCTGGTGGACTCTGCTCCCTTCCTTGAATTTGCTGAATGTGCTGTACCACAGTGGCAGGTTCCAAAACGCCATTACTTTTCATGGAAGGCCATTCCAGCACTATACCAGCACGTGGAAGACAATGTTATCGAGTCATTGGGAAAGGCAGTCAGCAGCAAGGTGAATGTGACTTTAGACACGTGGTCCAGCAAGCATGGACAGGGTCGTTACATTTCCTTCACGGCACACTGGGTAACTCTGATTGCAGCTGGGAGGGATCCAAGATGGGGCTCTGTGCTGGAGCTTGTTCATCCACCACGTCTCCACAAAGCTGCTTGTATGAGGTCTGTCTGCTCCACCACCACCTCTCCCTCTTCCTCCTCCTCCTCCTTCTTCTGTGTCTCTGGTGAAGTGGCAGTTAAACCGATGCCTGACAGGGGCTACACAATGGCTCAAGCAAAAAGATGCCATACTGTGCTTGAGTTGGTTTGTTTAGGGGACAGGAGCCACACCGGGCCAGAAATTCTGTCAGCTCTGCAGGGGCAGGTGCAGAGATGGTTAACACCACGCCAGCTTGAGCTGGGAATGATTGTCTGTGATAATGGCAGCAACCTTCTCTCTGCCCTACGCAAGGGTAAATTGACGCATGTACCATGCCTAGCACACATCCTAAATCTAGTGGTACAGCGTTTCCTAACCAAGTACCCAGGGCTGGCAGAGCTTCTCAGCCAGGCCAGAAAAGTCTGCAGCCACTTCAGACAGTCATTCCCAGCAAGTGTTCGCCTGGCAGAAATTCAAAGAGAATTCCACCTTCCCACAAACCGTCTGATCTGTGACATGCCCACCAGGTGGAACTCGACATTAGCAATGCTGCAGCGTCTGCACAAGCAGCAGAGGGCAATCAACGAGTACCTGTGTGAGTATGGCAGAAGGACAGGTTCAGGTCAACTTGTTCCCCCCCGCAGTGGCTGATGATCAAGGATGCATGCACTGTACTGTCACCATTTGAGGAGGCAACGAGGATGGTGAGCAGGGACAGTGCATGCATCAGTGACACAATTACTTTAGTGTTCCTGCTGGACCACACTCTGCTGGGAATTATAGATGTGGCTCTAGAGGCAGAGCAGCAGGAGGAAGAGGAGGCCTTCCCTAGCTCTGAAGGCCCCAGTCTTTCCGCAGATAGCATTCCAGCGGGTCCTCCTCAGATCAGACATGAGGAGGATGAGGAGGAGGAATATTTGAGTAGTGGGGGCATTGAAGGTGGGGATTCCTCAAGGGAGGGTTTTGTGTGCCCAGAAACACCAGGACTGGTACGTGGCTGGGAGGAGGAAGTGCATGATGGGGTCATCCTCCTCATTGAGCAGGAAGACTCGGAAGCTAATGCCACCTCCAACCTACACTGCATGGGCTCCCTTATAATGCAAAGCCTGCTAAAGGACCCCAGGATTCCTGCTATCAAGGAGAGGGATCATTACTGGTTGGCAACCCTTCTTGATCCACGATACAAGGGTAAAGTTGAAGAGCTCATCCTGCCCGCATAGAGGGAGCACAGGATGAAAAAACTTGAACACACTCTAAAGCGACACTTGTGTAACACCTTTCCAGGCACTGGTAGGTTACCAAGTGATGACACAGGTGCTTCTGAGGCTGCGGATGATCAGAGGAATAGTGGTGAAGGCCGGGGCCGCTTGACTGATGCCTTTTTAAAATGTTTTAGTCCACGACACCCAGGGACGTCAAATGTAGGCACTCATTGCCAGCGTCTTCATATATGGTGCAGGACTACCTAGGGGCAAGGGCAGACCTGGATAACCTTCCAGCAGATGATCCACTGGCTTACTGGGCGTTGAGGTTGGATCACTGGCCAGAACGTAGCCAATATGCTATGCAGCTACTAGGTTGCCCTTCATCTAGCGTGCTTTCTGAAAGGACGCTCAGTGCCGCTGGAGGTTTTGTCACAGACAAAAGATTGCGTCTGTCCACCGACTCTGTAGACCGGCTGACATTTATAAAAATGAATCAGTCCTGGATCAGCAGCTATCAATCCCTTGATGCTGAAGTAATGGAATAGATAGGGGATGTCCTCTTCTGCATTCACAAAACCTCCACCACTGAACCCTTCCACAATACCACAAAAGGGTTACAGTGTGAAGGCACTTGCTGCCATGAAAGGCACAATATTTGGCTGCACTGACGCCTGTGCCACATTTATATCATTTTAATATTTTGAACTGCAGGGTCCAACCCTGCACACTTCCACAATACCACAAAAGGGTTACGGTGTGAAGGCACTTGCTGCCATGAAAGGTGCAATATTTGGCTGCACTGACGCCTGTGCCACATCTATATCATTTTAATTTTTTGAACCGCAGGGTCCAACCCTGCACTCTTCCACAATACCACAAAGGGGGTACTGTATGAAGGCACTTGCTGGCCTGGCACCAAAAGCACAATATCTGGGTGCACTGACGCCTTTACCAGATTCATATCCTCAGAGGGGGTTACTGTGTGACGGCACTGTTGCCGACGCTAAAGGCCCAATTTTAAAGCATCTATTGTTACTTTCATCCAAACCCTGCACCATAATTTAGCCCCAAAAA
The DNA here is from genome assembly GCA_009667805.1 of Leptobrachium leishanense. Lineage (NCBI taxonomy): Eukaryota > Metazoa > Chordata > Amphibia > Anura > Megophryidae > Leptobrachium > Leptobrachium leishanense. The sequence continues at coordinate 12,200,060 of CM019069.1, read as the reverse complement.
ACACTAAACTTTTTCTGTGCGTCATTAAATGTCTTTTCATACAGGCTGCCGCCCCAAACAGTTGTTTATGAATAGATTAAAGGAAAAGCATTTACCATCATTTTAAACGTAATTTTTTTTGTTTTTAAATGTTTCTATACATCCTACAAATCCGCCACTTCACGGGCAGGTTATGTGGACCTCCTAGGCATGATATTTGAAGGAATTTTTCTTTTTTATTTCTAACCCTTATTCCATGGAAAACTCACTGTCCCTTTAAAGACGTTTTTTTTTTTTAACTTTTTGTCCTTGTTTCCTGTCCCCCAGGGCACTACCCGGACCCCCATACACCTTTTATGGCAAATATCTAGCATATATGCCCTCTTGGAGGGCACTCTAAAAATCGAATTTTGAGTCCCATTGACTTGCATTGAGTTTGAATTCGAGTTCGAGTTCGAATTCGAACATTTGGAAAGTTCGAATACGAACCGAACTCGGGGGTGTTCGGCTCATCCCTAGTTAGGATTACTTTTAAAATTATGGTTAGGGTTAGGGTAAGGGTTACTTTTACAGTTAGGGTTACGTTTAGGGTAATGCTAAACTGCATAAGAGAAGTCGAGCAGCATGCATGAGGTTACACACGGACATTGTAACAGAAGAACTTTCTACACTGGGTGATTAAATAATACTCGGATCGCTGCTTAAATGTACTTTTTAATGGTAGACGTTACAGATCCATTTTCAGAAAATTAGAGCAAGCCAGAGGGTCTGTCCTATTAGTTAAAAAACAAATATTTCCAAATCTCATTTTAATGGCTCTATTTCCTCATCGAGACTTCTTTTACCTTAAACGGCCGCTACCCCCGTGAAAAGTATAGGAACCACTCCAAGCCGTGTAATTTGTGTACATTGTACAATTACTGATCTCTGAGGCTAACGATGAATAACTTGATTTTATGTTAACAAATGATCAAGTGTCTTCTAGCAGCCTGATGACATGGGAGATGGCGCACGTTTCAGGCTGAGCGGAATCACGATGTGTTCTTACCTATGAATTACATCCGTTAATCATCTGTCTTGGTGAAACCTTTCCGGTCCATCACAACCACATTATCTGATTAAAGAAGGTTGGTTCGTCGGAGCCGAGAAATGATTGAGGGATCGTTAAACTCATCACCATTTCAGGGGAGAATAATAGTAACTGATGCGACACTATTTCTTGCGGTTGGGTGATGTCCAGGTCATGCCTCCTGACATTCGGTCGGTTCAGAGCCAACGCACATAGGAAATTTACTGACCCGGCATCAGATGGTATTTGCTGAGAAACTGAGTTTGCATCTGATTACTTTAAAATAAGTAAGAATTTCCTTTAAAAAAAATAAAAAGGCAAATCAAAACGCACAGCCTCTAGCCATTTATTTTCATGGTCCTTGTGATCATTTGTGATAGGTGTTGTGTGTTTATACCAGACTGTGCCTAAACCCTAAACACACAAAAAACAGCCGAATCAATGGAGAAGGACGACTTCATGATTTATTTAAGTATCACTTGTGGGGCAGGATTGAAATATAGGGGATATTCCCTAACGTACAAATTTGCCACCGAATTTCCCCAACCGGTGAATTACACCGTAGATGCAATTTCGGGGAAATTCATCTATTCACAATGCAGTTAATTCACCAAATACAGAGGAATTGACAGCAGAATACTATCAGGGTTATTCAGAGAGCGGTGAAAACCAGGAGAATGACTGGAGAATGGAAAATTCTAGGTAAAAATAGGCAAACCATAAAAATTCTCCCATTTATCTCACTTTCCAAATTGGCTATTTTGACCTCGAATTTTCCATTCTCCAGTCAATCTCCTGGTTTTCACCTCTCTCTGAATAACGCTGTATGTATTTTTCTGCAATTCACCACAATTCGGTGACACTGAATTGCATCGAAATTGCGCAAAATTTCCTGATTTCGGTTTTTCAAATCGACAGGTTTAAACCGACGAATCTAATAGGTTTTGATATAATATAAGTAATATCTTTATACATTTTTTTTCAAGACCATTCATTATTCTTATTTTGTTTTCAAAATCCTTTAATTTTCATAAGACCTTTTTGTATTTTTAAAAAACGTTTTTGTTATTTTTTTTATTTTTAAAAGACTTTTTTATTACACTACTTTATAATTTACATAAATTTTTACTTTTTTTTTTCCAAAAAAACACATTTACTACATTTTTATTGATTTACACTCCTATTAGAAGAATAGTACACTGTCTATTTTTTTCTATTACAGTTTGGTGGAATTCGTCGTGGCAATTTCGGCGATTATTGGCCTTTATCTGTGTTTTTCGCCGATAACTGCTTTGGCCACTAAATTTTTGGCAAAATACAGAGAACATTCGACAAATAGTGAATTCACTGAATTTTCGAGGAAGTGGAATCACCAAAGTGAGCCGAAGCGGGGCGAAATGCAAGGCACTGAGATTGAGATGAATTTCGGTGCTTTGTGAATAGAATCGTAAGTGTTTTATGCAATGCTTATATAAAAGACACACTGCTCTAATGTCCAAGTGATTACAAAATAAAAGACAAATATGTACAACAAACAAGGTATTAGAAGACACAGTGTCTGGTATGTGGCATAACTGCCTGATCTCTTTAATAACATGCACTCAATTACCGTGCAGCTATGCGTGATGGATTGCCGCAGATTAAAGCCTGTTTGATTTGGAAAAATCCTTGGCTGGAATTATCCAAATTTACAGCAAGCATCAAATCTGTCCCTCTGGATTTCCTCAAGGCAAACCTTTACCTGAAAAGGCTCTTATCGGGCACTTAGTTATCCTTGTGTGACCTACAGCACCCTTTCATTTAGCCTACAACCCCTCTCGGATTCATATAATTCCGTGCAAAGTCAAAGATAAACAAACTACTGAAAAAAATGCAACATTCTGCTACATTATTTCACTTTGCTTACTCATCATGGCAACATTCTTTTTGGATTCAGTATATCTGTGAATAAGGCCCGTTTTTAAGATACCGATATCTCTAGCATCGCATCTTTTCCTCTAGATCTCCTCAAAGCATAACGAGCCTCAATCCAGAAGAGAATCCAAAACGAATCTTAGGATCTAAACGCAAAGCGCTTTGTGACTTTTTCGTATCACGGTGCCTGAAAGTCTTCACTTTTTATTTTGCAACTTAATTTCACTTAAAAAATAATCAATTCAACTAAAAGTGAAAGGATTTTTAATTTTTATAGTTCTACTGGGCAGAAAATCTGAATATTTCCTTTGATTTTTAACCCCTTCACTACTAAATGATTTTCCAAAAATCCTCTGTCAGGAAACAGTGTTTTTTTGGAAAATCTCAATTATTTATAAATTTTATTTACAATATTCCCAATGTATTCATTACAGCAATAACCTATTTGGCAGGGTGATGTCACCATCTACTGGCCATAAGGAGTTACTGCAGTTCAGGTCTCTGTGCAGGGTCAGATGGGGAAAATTCCAGTAGAGACATTCTCAGATGGTTTTAAAAATGTTAGGGTTAATGCTAGGGTTTTGTTTTTGTTAGTCTTACAATGTTTGTGTTAGGGTTATAGTTGCTGTTTATGCTTTAGGGTAAGGCAGGGGTAAAGTCCAGGGAACACAAGGGAACTCAGTTCCTCCACTATTTTTGCAGAGGGAACTGAGTCAACGATGGTTCCATTCACTGTACAGCTTGTTTTCAGGTGCTTAATCCCATTATTCCCTGTTAAATCTAAATAAATATATGTTTTATAACATATTTTGCTAAATTTTTGCTAATATCCACATATATACATAAATATATCAGATTTATGTGTGTTTTAAGTGTTAAATGTGCAATGATATTTGCTAATTTGGGCCAAAATTTGAAAAAAATCTTGGTGAGTTCCCACATTTATCTCTTAACCCTTTCGCTGCTGAGGCTTTTCCCGCCCCTGTGCTGAGGTCATTTTTTACCTGTTTTGCGCATCATGTTTAAACCTGTTTTGAAGGCTTATTTTAGTATATGACATCGACATATTATATATCGTTCTTTCCGTCAGACTCGGTAGATTCATAATATGTCATTATTATATGTATACGTTATGTCATGTTTGTATATTATAACAAAAAATGCAATAAAATATGTATTTTCAATAATTTACAGCGTGTAAAGTGTTTTTTTCCACATTTTAACATGCGAGCAATTGCGGTTATATTTTGTATGGGGTGCGCTTGTTAAAAAAATTAGAGATGGGGTCTCGTTACATTTTTTTTTGGGGAAAATGACACCATTTTTAACAAACGCACCGCATACAAAAATCGTTAATGCAGCATCATTGTTCACATTATAATTGAAATGGGAACAATATTGCTGCATTAACAAAACAAAAAAAAAAAAAAAAAAGTGTTTATTTTTTTCTTTTTAATTTTTTTTTTAAATTTTTTTTTTTTTTTTTTTTTTTACAATTTTTTTACTTTCATGTTTGGTATCGTTGGAACGGCCATGCTCTGGCCGATCCAACGATATCAAAATTTAACCCCTAACTGCCACGGATCGGGAGATAGGGAGTTCATTGGAACTCCTATCTCCACAACACTTCGTGGCAGTTAGGGGTTAATGCTAGGACTGGCGTCATCGTGCTACGCACGATGACGCCAGTCCTCTGGGGGAGTTCCCGGAAGCTTGGCCGACATCCAAGATGTCGGCCAGCTCCCGGGAAGGATCGCAAATCGGCGCTTTTCAGCGCCGATTTGCGATCCAGCTCCCCAGGGGTTAATGCCAGGCATCATTTGGAAGGGCAGGCTGTGCCCTTCCAAATGATGCCTGGGTTAAGCCCCTGTGAGCCGCCGATAGGGAGGGAGAGAGGTCCGAAGGACCTCCCCCCCCTCCCTTTCAGGCGCCTCCTCCGCACATGCGGGGGGGGCGCCTGAATTATGTGTCATCGCGGGGGCGCGATGACACATAATAATGGCGGCCACTGCTCCGGATGCCGGGCTGACATCCAGGATGTCAGCCCGCACCGGAGGGGCCAGCGATCGTCCGGAACCCGGCCGAACGCTGACCCCAATGCGAGGACGCGCTCAGCGCGTCCTCCGCATACCAGCGGGAATGCTGAGGACGCGCTGAGCGCGTCCTTAGCATTCAAGTGGTTAAGGAAGTGACCCCTGGGGTTAGAGTTCGAGATGTTCAATTTGTTTTGTTCCAAATCCAAATTCAGACGAAATCACCATGTTTGTATTTCAAGAGCATTTCTGAAAACAAAATATCGACCATCTGAAATTTCGGCATGATTCGGATCGATTCGGCGATTCAGATCAGTTAGTTTTTATTTTTTTATGAGTTATTTCATTTTTTATTGGTTATTTAAGAATGGGAAGTAGATTACTACCAAAAGAATGAAAGTTTCTTCACGTATTTTTTTTTTAGGATTTTATAGGCATTTTTTGGGTGAAATTTTAGATTTTCTAACTTTTTTAAAGAAACAAGGCATTTTAACCCAGAGGTTTCAATGTAGCATATGAATCCACACACTGCTGGGTAGCGCCTCTCTCTGCAGTATAATTAATGCAGCATATGAATCCACACACTGCTGGGAAGCGCCTCTCTGCGGTATAATTAATGCAGCATATGAATCTGCACACTGCTGGGAAGCACCTCTCTGCTGTATAATTAATGCAGCATATGAATCCACACACTGCTGGGAAGCGCCTCTCTCTGCAGTATAATTAATGCAGCATATGAATCCACACACTGCTGGGAAGCGCCTCTCTGTGGTATAATTAATGCAGCATATGAATCCACACACTGCTGGGAAACGCCTCTCTGCAGTATAATTAATGCAGCATATGAATCCACACACTGCTGGGAAGCGCCTCTCTGCAGTATAATTAATGCAGCATATGAATCCACACACTGCTGGGAAGCGCCTCTCTGCAGTATAATTAATGCAGCATATGAATCCGCACACTGCTGGGAAGCACCTCTCTGCAGTATAATTAATGCAGCATATGAATCCACACACTGCTGGGAAGCACCTCTCTGTGGTATAATTAATGCAGCATATTAATCCACACACTGCTGGGAAGCGCCTCTCTGCAGTATAATTAATGCAGCATATGAATCCACACACTGCTGGGAAGCACCTCTCTGCGGTATAATTAATGCAGCATATGAATCCACACACTGCTGGGAAGCGCCTCTCTGCGGTATAATTAATGCAGCATATGAATCCACACACTGCTGGGAAGCACCTCTCTGCAGTATAATTAATGCAGCATATGAATCCACACACTGCTGGGAAGCGCCTCTCTGCGGTATAATTAATGCAGCATATGAATCCACACACTGCTGGGAAGCGCCTCTCTGCAGTATAATAATGCAGCATATGAATCCACACACTGCTGGGAAGCGCCTCTCTGCAGTATAATTAATGCAGCATATGAATCCACACACTGCTGGGAAGCTCCTCTCTGCAGTATAATTAATGCAGCATATGAATCCACACACTGCTGGGAAGCACCTCTCTGTGGTATAATTAATGCAGCATATTAATCCACACACTGCTGGGAAGCGCCTCTCTGCAGTATAATTAATGCAGCATATGAATCCACACACTGCTGGGAAGCACCTCTCTGCGGTATAATTAATGCAGCATATGAATCCACACACTGCTGGGAAGCGCCTCTCTGCGGTATAATTAATGCAGCATATGAATCCACACACTGCTGGGAAGCGCCTCTCTGCAGTATAATTAATACAGTATATGAATCCACACACTGCTGGGAAGCGCCTCTCTCTGCAGTATAATTAATGCAGCATATGAATCCGCACACTGCTGGGAAGCGCCTCTTTGCAGTATAATTAATGCAGCATATGAATCCACACACTGCTGGGAAGCGCCTCTCTGCAGTATAATTAATGCAACATATGAATCCACACACTGCGGGGAAGCACCTCTCTCTGCAGTATAATAAATGCAGCATATGAATCCACACACTGCTGGGAAGCACCTCTCTGTGGTATAATTAATGCAGCATATTAATCCACACACTGCTGGGAAGCGCCTCTCTGCAGTATAATTAAGGCAGCATATGAATACGCACACTGCTGGGAAACGCCTCTCTGCTGTATAATTAATGCAGCATATGAATCCACACACTGCTGGGAAGCGCCTCTCTGCAGTATAATTAATGCAGCATATGAATCCACACACTGCTGGGAAGCACCTCTCTGCAGTATAATTAATGCAGCATATGAATCCACACACTGCTGGGAAGCGCCTCTCTGCAGTATAATTAATGCAGCATATGAATCCACACACTGCTGGGAAGCGCCTCTCTGCGGTATAATTAATGCAGCATATGAATCCACACACTGCTGGGAAGCGCCTCTCTGCAGTATAATTAATGCAGCATATGAATCCACACACTGCTGGGAAGCGCCTCTCTGCGGTATAATTAATGCAGCATATGAATCCACACACTGCTGGGAAGCACCTCTCTGCAGTATAATTAATGCAGCATATGAATCCACACACTGCTGGGAAGCGCCTCTCTGCAGTATAATTAATGCAGCATATGAATCCACACACTGCTGGGAAGCGCCTCTCTGCGGTATAATTAATGCAGCATATGAATCTGCACACTGCTGGGAAGCACCTCTCTGCTGTATAATTAATGCAGCATATGAATCCACACACTGCTGGGAAGCGCCTCTCTGTGGTATAATTAATGCAGCATATGAATCCACACACTGCTGGGAAGCGCCTCTCTGCAGTATAATTAATGCAGCATATGAATCCACACACTGCTGGGAAGCACCTCTCTGTGGTATAATTAATGCAGCATATGAATCCACACACTGCTGGGAAGCGCCTCTCTGCAGTATAATTAATGCAGCATATGAATCCACACACTGCTGGGAAGCGCCTCTCTGCAGTATAATTAATGCAGCATATGAATCCACACACTGCTGGAAGCACCTCTCTGTGGTATAATTAATGCAGCATATGAATCCACACACTGCTGGGAAGCGCCTCTCTGCAGTATAATTAATGCAGCATATGAATCCACACACTGCTGGGAAGCGCCTCTCTGCAGTATAATTAATGCAGCATATGAATCCACACACTGCTGGGAAGCTCCTCTCTGCAGTATAATTAATGCAGCATATGAATCCACACACTGCTGGGAAGCGCCTCTCTGCGGTATAATTAATGCAGCATATGAATCCACACACTGCTGGCAAGCGCCTCTCTGCGGTATAATTAATGCAGCATATGAATCCACACACTGCTGGCAAGCGCCTCTCTGCTGTATAATTAATGCAGCATATGAATCCACACACTGCTGGGAAGCGCCTCTCTGCGGTATAATTAATGCAGCATATGAATCCACACACTGCTGGGAAGCGCCTCTCTGCGGTATAATTAATGCAGCATATGAATCCACACACTGCTGGGAAGCGCCTCTCTGCGGTATAATTAATGCAGCATATGAATCCACACACTGCTGGGAAGCGCCTCTCTGCAGTATAATTAATGCAGCATATGAATCCACACACTGCTGGGAAGCGCCTCTCTGCAGTATAATTAATGCAGCATATGAATCCACACACTGCTGGGAAGTGCCTCTCTGCGGTATAATTGATGCAGCATATGAATCCACACAATGCTGGGAAGCGCCTCTCTGCAGTATAATTAATGCAGCATATGAATCCACACACTGCTGGGAAGCACCTCTCTGCAGTATAATTAATGCAGCATATGAATCCACACATGAATCGAATCGATCCGCATGAACCAAAACAAACTGTACGAAATGACCCGAAACGAAAAAAAAAAGACCCAAAAAACCCTGAAACAAAACAAAAAAAGTCATGCACATCCCTAGATAGGGTTAGGGTTCAGGCTAGGGCTAGTACTGCAAAAAAAGAACAATGTTTTTCTGAATCAATATGATAACATTCTATCATTTTCAGCAGATTCAGAATTTCAGAATCAGTTAAATGTCAATATTTATAGAATGAAAATGTCTATTATTTTCACATAAAACATGAGTAGTCAGTATAATGCAACATTTGCATATAGTATGTTTATAATTTTGTATTTATACAAAAAGGTTCAAAGACAGAAAAAAGTATTAAAGAAATTGGTAAAGTACTTAATTTCTTTGCTCTTTTGGGATTTTTATTTTCTTTCCATTTCCTTTGTTTTTTTTTGTAACTCAGCATTCCACTCTAGCTTTTGCTTACTCACATTTTGACATACTAGCGATTTAGGAATTTGTGGCTAATTAGAATTTGAATTGTTTATATATGTGCGGATTCATGGTTAAACATATACACACAGATATCTGACAAGCAAACAAAAATAACCTCTGCAGGATATAAAAAGCCTCAATATAATGGTTCATCGTTAATTAGCATTGTCTAATCACTGATGCTGATAGGCATTCATCTTGGTTCTCATCCAAACAGCTAATGGGTAACATCCATCAACCATAATTTGTGACCAGATGCTTAATTTAACTACTAACTCCATCCAAAATCGTCTGCTTTTTTCATTTAGATTTACCAGTGTACTTACTTTAATGTGGGATATCCGCTCATTAGGAAATTAAATCTAAAACATTCCTGTCCATGTTCCTTTTGATTGAAGAACATTCCTCAAGTTTAACCCATCAGACACTAAAAAACTTTTTTGGTCTATTTTAAGTTTCAACTCTTGGAAGGATTTTTCTACCAACCTAAAAAATATAAAGAGCAACCAAAAAAAACAAAACCACAAAAATCATTGAAAATTCCTATTATTTTGTTTATTTTATTTATCATTATTATTTCTGCTTCTTTGTATTATTACTGCGAGCTGTGTTTATAATTAGGGATGAGCCGAACACCCCCGTGTTCGGTTCGCATTTGAACTCGAACAATTTCAAAAGTTCGAGTTTGAACTCGAACCGAACTCAATGCAAGTCAATGGGACCCGAAAGTTCGATTTTTAGAGTGCCCTCCAAGAGGGCATATATGCTAGATATTTGCCATAAAAGGTGTATGGGGGTCCGGGTAGTGCCCTGGGGGACAGGAATCAAGGACAAAATGTTTTAAAAAAAACATTTTTAAAGGAACAGTGAGTTTTCCATGAAATAAAGGTTAAGAATAAAAACGAAAAATTCCTTCAAATATCGTGCCTAGGAGGTCCCCATAACCTGCCCGTGAAGTGGCGGATTTGTAGGATATATAGAAACATTTAAAAACAAAAAAAATTACATTTCAAATGACGGTAAATGGTTTTCCTTTAATCTATTCATAAATAAACAATTGCTTGGTGCGGCTGCCTGTATGAAAAGAGGAGACATTTTAGGACACGCAGAATAAGTTTAGTGATTTTTTGGCTAAATTATGGTGAAACTTATGCAGGCTTTGGATGAAAGTAACAATAGGTGCTTTAAAATTGGGCCTTTAGTGTCGGCAACAGTGCCGTCACACCGTAACCCCTCTGTGATATTGGGGAAGAGTGCAGGGTTGGACTCTATGGTCCAATATAAAAATGATATGAATCTGGTATAGTCGTCAGTGGCAGTGCACCCAAATATTGTGCCTTTGGTGGCAGCAAGTGCCTTCACACCGTAACCCCTCTGTGGTATTGTCGAAGAGTGCAGGGTTGGACTCTGAGGTCCAATATTAAAATAATATGAATCTGGTACAGGCGTCAGTGCACCCAAATATTGTGCCTTTGGTGGCAGCAAGTGCCTTGACACCATAAGTAACCCCTTTGTGGTATGGTGGAAGAGTGCAGTGGTGGAGGTTTTGGGAATGCAGAAGAGATGCCCGATCTATTCAGTTACGTCAGCATCAGGGATTGATAGCTGCTGATCCAGGACTGATTAATTTTTATAAATGTCAGCCGGTCTACAGAGTGGTACCCAAGCATGGGATGTCTTTTCCACGCCTGATCCTCATCTGACATAGATTACAAATAGCAACGGTGCGGTCTGCTGCACATTTCTTAAAGAACTCCCAGACAGCAGACTTCCTGTACATGTGCTTTGAGACAACAGCGCTCTGCACCTGAGCAGCTGTGACTTCTGATGCCTTGGACTGGCTACGGTTGGTCATAGAGGACGTTCTCCTCCTCCTCTCTTGACTCCTCTGTTCGATCAGGCACCCAGGTGGAGTCAGTGACCTCATCATCGCCCCCTATCTCCTCGTCACTGGAGCCAACCTCGCAATATGCTGCAGCTGCTGGGTGAACATGAGTGCCAATTCTTTGTGTGTCACTTGCACCCCCTCCCTCTAGGCTGATTTTACTCCCTTCCTCAACCTCAGAGTTTGAATCAAAGCACTGGAGTTGCTGAGCATCCTCAAGCAGCATGTCACTGACACTGTCACTGTAGTCAAACAATTCAGCTGACTCCTCCGTGTATGATAGTGAGGCTATGGCAGGAGTAGCTGTGGACATGGAGGCTGAATTAGATGTTTTGGCAACTGAGGTGGACTGTAAACCACTACAAGCCTGGCTGGCAGAGGACTCGGAGGATGAGGATGGCCTGGTTAGGCAATCCTGCAAATCCTCTGTATGTTGCTGCTGCTTAAGATGGCCAGCACCAGTTACAAAACAAGGACAAGCGTGCCCCTGCAGAGGATGCACCACGTCCACGACGACCAGGGGCACAGCCTTCCGACACAGAGGCTGCTTGCCCTCTTATCTGTGTCTGGGAGCATTTGCCTGTCCTTTTTGGTCTTTCTGACATAGTGAGTGATATATAGATTAAATATATACAGAACTCTGATTCAACTCTGGTATAAAGATTAAAGATTTCCAGAACTCTTGTATAACTCAGTGAGACACCCTGATAGCTGGTAGCCAGTGACAAGACACAGATTAAAATTCGCAGAAATCTGCTAGAAGTATGTGGGACCCCCTGAAAGCTGGCAGTGAGAAGACACAGATTACAATTCCCAGAAACCTCCTATAAATCAGTGAGACCCCCTGATGGGTGGCAGTGACAAGACACAAATTACAATTCCCAGGAACCTCCTATAAATCAGTGAGACCCCCTGATGGGTGGCAGTGACAAGACACAGATTTCAATTCCCAGGAACCTCCTATAAATCAGTTCCGTGAGACCCCCTGATGTGTGGCAATGATAAGACACAGATTATAATTCCCAGGAACCTCCTATAAATCAGTGAGACCCCTGAAGGGTGGCAGTGACAAGACACAGATTACAATTCCCAGATATCTTGTAGAAGTGATACCCCCCAATAGCTGCTGGCAGTGAGAACACACAGATTATAACAATTCCCAGATATCTTGTAGAAGTGAGACCCCCCAATAGCTGCTGGCAGTGAGAACACACAGATTACAACAATTCCCAGATATCTTGTAGAAGTGAGACCCCCCGAATAGCTGCTGGCAGACTGGCAGTGAGAACACACACTAACAGAACAATCTCCTCTCAAAAAGCACGTGCTGGGGCTTCGAGGGTCGTCTTATATAGTGTGCTGCGGGATTTAGCTCTGTAATCCCATGATTGGGCAAAATTTGCCCAATCAGGACTCTGAGTCGTGATTGGCATAGTCTTGCACCTGTCTTGCACCTGACCTGTGGTCAGGTGCAAGGCTGTAGCCAATTACAAGCTTCAGCTCAGTGGAAAAGTGCATTGTGGTCCATTGTGGTGCATTGTGGGTGAACTCAAACCGAACACGCAGAAATGTTCGTAGTTCGCGAACAGCCGAATGGCCGATGTTCGATTCGAACTCCGAACAGATCGAAACGAACAGCTCATCCCTATTTATAATGAAACATAAATATTTTTATTATACATTTAAGTTATAATTAAATGCATCCTTAATATCTAACAGGATTCTGATCAGGGGATCTGGGACTTGATTTGATTCCAACCCGAAGAAAAAAAAAAATCATTTAAAATTCCTGTTATTTTGTTTTCTGCCTCTGTGTATTATTACTGCGAGCTGTGTTTATAATAATAATGAAACATAAATATTTTTATTATACATTTAAGTTATAATTAAATGCATCCTGAATCTTTAACAGGATTCTGATCAGGGGACCTGGGGCTCGATTTAATTCCAATGGCAGATATTTAAAAACAGAATATCGTTCAGTTTCAGATGATATAGATAGTCCTACCCAGAATTCCTTGCTGCATATGGGGAATGTGGCACAGGAGCTCTGGGATGCAATTCTTTGAATTGCCATGATGTGCAGGTGGCTTCTGCAATATTAAACACACTATATATATATAGATATATATATATATAATTATTCAGTTGAAAAGAAATTGCTGAAAAATTATACTGGCAAAACTAGCCAGTATAATGCCCAATAAAACATATTTTTGGCCAACATCATTTCGATTTCTGCTATTAACCCCTTCACTACCAAATGATTTTTCAGAAGACAACTGTCAGGAAAATAATTTTTAATATATATATATTTTTTTTTGAGAAAGTATTATACCAGGAAGGATACATTGAGATTTCTCTTGTTTCCAAGTATTTCCTGTGTGGTGAGTATGTACCGTTAGGTGTCTTGCCCAAAGACACTTACTGGAGAGGTGCTCTTGCTGGGATTTGAACCTGTGTCTCCATGGTTTAGATGGCTATAGTGCGGTGATGTTACCTCTACTTCACCCAGCCAGTACATTATACAGTAAGAAATATTTTGGAATATTCCCAATGTATTCCTTACTGTAATAACCATTTTGGCAGGGAGATGTCACCAGAACCAGAACGGGTATTCAGACAAAGCCAGGAATCAGAACCAGAACGGGTAGTCAGACAAAGCCAGGAATCAGAACCAGAATGGGTAGTCAGACAAAGCCAGGAATCAGAACCAGAATGGGTAGTCAGACAAAGCCAGGAATCAGAACCAGAACGGGTAGTCAGAAAAAGCCAGGAATCAGAACCAGAGTAGGTATTCAAACAAATCCAGGAATCAGAACCAGAACGGGTAGTTAGACAAAGCCAGGAATCAGAACCAGAATGGGTAGTCAGACAAAGCCAGGAATCAGAACCAGAATGGGTAGTCAGACAAAGCCAGGAATCAGAACCAGAATGGGTAGTCAGACAAAGCCACAAATCGGTACACATTAGGTCCAGGATAGCAAGTGTTAACACCAGAGAGAAGCCAGGAGCAAAACCAGAGTCAATACACGGTATTCAAATAACACAGGAACAAAAATCGCACTGACCAGGAAAAACCAAGATGGAGCAATGAGACTTACTCACTGTTAGGTTTTTAAATCTGCAACTGACCAGTGTCAATGACCCACGGCTGTGATCACCGGCAATATCAGTCTGTGGCCAGGCAGCGAGCAGCAAGGACAGCGCTTCCAGCCACCGGGCATCCAGGGGGGCCGTGACAACATCTCCACTTTAAAATTGGAGAAGTATATTCTCCGATGTTACAAACAACAATAGAATGAGTCGAATGGAGAATAGCTGCAGTGTACTCATTTTACGGAAGAAAAATGGTGGTATTGTTCAGCTGTTGTTTGCGGCGACATCACCTGCTAGTTTTGAATTTTCATTCTCTGAATAGTCAAAGGTCACTGTAGCTGCAACGACACTAAAAATCTGTGTTTTGTGAACAACTCCTTACAAGACAATAATCCTCTCGGTGTAGACACAAACACAAAGTGGACAAAGCACTGACTTAATCAATGAAGGGGTAAATCTACGGGTGCCATCATGAACCATCATAAATCTACTTGCGCAGTATCAAGAATCACAGAAAGCAAAGAAGGGATGAGGGGTCCCGATGTGCCTGTTCCTTCTTTGCTTGCCAAAATTCCTCCCTTTAATGCATGATGGCTTGAAATTGTTCAAGTCTTTTCTGAATTGTAGTTCTCAAATATCTTCAGTACAAGTCTAGGAACTCATAGAGGGATGAGCCGGATACTATGTGTTAAATATTTCCAGATTTATATCCTTATGTTAATTTTTTCCTAATTGTAGGCAGAAAGTCCCAGTTTCACCCAATGTAGCACTTTGTTTTTCTTATAGTTTTTCAGGTTTCCAACATGTCTCTGTCTGTCCTGTTGCAGTCATCCTCTATTACCATCTCCTCCTACGCCGGTTTCCATGAAAGTAAGTCTTATGACTTTTTACCTCAGCCGTTGCCCCCTGTGGTTACACCCTTCTTTTACTAGGGGGATAATAAAATATGCCAACTTCATAGGTTTTGCTTCACAAATCATTTTAATGTCAGCTTATCAAAGGATGTATTGCCGTAACAGAATCCAGTCATTGTACTCTGGAAGAAACTGTATCTTTAGAAGTTTCCATTACCTTTAAATCAAGAGGGTTAACCCCAAATGATAGTGTAGGCAGAAACGGTCAGTAAATCAGATGAACATGAGATAGTAGAATAGGAGGCATCGACAGAAGATGATTTAGAGGAATACATGAGCACAGAGTCAAGTTTTCAAAACAAATTATCACAACAATTATAACAATTGTTACAACAATTCTAACAACGAAAAATCACATTACTTTGGAAACTAATTAACGCGGCAAAGTCAAGTCATCCTCATAAAGGTTCTCTGAGATTGACAACATTAACATATATGCCTTCACAAAGAACCACATCTGGGTTCTCCAAACTCATTTGATAATGTACATATGTGACAATGAGCTACCTGGAAGTTGAATATTTTCTTGATGTCGACAAAAGAAAGGGGTGGTGACCTTATCTCATGACAGTGTCATCAGCATTACTGGGAGAGACGGTACCCGGTAACAACTGGGATTAAACCCTCGTAATGAACCACAATTACGAAAAAATAGGAGAGAAGAAAGGTCTATTGGCCATAAATCTATCTCACATCAACCAGGTACCAAAAATAAAATAAAAAAAAACGTGATTAAAGTCGCAAACCACATAGAGAGGCCTTTCCTTTCTTGTCTCCTATTTTCTTGATGTCGACCTCTTTCTCTTCTGTACATTCCCTTTTGTGAGTAAAACAAAGGAAAACATTCATTTTCTTTAACAGTATCAAGTTAAAATCAGAGTGATGATTATTATCTGGAACCAGTGGGCAGCTTCATTTTATCGTGACTTTGCCATCAGGGCTCACATGTATTTTAATATTATTATTACTTTGGTCGAGGCTACATTGTCAAACTATTTTGTGTTAGCATCAATATGGAAAGGAAGAACAGGCCTTCTTCTGCACTTATTAGCTGGCACGTTACGTTGACGAACAAGTGAATATGTGATTTGTATATAAATATTAGGGATGCACCGAAAGGAAAATTTTCGGCCGATACCGGCTCAGACGGGAAATGGAAATTTTTGGCAGTTTTTTTCAGCTGAATTTCCATTTCGGCCGAAACCGAAAACACCGTTGTCGACCGATAATTTTCAGTGGACGAAATTTCGGTGCATCATAAATATAGTCAGGTATCCCCACCGGGGTAGGTAGAGAGAGCTCAAGGGACATGGCTGGTGTGTCATCAAGCTATAATGTAGGTCGGGCTCACAAATTTGGGTCATACACATGCAGGCAACCTGTAGCAAGGAGAAGAATCAGGAGCTAGGACACAGGGGAACTGCTTCAATACAGGAGCAAGGAAGGAATGGGTCCTCTGGTCTTTTGTACCAAGCAGCTCCCACCTGGTCCAATAGAAGGCCTGTGATGTCATCGGTATGTGATGTGGCCATGCCGCCATATTTTTGGAGACCAGCCCTACGTTTGTCCCTGATCAGAGGCCTGGACAAGGCCCGAAGCTTGGATCTGCCAGGGACCACCAGCTGGCAGCAGAGGGGCCGGCGCCAACCCTCCCTGGGGAGCGAAGCCACGATGAGGAGACGAGCTGGCAGTGTAAGGATCCCTGGCTGTAGCCATCCTGCAACTCCCCCTGGTGGTTCTTTCCAGCTTGTTCCTGCCCTGCAACCAGCAACCAACATCCAGCATTTTATGTGTTAATGCACCAAACACACGTGACTGACATAATAAAGGGCTCTGCCCCTCTCTGACCCATTGCTGGTTCATACAGCTCAGGCTCACCAAGAGTGAAGACCTCTGCTATCACTGCTACTCTGATTCCTGATCCTGACCCCCCATCTCTGGTTCCTGCTTTGCAATCATCATCTTCAGCTATCTACCTGGTCAGTCTGCGTGTCCATCCACTACCCTGATACTCTGCTTATCTGTGCAGACCACTGCACGCAGGGCTCATACTCCCCTCTCCCCCGGTGCCACCCTGGTACCATCTGGAGTCCCTGACAGAATGAACCAGCCCAATACTAATGAGCCCGCAGTGCTGCACTTACTGGTGGAGTTGCTTAAGACCGCCTTCCAGGAGCTATTCAAAACCCTAGCTGATTCCCTGGTGCAAATGCTGCAAAAGATTCTGGGCACCTCGACTAAGGTGTGCACTCCTCCTAACAAACATCATGATTCCCTGTCCCCTGAAGAACGTGCAGGAGACTGGCGGGCAATCTCTGCCTGTATTGCGGGAAAGGATCGCATTGGATATCTGATTGCCCAGAAAAACCCCCCAGATCTACGGATGTCAAGCCAGCACCTGTGTCAAAATCTGCTGTTCGCTCCAAGCATGCTCCTGTGTTAGAACTCTACAGCGACCTCAGGCTCCCACTCCTGCTACAGGTACTGTGTCTAAGAGACTTGCTGTCCCTAAGCCGGTACCCCTACCCAAACCGGCCCCCAGGAGAACTCTGGAACCCAAACTCCCTGTACCCAGACCTGTCCCCAGAAAGTCTATGCCCGTTGTGCCCAGAAGAAGGGTGTCTCCGGAGTTCACCTCTGAAGACGATTTAGAAAACCCTATGGAGACCATCATGCCCGTGGAATCAGAGTCTGTAATTCCTGTGGACTTTGAAAGTACGGCGATGGAACCAGAACCTCCAATCCCTATGGAGATTAACTACATCCAGGCTTCGGGTGTAACAACCACTCCCACCACTCTCAGCCAGCGAGACCTGGCGATCGGTGAAGTGGACGGTGCTGGCTATCACTCTCTGGATGACTTCTTGCCATTTGGCCGCCTCCCCTCAGAGTATTGGGATCCAGACCAGGTACCAAGGGGTACCACCTGGGATACTTATTCTACCAAAGAGGAAGAAGAGGAGACACCTACCACGATGCCATCTTCTTATGTGGGCACCAGATTCAACGGTGACTCTGCCTCCTATTTCTCGCCCTCTGTCGCCAACGCCAGACGGGCAAGGGGCATTCCTGCTGCTCCAGAGTCCTTACCTGAGGATACGGTGCAGGGCACCTACGATGTACCTACCTTGGTGCCATCCAGGTATGTGGGCACCCTCACCTCTGATACATCTGCTGGCAGTAAGAACTCTAGATCCAGAGCACGAAGACAACAAAGGAAGAACCGTCCCCAGACTGGTGTTACAGACCTCCCTGTTGATATGACCCGGGACCTCCCACAGGCTACATCTGTCCTGATGCCATCTCTCTATGTTGGCACGGAGTTCCCTGGTGACCCTGCCTCCTACCAGTGTCCTTCTGTTCCTAGGAGCCCACAAGGCCAGGACACTTGTATCCATCCGGAACCCCCACCTGAAGACCCGGGCGGCTACACTGTGCAGGGAACTTTTGTTTTACCTGTCCGGGACCCTATATCAGGAACATGGACGGTGCAGCCTATCCACTGATGCCGGTATCCTGCCCACTGAGGTCCACAGCAAGTTCTTGTTCGCTGCCCTGCATCCTGCAGGATCTCCAGAAACTGCTGCCCTGCATCCTGCAGGATCTCCAGCGGTCACCCAGAGGGTGCCCGTGAGGGGGAGGGTACTGTAAGGATCCCTGGCTGTAGCCATCCTGCAACTCCCCCTGGTGGTTCTTTCCAGCTTGTTCCTGCCCTGCAACCAGCAACCAACATCCAGCATTTTATGTGTTAATGCACCAAACACACGTGACTGACATAATAAAGGGCTCTGCCCCTCTCTGACCCATTGCTGGTTCATACAGCTCAGGCTCACCAAGAGTGAAGACCTCTGCTATCACTGCTACTCTGATTCCTGATCCTGACCCCCCATCTCTGGTTCCTGCTTTGCAATCATCATCTTCAGCTATCTACCTGGTCAGTCTGCGTGTCCATCCACTACCCTGATACTCTGCTTATCTGTGCAGACCACTGCACGCAGGGCTCATACTCCCCTCTCCCCCGGTGCCACCCTGGTACCATCTGGAGTCCCTGACAGGCAGGCACTGGGTGCAAGGTACCGCCGGTTGGCCGAGTCGGCGCTCGACGCTGGTGGGCCAGCGACCCTGATATATATATATATATACATATACAAAAAAGCAAAGAGGTAATGCACTCACGGTTCACCCTTGTTGGATTTCTCTCCAATACCCGGAGGCTCAGCGATGGCCTCTGATATATATATACAGAAGCTTAATACCTACATGTTGCTAAGGCTTTGTGGCCATTGCTCATAATGTCTTAGTTAGATCATTACAGATAAATATATCTTGAAAAGATTCAGCATTTTAATTTACATCATGTCTGTTCACTGAAAAAGCTGAGCAGGCATTAGCAAGTAAGTGGCTACATTTCGATTTAATCGAAAATACAAAGTATACACCCGTAAAATGGATCAGAGTGCTGTTAATCTGTCACTTCAATGCATGCTTCTTGATGTATATGTTTTTGTCCTAAACTTTGCAAACAGAGCGCTTGACGGTTTGCTCATTACTCCTCGGCACTTTGTATCACATATATATATATATTTTGAAATAACAAGCTCTGCTGGATCTCTAAAGACATATTTTTCCAGTTGAAAGCTCAATATACTTTTCTTTCTAGCGGTTTCACCATTAAAAGTCTACGGGTTGTGTTTATTCCAAATCGAGCAATTAAAGTTTCGAAGCCGCTCGCACCTGTCACCAGGACCTTTACAAAGCTCCAAATAATGTTGCAACAATTAAACAATTCATTAAACCTTCATCCTTGCCAGTCCACTCATTCATCTGGTTTAAAACCTCCACAATCAGTCCGCTAACCCCCCCCCCCCGTCTGAGTCCTCCATAACTAGCGAGAGGCAAACGAAAAGAACGATTTCTTACATAAACGCTGAGTCTAAAAAAAGGACTTTAAACAACGTGCTGCAGCCTGAACCCATTTCTGCAATATGTAAACAAGGCATTAATTTAATCTCTTCAGCTTTTACCACAGACCGGATTTATCTCTGCAAGTACAAATCAAGAGGAACTTGACATGCATCTGCATTTTAAACATGGAACAGCTTAGTAATAAACAAGGAACGACAGAAAGATGCTCACATTGCCAAATTACTTTAACTCTCCGGCCTCCACCATTCATCTCAAAAAAGAACACATTCTCCAGCTGGAATTCCTGCTGTTGTTCCCCTAAGCACCAGCCGTGGCAGTTTTGGAAGCCGTGCCATGAAAAGTATGCGTAGAATTGATTCTTTCATACCCCAAAAAAGAAAAAACAAGTCTAAAAGCGCGCACTGTTACATGTAACGTTTGTATACGTCTTTGTTTGCGAAAGTTTATACAGGACGAGCGTCTGTTATCTGGAATTCCAAATTCCAAAATATTCAAAAATTCTAATTTTCTGAAAAAAGGAGACACTTAAAGTGGAAAATTCCAACTCTGACCTCATGTGACGGGGGACACGATGATTAAAAACACTGTATAAAATGCCCTTCAGGCTGTGTGTATAAGGTGTGCATGAAACATTAATCAATGTGGTGTTTTTAGACTTGGGCCCCATTCCCAAGATTTCTCATTATTATATGCAAATATTTCAACAACCCCAAAAAAATAAAATCCCAAATCCAGAAAACCGAGCATTTCAGATAAGGGATATTCAAAGGGCACTATTACACTCTTCGTGCACAATTTTGCGCGTGTGCAAAAACACATTAACACAAGGGGAAAAACCCTTTGCGTTGAATGTCGTATTACGACATTCGCGCACAAAATGCGTGTTAACATCTAACGCGAGTTACCCTGCGCAAGCGAAACTTCGTGCGCGCATCCCATACTTAACATTGTGAGCGCAAATGCGTTTGTATGCGGATGGTATTACAATCGATGCACAAATTTTCACAAACGACGCTTGCGCACATAATTTTAACGTCTTTTCAAAGCTGGTGGTAACGGCAAATCTGAACGTCCTGGCCGAAATTAAATACACCAGCACAAAAAAAAAATAAAGCACACATTCTACACATACCCAAACAATAAAATTTTGAGGTTGTGCGTGTTTTTATTATTGCTGCAGCATATATACTCAGATTGATTTTGACAGGCGCAAAAACGGAACGGGAAACAATTGTGGTTCTTAATTCTGATTGACGCTGAATCGCATGAAAAACAGTCTGCCCAACGATTTCTGCGCGCAGCGTTAATTTGCGTGCGTTTTCGTGCATATCTTTTCCGCGTGATATTTTTGGATGGATGAAAAGATGTGCTCGGATTGTAATACCAGCGTTAGTTTACACGCGTTAACGTTTAACACTGCGCACAAAAAGAATTGCGCTGCGCATGCGCTTTTGTGAAGGGAATGTAATAGAGCCCAAATTGTATTAAGAGCTGAAATAGTGTGACTGGAGACCCTCACGTTGACACCAAAGACCTTAAGAAGACCAACTACACTTTATTAACCCCTTCACTACCGAGATTGAGATATCTCGTGCTTCAAAGGCTCGATCTGGTGCCTCAATATAAAGATATCTTGATATACTGATCTGCAGCCCAAAAAGCTGATGAAATTCCTTTGCTGCAAACAAGTTTTGTTTGTTTTTGGGCTGCAGTAGGTGCCCCCAAAGATTTAACCCTGTTGGCATAATGCCCAAAGAGCTAAAACTATAAAATCAGCTGCTGAAAGCTCTGAAATATTGGGCTTTCAGCAGCCGGTGCAGGGAGAAATAGAAGAAAATAAACCAGTCGCTCAAACCTCTAACTCAATTGGCAGTAGATGGCGCCATCTACTTGCCAAAAATAGGTTATTACAGTAATAGCTATTTTTTAACCACTTCGCTGCGGAGGACGCGCTCAGCGCGTCCTGCCGCAGGAAGGGTTGGCTGCGGAGGATTCCGGCCGATCGCTGTGCCCCCCGGTGCGGGCTGACATCTTGGATGTCAGCCTGTCAATCCGGGACTGCCGCGGGCACAATAGATGTCATCGCGATGGCGCGATGACATCTATTTCAGGCGCCCCCCCCCGCGTGTGCGGAGGAGGCGCCTGAAAGGGAGGGGGGAGGTCCTTCGGACCTCTCTCCCTCCCGATCGCGGGGGTCCTGAGCTTAATGCCAGGCACCGTTTGGAAGGGCACAGCCTGCTCTTCCAAACGGTGGCTGTCATTAACCCCTGGGGAGCCGGATCACGAATCGGCGCTGAAAAGCGCCGGTTCGTGATCCTTTCCCAGAGCTGGCCGACATCTTGGATGTCGGCCAAGCCTCCGGGAGCTCCCCCTGAGGACTGACGTCATCGTGCATAGCATGATGATGCCAGTCCTGGAGTTAACCCCTAGCTGCCACCAATGGTGGAGATAGGGGGTTCCAATGAACCCCCTATCTCCCGATCCGTGGCAGCTAGGGGTTAATGTTTGTTACTGTTGGATCGGCCAGAGCATGGCCGTTCCAACGATACCAAACACGACTGTGAAAACGGTTTTTTTAAAAATAAAATTAAAAATAAAAATAAAAAAATATTTTAAAAAAAATTATAAAAAAAAAATAATAATTTGTTTTTCTTTTTTTTGTTTTGTTAATGCAGCAATATTGTTCCCATTTCAATTATAATGTGAACAATGATGCTGCACTAACGATTTTTGTATGCGGTGCGTTTGTTAAAAATCGCGTAATTTTCCCCAAAAAAAATGTAACGAGACCCCATCTCTAATTTTTTTAACAAGCGCACCCCATACAAAATATAACCGCAATTGCTCGCATGTGAAAATATGAAAAAAAACACTTTACACGTTGTAAATTATTGAAAATTCATATTTTATTGCATTTTTTCTTATAATATACAGACAGGTCATGACGTACACATATAATAATGACATATTATGAATCTGCCGAGTCTGACGGAAAGAACGATATATAATATGTCTGGGTCATATACTAAAATAAGCCTTCAAAACACGTTTAAACATGATGAGCAAAACCGGTAAAAATGAGCTCAGCACAGAGGCGGGAAATGCCTCAGCAGCGAAAGGGTTAAGGTATATATAATTATAAAATGATTTTACAAAAAAAAAAAAACACTGGTTTCTGACAATGGTTTTATTTTGGAAAAACAATTGGTAGTGACGGGGTTAAGTATCCCATCCCCCACAACTCTTTTTTTGGTTTCAGGTTCCAAAGTGCATTTAGTGTTTCATTGGTTCTTGTTACCAATTTGACTTTTGTCCCATTTTCGGCTTTCCTGAGCCGCCATGCACATTCCTAAAAAAAAAAAATAATAAAAAAATTCAACCTCTGTACATATCAGCAAGAGAATATTTGTCAATCCCTTCACTAACAAGATCAACTATACACGATCTGCAAAGCAGGTCCTGGTGCCTTGATATCGAGTGTAGTCTATAAGGTGTTCTAATTGAGCGATGCAAAGGAATTTATTTTATTGCAAACTACATTCATTTGCGTTTGGAACTCAGAACATACCCCTAACGTTTTATCAGCGTGGACATGATGCACGAGGTGCTCACACTTTATAAAACCAGATGGGAATGTGTCTGAATGACACCTCCCCTGCCGATTCTGCACAGAGACCTGAGATGCAGTAGCTCCTTTTGGCCAGCAGATGGCGACATCTCCCTGTCAAATAGGTTATTACGTTAAGGAATACATAGAGAATATTTCAAAATATATCTTACTGTATAATTAATTTAAAAATGGTTATCCAAAAAAGAAAACACTGGTTTCTGACTGTGAAGGGGTTAATAACAGAATACCGTCATCCTTTACTTCTTGAAAAATCAGTTTCATTGCAATATCTGCATACGTTTCAGTTTGACGGATTACGCAGGTCAGTTTTCATAAAGTACTTTCTTGAAATGTAATTATTTTTAAAATATATTCATTTTCTTTTGTACATATATAAGTCCTGCGTGCAAAGCCGTTGGCTCGGTGTTTTACCAAATTCCACTTTCCTTGATTAAACTGACCTAAAATATAAATAGAACCGTGACTGCCACATACTTTACATTTTACTGGCGACGGTTCAACGAGTTCGTTACATATTATAATATGCATGTTTTTAGGGGGAGGATGATGGGAGCTCGTCATTCCAGTCTCAGAGCTAAAGCGCCATTATACTGGAAGAAACACAAATATTTATTGATTTGTATTGTTTTATGATGAGCCACACATTGCAATTATAAGGGAAATAATGCCAGAAAAGTGGGCAATCACATGCTGCTCCTCGGGACAGAACGTGGGCACGTTTCTCATTCTCGGACTCCTTTGGAGACCAGTAAATGTACTTTTTTGGTATGTTTTGCACTCGTGTACTTCATGATGTTTTTTTTTTGTTTCTGGAAGGGGGAAAATCCACAACGAAGAAAAGAATAAAGGTGTACTGTTGGCTACATAATAGCACTGAGATACAAATGTGAAGCTGTAGTATTACCAAACTCAACAAGGGTTTCTGGCACTAAAAATTAACCTTCTAGATGTTCCTAAAGTAGTCATCTCCAAATCTGGCACCCCAGATGTTTATTGCCTACGTTTCCCAGAATTCATTGAATTCAGTAGATGGTCAGAGAATCATGGTAGGGGTAGTTGAGAAACATCTGGAGGGCAGAATCTGAGATCCCTGTTCTGTACAGTGTCTATGAGCGGCACACACGGTCCATGAACATTGTTTGCTGCTCAGTATTGATGCAGAGACTTTTCAGTCACTCTTAACCCCATCCATTACCATGGTTGAGTTTGTTCGATCTTCAAAAGCTCCTACAGAAGCCCAACATCATGGGATCCGGTATGCCTCCAGAGTTTTCGGACTTGTCAGCCGATATGCTAGAACTTTTTGAACAACTGGGACTTTTGTGTCTGAAGGGTTATTGGCATCGCTCCAGAATATGGGGAGATCAAGAGGCTGTAGAATATGCCCCCAAATTTTCAGCACCTTGGACATGTCTGTCGAGGTGCTGAAGCTGTTTGAACAGCTTGGAATTTCTTTTCTTATTCAGAGGAATACAGAGCTCCGGCTTTATCGTTATACGTGTAGCAGCATGTTTTTGCCTACAGGGGGAGCTGTCAGTTTGTCAAATAAGCTTACTGTCTCTACAATGTCCAGCCTCCACTGGATACTTGGTTCTGGCCAAACAAAACGGTCTTCTAGGGTTTAAACAGCTGCAGACTTGAAGTTGTTCAAATGAGAGGTCTTTTTATTACAGCATAAACAAATGCCACACTTTTCTTGAATCACTATTTAAGGTGATTTAAAAAGGGAAGAAATCCTAGCTCGATTAGAGCACTTACTAAACATACAGCGATCCTGACTATCCAAGTAACATGATCTAATAAACAGGAAGAGAATCACAGCTTTTCTTAGAAGTCTTACTGCTCCATGCCCTGCTCTGAGCAGTAGAGCTGCACAATTCGTTTTGTTCCGAATCCAAATGCGGACGAAAATCACCGTTTTCGTATTTCGGGAGCATTTCCGAATATGAAATACCGACCATCCAAAATTTTTCCATCAATCCGAAATTTCAGTGTGGATCGATTTGGTGATTCGGATCGATTTGGCGAGTCGGATCAATTCAGGTAATTCAGATCAGTTAGCTTTTCATTTTTTAGGAGTTGTTTTTTATTGGTTATTTAAGAATGGGAAGTAGATTACTACCAATAGAATGAAAGTTTCTTTACTTATTAATTTTTTTAGGATTTTTTTTAGACATTTTTTTGGGTGAAATTTTAGGTTTCCTAACGTTTTTTAACCTCCCTGGCGGTCTAATTTTTTCAAAATTTTGTGTCTAAAAGCGTCTCAATTTTTTTTTAAAGGAAATGTGTTTTTGTACATAGTTAGCCTGTAATAATTAGGAATCACGCACTGAAATCCGTGAAATCAAGAGTCCTCACTGGTAAAATCCTTTATAAATAAATAAATTAATTAATTTTAAAAAAAGTTTGAAACACGACATAATAATTTATTATCCCAAAAATAATTATCCAAAATAATGCAAATAATTGATGTACAATAAAATACAACAAAAAACACTGAAATCTGTCTGAGAACAAGGATGAGACGAGGTATGGTCTATTTCTTATCCTGTACTGCCACCTAGTGGCCGCTCATAAACTTTTCCATTTGTATTCAGTGAGTATTATGAATGAAGTTTGCTGCGTCCAGCCCCCCTGCATCATGTGACTCGCAGGGAGCCATCCAGGAAGCAGCTCCCCGCGATCACACTGCAGTGACAGCGAGGGAGCCAGGAGGAGGTGAGTATGTATCCAGCCCGAGTGTGGCTCGGAGTTACCGTTCGTGGTAGTGAAATTTAGCCCCGAGTCACACTCGGGAATACCGCCAGGGAGGTTAAAGAAACAAGGCTTTTTAACCCATAGATTTCAATGCAGCATATGAATTTCATTCTATTGGTACTAGCAATCTACTTCCCATTCTTAAATAGCCAATAAAAAACGAAATAATTCATAAAAAACAAAAAAACAACTGATCCGAATGACCGAATCGAGCCGAATCGATCCGAATAACCGAATCGAAGAACTGAAATTGGACCGAAATGAAACAAAAACTGTCCGAGATTACCCAAAACAAAAAAAGACCCAATAAAAACGAAACTAAACAAAAAAAATGTCAGGCACATCCCTACTGAGCAGTGTGATTAAACCCTTCCCTCCAGCAGTCGGCAGCCTGAGAATTTATCTATTGCTTAATTAATTAATTGGCAACAAGTGTGCGGGAGGATAGAGACCGTGCAGGATTCTGGGTCCTACATATCTTGCCTTGATTACTCTCCCAGATGTTCTGTTGCCCAACCCAAGCACTCTGTCACCATATATTTTTACACTGCCTGTAATGGAGACTGTTTTCTATAAACCCACTACTTCCTGGCAGTGGTTCTATAGAAAACCACCTGATAGTGAAAGGGTTAATATTTACTGTGTTAGGGATGCATCTTGGTCACAGGTGAAGCCGATTATCCATAACGAACTCCACGAAAAAGACTGCTGAAGGCATCAGAAATCCCTGCATCTTGCTACAGTTGCGAGTCAGAGAATGAAGGAAAGCCCAGAGAATAATTTTAAAATTAATCCTCATTATTCTCATCCAGAGGTTGACGATCTGCACAAGGAATGCCTTGGGTGGTATGTTCTGGTCAACTTCAGGAGATGAAACATGCACCATGGTGTTGGAGCGGCTTCAACCTTAACATCCAATCCATTCTTGCCCTCCTGTAAAACATCATTCCTTGGAATCCATCATTTCTGCACGTAGCGAGCTGTAATTTAGCAAAAGGATAACGAGTGCCAGTAACGACTTTTTTATTTATTTTTTGCTGGAAAGTTTATGGTTCCTATATCCTGTCTGCTCCACTTTTAATAAAATGTAAAATATTTTTAAATAAACTATTTTTCATGCGCCGGGGATACATATTCCCTGGCACATTTAATCTCACATCCTGATAAGTGTCATTTTAAACTCTCTGCTTTGTATCAGGCGAAGGATTCGCTTCGCTCCCTCTGCTCGCTGCCCACCGGTAGGTAATTTAAGGGATTATTTGGTACCTTGTAAAGAAAAAAAAACTGGAAGTAATAGTGTTTTCATTCCAGAAACTGCTTAAATTAGTTTTTTAAACAACTTGAGGGGTTATTCAGAGAGCAATGAATTTTCGGCGCTCTCTCGTTCGACGCACTTCGGGGACCCTGCGGTGAATGCTGAATTAACCACAGGGTCCCTGAAGTGTGCTAAAAGGGACGACCTGCCAAAACAGGCTGCCGAACATCGCTGAAAAGACCACCGAACGCCATCGAACGTCACTGATAAAAGCCAATCAGCCGCCGAACAAAGGTAAAAAGAAAAACACAATTTTTAAAAGGGCTCCACCACCTCCTTCAAGCTAGCATTAGCGTCAGCGCTAGCTTAAAGGCGGTCGTAGCACTGCCCCCAGAATCTGCGAGCTTAGCGATCGCTAAGGGGCAGGCTGCCGAACTCGACGCCTGCCCTGCGATCTGCTGGGGAAACCGGGACGCAAAGGGGAAGTTAGGGAACGCTAATTTTTCCCCTTTGTGTCCCAGTTTTAGCTCAGGGCAGCTGCCTGAAAGTGCCCAAAAAGTGCATGAAAATAATATATAAAGGTCCTTTTAATAACAATAAAAAGGCCCGTTACAGAATTTTAAAAAAAATTCCATTTAAAAAAAATCTGAACCAAAAATGTTGCGGAAAAAAATCCAGAAAAATGCCTAAAAATTTCAAAAAAATTATTTAATAAAAATACTTTTTGCTGCAAATGAAAAGAATAAACGCTTGAATAAATTTTTTATTTTTTTTTTCCATTGAAACCTATTGGATTCACCTGTTGAATCCTGTCGAACTGAAGCACCAAAAATCTGGGTCTTTCACTGACACTTCGGTGCAGTGCGGCGTTCTCTGAACAGATTAACCATTACTTCACTATGGGACAATTTCACTGCAGCTGAAGGCCGAGAAATTGTGGTGATCTGAAGCAAATTGCACTGTATTTCATTGGCAATTCGCCAATATTTGGTGAATTGACAGCTTTCTGTATAGCCGAAATGCCATGAAATTGCAGCGTACGGAGAAATTCACTGTTTGGTGCAATTTGGCAGCAAATTCGGCTCTTATTGATTAACCCCATTTATTGCCAGAAAGAAGCACAAACTACTGAAGCACGATGCCTGGACCCTGAGGGCGCGGAGCTCGGCCTGCATGGGATTTTATATTTTAATCTATGCTGTGTCAATCAGACCAGGACAGAGTGTCATGTGGTTTGCAAACACTTAGGAGAAAAAAAAGAAACAATGGTTCTGAAATAAAACATAATATCTTAAAAGAAAGAAGCCTTAATAATGTGAACGAGTCAGCCATACCCTGCAAACTGTGCAAAAAAAATCTAAGAAAACATTGAAAGGGTTATTCACTAACCTCTGAAATTGCCACCGAATTGCTCTAAATGGCGAATTTCATAGTATCTGCAATTTCAGGGCAATTTGTCTATTCATAAAGCTGTCAATTCACCAAAAAAAGATAGTCAAGAACGAAACACGGTGCAATTCCACTTTGGGATTAAAAAAGAAAACACGGAAAGGGGCAGCAGCAAAATTGACCAGGCTGGGGATAGAACATGGCCATTCAAGTAAACCAAAACCTCTAATGTGTTTTGTTTCAAATGGACATGCAGGATTAAGCGCAAATGACAACAACATTGTGTTACTTTGTTCTGGGCTGATGCTATATCACTGTATATGAAAATCATTTATTGCAAACTAATTTTGTTTGCATTTGAGCTCCAGAACACGACCCTAAAGTTTTAGCAGCGTGGGTCACACAACCAGGGCCAGATTTACAATTAGGCGAAGTAGGCATGTGCCTTCAGGCGAATACCACAGGGGGCACTTTGCTTTGTAAAACTTAAAAGAAATGCACTTTTAGATTTTTTTTGTTATACACTAAAGGCTCCTTCCTGTGGCAGAAAACTTTCTCCATGAAATTAAATAATTGTAGAAAATTTAAAATTCTAATTTTTTTTTTATTTTTTTTTACACAATTTTTAAAAAAATTAAAAGAGAAAATCGCTCCCTTTCAGGCTGGTGTCAGACGAGCGCAGTGTGAACGTCTGTTTTTTGCGCACATAATAACGTCCATCGCAGCATAGAATAATCGCCAATGGAGCCCCCCCACACGAAGTGCGTCTGCACTGAACTGCGGGCGCACAATGCACACGGCAAACGGACGCAGGTTAGGCAAGAACGTAAAACCGCTAGAACGGACGTGCGGAGTGCGCAACGTCCGCATAGCTTTGTGTGTGAGTGATGGAACGTGGTCAGACGGACTGCATTTATACGTCCAGAATTTTCGACGGACAAAATGTTTTTCATATTTCATTTATTTTCCCTCCTACATCCGTCAAAAATAACGTCAGTTTAAAAAACGGACTGTGTGGTCACTACTGCGTCTTCCGTCAGAAAGTGCGTCTGTACTGCACGGGCGCACAGTCCGTACAAAAGGCGCTCGTCTGAAACCAGCCTTGAAGAGAAACGATCTCTAAAAAACACAATTATTTGTAAAAAAAATTGTAAATATTCAACGTAAACATATTTTTTAAAAATGTGTAATATTAAAGTACTTTCCTGTTTTTTTCCACTTTATTTATGGGGGCTGGGGGTCCACCAGATTTCTGTGCCTTCAGGCTCCTCAGATGTAAATCTGGCCTTGCACATGACAGTGCCTCATCCTGATCAAAGACCTTCCCTGCTTCAAAGGAGAGAAACAACTTTGTGCATCTCACGTGGTCACAAGGTGAACTATCGGTAAAGGTCTACAAATATTCCTTCTTGTCTAAACTATATTGAGTGTTTGTGTATTGGTGAAGGTTTGTGATTTGTTTTGATTTTGTGCCAATAAATAAAAAGGCCAGAAAAAAAACTAGAGCACCAATAATAATGATCTATTCCATATCTCTCCATTCCAGTTTTTTTTATCTCTTTCATCTCCTGCTATTCATAAATTGCAAACTCCCCATCTATGTGTCGGGACAAAAACAAACGACACGCTGACCACAGTAACTTCTCTCATATCTAGGTATGTGGTTGGACCCAAATCTATCCTTTGGCCCCCACATCGAAAAACTCTAATCTAAACTGTACCCCAAACTAGGTGCCCTGTACAGAAACTAATCCTGCCTGAGCCCCGCGGTAAGAAAGCAGATTGTACAACAAATGCTTATGCCGGCTATTGAATATGGAGATGTTCTTCCCCCAGTCTAAAGTCCCTTAAGAGCTTCCTATTAACATACCTCAATACAGAATGCACTTGTAAACAAGTAACACAGTGACTATATACAGAATGTGCCTGTAAACATGTAAGATAGTGACTATATACAGAAAGCGCCTGTAAACATGTAACATAGTGACTATATACAGAATGCACCTGTAAACATGTAACATAGTGACTATATACAGAGTGCACCTGTAAACATGTAACATAGTGACTATACAGAATGCGCCTGTAAACATGTAACATAGTGACTATATACAGAATGCACCTGTAAACATGTAACACAGTGACTATATACAGAATGCACCTGTAAACATGTAACATAGTGACTATATACAGAATGCACCTGTAAACATGTAACAGTGACTATATACAGAATGCACCTGTAAACATGTAACATAGTGACTATATACAGAATGCACCTGTAAACATGTAACACAGTGACTATATACCGAATGCACCTGTAAACATGTAACACAGTGACTATATACAGAATGCGCCTGTAAACATGTAACATAGTGACTATATACAGAATGCACCTGTAAACATGTAACATAGTGACTATATACCGAATGCACCTGTAAACATGTAACATAGTGACTATATTTCCTACATATTTATTTTCTGGGTTAATCTGTATATTTGTGTTTTTAATATCTTGCATTTTATTTTTTTGTATTTCTGTAACCATTCAATGTTCTTGAACCCAGGAAATACTGAAAACGAGAGAAATCTCAATGTATCCTTCCTGGTAAAATATTTTATAAATAAATAAATAAAATCCGCGTAAGGATGGGGGTCTCCAAGCTGAACTGGAATGCGTCGGGCAGGAACCAGCACGCATCGACGGTGAAGTAATCATACATGGACAAATTTGTTCCACTGTAATTAAAAATATAATAATCGTTTCAGACTCCAGAAATGAGAGGGGAAGAGCGTATTTTAGCGTGACTTTCAGAACTCTTTTGAAGGCGCATTCTGCGAGATTCGACACAAGATAGAGCTGATATGTTTCAAACCACTCAATTAACCATGAAGACGGGTTATGCAGAAGACAGAGCTTCGAGAGGTTACATGCGAGCTTTTCTGTACGACAAGGAAATGTCTCTGCACGAGATATAATGCGACTCAGGTCACGGTCAGAAAGGTCACAATGTATCCATCACGATGAAGGTTTAAAAGGTGCTTTCCTTATGGAAGGTGATGGTTGAACTGCACGTACAACTTTAAGAAACAAAACGAGAAAAGCTTTAGGTAAAACACAAAGGACGCGGCTGTGATTCTAAAAAATAATTTTGATTAACACAAGGTCGTGGACACCCCGGGGTTAAACACAGGTGAGAGGATGTGAGGCTGAGTAAAAGATTATAAGATAGGGGCCTAAAAGCCATGATTTAAAGTATGAGTGAAGCCTACTGACCCCTGACCTCTCTGTATTTTATTACTTGGCCCAGATGACAGAATCCACAAAAATCCTTTTTTTTTTTATAACACTGGAAATACATTGTTGTTGTTTTTCAATTACTTGTGCATTACAAACAAAACACATTATAAGACACATTATAAAAAACATGCTGGTTTTTTTTCTTTGTTTGAAATAATTCCATGTAAAAAGGAAAAGTAAAGTTAGTTTTTTAATCTCCTGTTTCCATTTTGTGGATTTTTCCCATGATGCAACATTTTCCAAAATTGTATGGTAAATCTCATTTTACAGCTGTGGCATAGGATAAAAGAGTAGTGAAGAGACAATGGGGTGGAGCGGGAATGTATGGACAATGCTGCAGGGGATCTAATGTGTTGTTAAGGCTGCCCAAGTTTTATTTATTTATATATTTATACCGTATTTTACCAGGAAGGATACATTGACATTTCTCTCGTTTTCAAGTATGCCCTGGGTTCAAGAAGATAAGAGATGGCAGCTGAATGAGATGTGATAGTGGACTAACAACACTGTATAGTACCCCCTGGTGATGTCGTTTACACACATCCCACACAACACAATCCTTATAAGTCAGTTTTTTGGAGCTCTGACCCTTTCACTCCATTCTATGGCCAAAGCCACACAGGGAGGAGCAAATGATGGCACAATGGATGCACCCAGTGACACATATAGCAGGAAAATATCACACAATGGATGCACACAATGACACATATAGGAGGAAAATATCACACAATGGATGCACACAGTGACACATATAGAGGAACATATCACACAATGGATGCACCCAGTGACACGTATAGAGGAAAATATCACACAATGGATGCACCCAGTAACACATATAGAGGAAATATCACACAATGGATGCACCCAGTGACACGTATAGAGGAAAATATCACACAATGGATGCACACAGTGACACGTATAGAGGAAAATATCACACAATGGATGCACACAGTGACACATATAGAGGAAATATCACACAATGGATGCACCCAGTAACACATATAGAGGAAATATCACACAATGGATGCACCCAGTGACACATAGAGAGGAAAATATCACACAATGGATGCACCCAGTGACACATATAGAGGAAAATATTTTCTAAACATACAGGGTTATTCAAAGAGAATTGAAAAGTCAGAGCACGTTCTGTGACTTTTTGTTCTCTTCAATTCGGTGCGATTTGGCAATCCCATTTAGGCGACCCTGCGGTGTATTCAGCAAGCACCACAGGGCCATCGTAGTGCAGGGAAAAGCTGCCGCAAACCCGACGAACACTCACTGCAAAACCCAGGCGAATGCACGCCGAAACCTGCAAAAACATCTGGATTAGTTGAGGAAGATATGTTGTTGCACCAACTAGAACAAGGGTCAGCAAACATGGCCCTCCAGATGTTTTGGAGCTATGTTTCCCATAAGGCTCAGCCAAGATATGAGTGGCTGAGCATCCTGGGAGATGTAGTTCCAAACCATCTAGAGGGTCAAGGTTGCCGACCCCTGATCTAGAGGAATTTGAGGCAGATAGAAGTATGTAGCCGACAGCTATTCACGTAGTACATGGCTTCAGACACACTCCTTTTACCTACATGAACAAGCAAATGACGCACAAATATTGACCCTGTTGACTAGACGTCTCCAAATATGCTCTTCGGCAGCTAATCCTGGCAAACACGGACAAACCCTGAAGGATACAACCAGTACAATGCCCTGCGATGATGGAAATAAGGACTCATTTCATTCAAATCTCAGGTATTTAAGGACAACAGATACGTCTGTTAAGATCAAAAACCAAAGCCAAAGAAAGAGAACCAATTAACTCAGGGTAACCGTAACTAAGGGCAAGAACGTGAAGGAGAGAACAGGTCAAATGTGAGGCTGGAACATAAAGGGTGATTTATCAACCTCCGAATCGGCCCCGGATTGCACCGGATACTGAATTTTACCGTTCGGTGCAATATCGGACCAATTCGTCTATTCACCAAATCCTGGCAAGCTGACAGCAGAACAAGGCGCACTTTGCCGCAATTGGGCAGCGTTCGCTGCAAATGAAATTGCCCAATAGAAGAGTCAGACTATCGTGTCTTCACAGAAACCTGAATTGCACCAAAATTCCAGAAAAATTCCCTGATTTTCAGTTTCAGTTCGAAAGCTATTGATGTGCGAAACCCATAGGATTCAAAGTATAAACGTATTATCTTCTTTAAAAATACATTTTAAGACCCTTTATTCTTTACATTTTCAACAAAAAGTCTTTTTATTTATTATTTCTTAAAAATCATTTTTTGGATGTTTTGTATTTTTTTGGCTACATTTTTGGTTTTCTTATCTTTTAAAAGACGTTGTAAATGATTTTTTAACAGACATTTTCATTATGTTCTAAAGGAAATTTCTTTATTATTTGGACGCATTTTTACTACGTTTTTACTGATTTATACTCTATTAGGAGAATAGGAGGCTTCCTTTTTTTTCTGCAGGTCAGTGGAATTCGCTGATGCCAATTCAGAGATTATTGACCCAATTTGATGTTTTTCGTTGACGTCCGACAACTATTTTCGATGAAACGGAATCACCAAAATGTGGAGAAACGGGTCAAAACGCAAAGTGCTGAAATTGGACGCAATTTTGGTTCTTTGGGACTAGACCCTTGAGGCTGGGGTCACACGAGCGCACTTTTTGCGTCTGTCTGACCGCACTGTTTGCTGTCCGTCGTAGCTTTTCAAAGGAGTCAATAGAGATCAACACACAGAGCACGTACACACTTCTTCATGGATGGGCAACGCATGTTGCAACGGACGCCAAATTGGCATCGACGTGAAAAAGCTACAACGTTCATAGAGAAACCCCTGCATACAGCTTTTTTTTCTCAACGTCCGTCAAAACTAACTGATACAATGTAACCACAGTCTCATCCGTTATAAAGTGCATCCGTTTCAATGGACACACTGTGCGCAATCAGTGCGCTCGTGTGACTGCAGCCTAAATCAGGATGCAGAAAGAGTAATTAATGCAGAGAGACCTGGACAATATTATTATTATTATTATTATTATTATTCAGATAATTACAGAGAGATACAAGAGGATATGAACAAGTGTTTCTATTGTTCTGGGCAAGGGATGATGATTGATACCAGGTTACAGACTAAGGATACAAGAAAACTGTATTCTCTGCCGTAAACAAAAATTCTAAAAGGATCCATTCATTTTTCTTTCTACTGAGAAATGAAAATATATGTTATTATATGACCCGCAATTTATAGCATTTACTATTACGGGGGGTGGAGTAGAGGTAACATCACTGCTCTGCGTGGAGAGAGCCTGTGGAGACATGGGTTTGATCCTGACAAGCATCTCTCCAGTAAGTGTCCTTGGGCAAGACACCTAACGGTACATACTCGCCACCCAGGACATACTGAAAATGAGAGAAATCTCAATGTATCCTTCCTGGAAAAATACTTTCTAAAAAAAAAAAAATAATATATAATGCATTTGCTATAATGTACAGGGAGAATAAATTTAATTAGCGTATCCCTTCAATGAAGTATGATCCATGCCGGGTAGGGCTGCCAGATCGGCCACGTTTTTCTGGATACACAATTTATTCATGCTGATGGGCAGTACATGAAAAATGCCACCCTGCATGTATAATCCATATGCTGCAGGTAAGAAATCAAAGCGGAATCCCAGGTGACCTGCCTTGATTTCCTTCCTGCAGCATATGAATTATACAGGGCAGCACTTTCCCTGTGCTCCCCCCTCTGCATGAAATAGTAAAATGTGTCCAGGAAAAAATGTCCGATCTGGCCCGTCCCGAGGTGCGGCCGCATCGGGAGGGCTTTGTTTGCTTTAGATTCATGTATTTTTGTGAATTCTAGGCAAAGTGGCCGCTTGACCCAGACTGGAGAGGAGCCACTTCACAGAAAGAAAAGGAAGCTGTCCGAGGCCGGCTCCGCAGAATAATTAGCTCTTTGTCATTTTAACAAGCACAGGCGCATTCAGCGGGTTTGGAAGAGGTTTTACTGAAAATACAAAACATACCACTGAAAAATGCCAGGCTGGATTTAACCCCTGCAGTAGCGACACACATGGGGTAAGATATTGTTGCCAGACTAGGTAAGATAGGGCTGTCCAGGCTTCCTGGACACATGATTTATTCATGCTGTGGGCAGTGCATGAAAAATGCCACCCTGGAGCATGTATAATCCATACAATGCAGGTAAGAAATCACAAAGGTGACCTGACCTTGATTTCCTTCCTGCAGTATATGAGTTATACATGCTGCAGGGCAGCACTTTTCCCTGTGCTCTCCTTCTGCATGAAATAGTAATATGTGTCCAGGAAAACATGGCCGACCTCGCAACCCTAGGGGTGAGCTATGTTAAGCATGACACAGAAAGGGTTAATGATATAATTATTATTTTTTTATTATCTCGCTTGGTGACACAAACAAACAGGTAAGTTTGAAACCCAAAGAACGATAAGGAAAGAGGTCCTGCTCATGTGAGCTTACAATCTAAGAGGAATTGCCAGATCAGCCAAGACACATATAGTTTATTCATGCTGCTGGGCAGTACATGAAAAATGCCACCCTGCAGCATGTATAATCCATACGCTGCAGGTAAGCAATCACAAAGGAATCCCAGGTGACCTGCCTTGATTAGGTATTTGTCTATGCTCCCTGAGGCTGGGTTCACACCGGCGCGTTTTTTTACGCGTGCAATACTTGTGGTTTTTTTTACGCGCGTATAGCGCAAATGTAAAAAACGCGAACGCGCATTGCAACACGTTCACGGCCATAGAATGCAGAGTGAACTCGCTGCAAATACGCCCCAAAGAAGCTCCCGTACTTCTGTGGGCATAGAATGTTTTACAGCGCGTTCCTGCGTACTGTAAAACGCCCAGGAGTGAATGGGTCCGATAGGAATTCATGGGATTTCCGTGTCTCGGCGTTTTACAGCACGCAGGAGCGCACTGTAAAACGCTGAGGTGTGAACCCAGCCTAAGACTCTGATACTTTATCATGTGATTCTACGCGTGCACCCCGAGACTCTGATACTTTATCATGTGATTCTACGCGTGCACCCCGAGACTCTGATACTTTATCATGGGATTCTCTGCACGCTCCCTGAGACTCTGAGAAAGTGCCTAATCACCCTGAGGCACTGCACCCCAGGCCCCATACATCGCAGGGCTCAATGAATCAGTAGCTTTCCCAAACTACTTTGTTGTACCTTGGAACAAGTCGATATGGACTCTTTTTCGGGAAACGTGAAGAAGCACAGAGATGCTCTTGTCAATGTAACAAAACCCAAGAATCCGCACTGATACATTATCAGGGTTATCCAAAGAGATTCGAAAAGTCACCGCACGTTCGGTGACTTTTCGTTCTCTTCAATTCGGTTCCTTTTGCCGATTGCATTTCGGTGACCCTGCGGTGTATTCAGCAAACACCACAGGGTCCCCGAATTGCAGGGAAAAGCTACCGAAAACCTGACGAAAACTAACCGAATGCACGCTGAAAACAAGCAAAAACATCTGGATTAACCTTCGGAGAGGAGCCGAACAGGAGCCGAAAAGGAGCCGAATCACACAGAGCCGAAGCAGCTGTGACGTAGAGGAGGCAGTGAATAAATTAGAAAAACCATTTGTATGAATCTGTGAAAATGAAACGCTGTTTGCAAAGAAACTACTGAGCGAAAATGTCTGAAATTTTCACAGGAGGTCCAGGGAATGATAATAAAGAGGGCTGTTACAAAAAAAATAAGCAAACTGAAAAAAAAAAAAAAAAAAAAAAAAAAATCGGACTTTTAATTTTTTTTTAAAAAATTCAGAAAAATGATTAAAGTATCCTAAAAAATCTATAAATAAAGAGACTTTTTGCTGCAGAATTTTATAATGAACGGTTTATTAGATATTGAATTAAAACGGGAATATTTTTAACATTGAAGCCTATGGGATTCTCCTGAATAAATTTGCCGAATTAAACCACCGAATGGCAGGGCATTAGGGGAACCTTTCACTGCTGGTTTGTGTTCTCTGAATAGCCGAAGCAGTGCTTTTTGATGGGGATTTCACTGCCCTCGAACAGGGACCGAACAGGCACCGTA
The DNA here is from genome assembly GCA_009667805.1 of Leptobrachium leishanense. NCBI lineage: Eukaryota > Metazoa > Chordata > Amphibia > Anura > Megophryidae > Leptobrachium > Leptobrachium leishanense. The sequence continues at coordinate 12,161,553 of CM019069.1, read as the reverse complement.
TGTGCAGGCAATTCGACAGGATTTGGCGAATTGCCTGCTCTCTGGATAGCCGAATGGCCAGGAAAGGTAACCGAACCCTGATTTTCAGCGTTCGGTTACCTTTCTCAAGCAATTCGAATCTCTTTGGATAACCCTGTATGTTTCCAAATAGTAAAGTTTATTACGCTCCATGTTGCTGTTGCGCAGGACTCCTGGGTATGCAGGGCCGTATAATCAATTTCTTAAATCTGGAATGTGTTAGCGCCTGTCGATGCTTAAAAAGGCACACGACAACTTACATAAGCTGTAACTATTGTAGGGAACCCAAGGGGTACACATGCACCTTCAACACAGTCCTGATATAAACAAGCAGTCTTTTTTCCTCTTGGTTTTGATTTTAGTTTTATTGCATCCAGGAGCAACAGAACAAAACAGCTTTTCTTCAGCAAACAGTAAAGTAAACAGCTTTTCTCAGCAATCCATCAACATAAAGCAAAAGTCTTTCAAGTAAAGTTGCACTGTGTAGTGCAATTAGGTAGTCTCACCCAGGTATGGTCCAATTGCTCCAGAGCAGCCCACCCCAAACACAGAGCTTTCTGTGTGACTCACAGCTTCAGCTACTCCCCCTCTCTCTCACCTGTGTTACCTTTTTAACAGGAAGGGCTGTAGGGGAATACCTGCCTTCCCAAGTTAGCCCCTTCTTTGCTCTCAGTCCTGCTGACTCTGCACACTATATTATTTGTGCATTACAATAAAACACATGCTGCTGTTTATTTATTTTTTTGTTTGAAGTAATTGCATGTAAAAAGGAAAAATAAAGTTAGGTTTTTATCTCCTGTTTCCATTTTGTGGATTTTCCCCATGATGCAACATTTACCAAAATCCATGCAAAGGTTTTACTTTATTGCTGCGGTTTAGCTTCTACAGTATTTAACAGTTAATGAGGTGGAGGAGTAAATGTTTAGATAAGGCTGCAGGAGGTCTATTGTTCTCCAGGTTAACTGAGATAAGAGCTGGCAGCTGAATGAGCTAAGACAGGGAGCTTAAAAGACTTCTAAATTCCACCTGGTGATGTCCTTTGAATACATCCCCACACTACAATCAAAATATCACACAATGGATGCACCCAGTGACACATATAGAGGAAAATATCACGCAATGGATGCAGCCAGTGACACATATAGAGGAAAATATCACACAATGGATGCACCCAGTGACTTGTATAGAGGAAAATATCACGCAATGGATGCACCCAGCGACACATATAGAGGAAAATATTGCATAATGGATGCGCCCAGTGACACATACAGAGGAAAATATCACACAATGGATGCACCCAGTGACACATATAGAGGAAAATATCACACAATGGATGCACCCAGTGACACATATAGAGGAAAATATCACACAATGGATGCACCCAGTGACACATATAGAGGAAAATATTTTCTTAACTAAACAAACAAGAGAAAAACAAACACATGTAAGATATCAGCAACATCAATAAACACAATAAGGACATTTCATTGTTTGGTGGTATCCGCACTTTAAGGCGCAGTGCATGCTCCTGCTGTATATTTATGATGGGGAATGTTCCATTTGGGCATAAAATGCTAGAGTGAGTCCTTTTTGCTGCTGAGGATATATTTGTAATTGTAACCTTGCAAAGCTTACAGGCTGACCCCGGCTCTCCTGCCAATGAATAGACCTTTATGTAGGGTTCCCCAATAGCTGAATCTGCCTAATTCTCGCATTCCACCCTGGAAATAAATCTCAACCTGCTAAGAGGAAAAGCAGTGAAATAAAATGGATATTTCAAATAAAATATATGAAAAGAATGTTTAAAAAGTATATAGATTTAAGACTCTGAATAAATCAGGGCAGGCTGAGCGATCAGCGGGGGAAACTTAATCAATCCGTAACCGCGACATGATTCTCTTAGCTGAAAGCCAGTAATGAAACCAGTATTATCTCCATCGTGTGCAGATTAGGATCTGCATGTCAATGGGATGTTTATTACAGGTGCGCGGGGCTATGGGTCCACTAGTGGCCAAGCCTGAGATTGCCAAAATAAATTCGTAATAAAAGGTATTAGATAAACTTAAAGGGACACTAACCCCAAAAAAAATGAAATGTCGTTATTGTGTTTATTTTATGTTGTGGATGGAGTGGCCAGTCAGATTAAAGTGATGTCACACAAGGTACAATATTTACTTTCCTGATGGTTCTTGATGAGTTGTCTGTACAGGAAACTGGTAGAGATGGTATATCTGCAGACCTTGGTTGTATCGAGTGGTTATTTGAGTTACTGTCGCCTTTCTATCACTCGACCCAGTCTGCCCATTCTCATCTGACATCACAAGGCATTTTTGTCCACACAGCTGCTGCTCACTGGGTATTTCCTCTTTTTTGGGCCATTCTGTGTAAACCCTAGAGATGTGGTGCGTAAAAATCCCAGCAGATCAGCAGTTTGTGAAAAACTTAGACCAGCCCTTCTGGCACCAACAACCCATGCCACGTTCAAAGTCACTTAAATGCCCTTTCTTCCCCCATTCTGATGCTCGGTTTGAACTTCAGCAAGTCGTCTTCACCGCATCTAGATGCCGAAATGCATTGAGTTGCTGCGGTGTGATTGGCTGACTAGTAATATGTGTTAATAAGCAATTGAACAGGTGTGCCTAATAAAGTGGCCGGGGAGTGTATATACAAACAAAGACATACAGTCAGGTCCAGAAATATTGGGACATCGACACAATTCTAACATCTTTGGCTCTACACACCACCACAATGGAGTTGGAATGAAACAAACGCAATGTGCTTTAACTGCAGACTGTCAGCTTTAATTTGAGGGTATGTACATCCAACTCAGGTGAACGGTGTAGGACTTACAGCAGTTTGCAGATGTGCCTCCCACTTGTTAAGGGACCAAGGTAATGGGACAATTGGCTTCTCAGCTGTTCCATGGCCAGGTGTGTGATATTCCCTCATTACCCCAATTACAATGTGCAGATAAAAGGTCCAGAGTTCATTTCAAGTCTGCTATTTGCATTTGGAATCTGTTGCTGTCAACTCTCAAGATGAGATCCAAAGAGCTGTCACTATCAGTGAAGCAAGCCATCATTAGGCTGAAGAAACAAAACAAACCCACCAGAGAGATAGTAAGAACATTAGGCATGGCCATAACAACTGTTTGGAACATTCTCAAAAAGAAGGAACGCACCGGTGAGCTCAGCAACACCAAAAGACCCGGGAGACCACGGAAAACAACTGTGGTGGATGACCGAAGAATTCTTTCCCGGGTGAAAAAAACACCCTTCACAACAGTTGGCCAGATCAAGAATAGGGATGAACCGAACACCCCCGTGTTCGGTTCGCATTCGAACTCGAACAATTTCAAAAGTTCGAGTTCGAACGCGAACACGAACCGAACTCAATGCAAGTCAATGGGACTAAAAAGTTCAGTTTTTAGAGTGCCCTGCAAGAGGGCATATATGTAAGATATTTGCCATAAAAGGTGTATGGGGGTCCGGGTAGTGCCTTGGGGGACAGGAAACAAGGACAAAAAGTAAAAAAAAAAAGGTTTTAAAGGGACAGTGAGTTTTACAAGAAATAAGGGTTAAAAATAAAAATGAAAAATTCCTTCAAATATCGTGCCTAGGAGGTCCCCATAACCTGCCCGTGAAGTGGTAGATTTGTAGGATGTATAGAAACATTTAAAAACAAAAAAAGTACATTTCAAATGACGTTAAACGGTTTTCCTTTAATCTATTCATAAACAACTGCTTGGGGCGGCAGCCTGTATGAAAAGACATTTTAGGACGCGCAGAAAAAGTTTAGATATTTTTTGGCTATATTATGGTGAAACTTATGCAGGCTTTGGATGAAAGTAACAATAGGTTCTTTAAAATTGGGCCTTTAGTGTCGGCAACAGTGCCGTCACACCGTAACCCTTCTGTGGTATTGTGGAAGAGTGCAGGGTTGGACCCTGCGGTTGAAAAAAATTAAAATTATATAAACCTGGTACAGGTGTCAGTGCACCCAAATATTGTGCCTTTGGTGTCAGCAAGTGCCTTCACACCGTAACCCCTTTGTGGTATTGTGGAAGAGTTCAGTGGTGGAGGTTTTGTGAATGCAGAAGACATCCCCGATCTATTCAGTTACGTCAGAATCAGGGGATTTATAGCTGCTGATCCAGGTCTGATTCATTTTTATAAATGTCAGCCGGTCTACAGAGTTAGTGGACAGACGCATTCTTTTGTCTGAGACAAAACCTTCAGCGGCACTGAACGTCCTTTCAGAAAGCACGCTGGATGAAGGGCAACCTAGTAGCTGCATAGCATATTGGCTATGTTCTAGCCAGTGATCCAATCTCAACACCCAGTAAGCCAGTGGATCATCTGCTGGAAAGGTATCCAGGTCTGCCCTTTTCCCCTAGGTAGTCCTGCACCATATGGTGAAGACGCTGGCAAAGGGTGCCTACATTTGACGTCCCTGGGCGTTGCGGACTAAAAAAATTTAAAAAGGCATCAGTCAAGCGGCCCCGGCCTTCACCACTATTCCTCTGATCATCCGCAGCCTCAGAATCACGTGTGTCATCACTTGGTAACCTACCAGTGCCTGGAAAGGTGTTACACAAGTGTCGCTTTAGAGCGTCCTCTAGTTTTTTCATCCTGTGCTCCCTCTGTGCGGGCAGGATGAGCTCTGCAACTTTACCCTTGTATCGTGGATCAAGAAGGCTTGCCAACCAGTAATGATCCCTCTCCTTGATAGCACGAATCCTGGGGTCCTTTAGCAGGCTTTGCAGGATAAGGGAGCCCATGCAGCTTAGGTTGGAGGTGGCATTAGCTTCCGAGTCTTCCTGGTCAATGAGGATGACCCCATCGTACTAGTCCTTGTGTTTCTGGGCAGCAAAACCATCCCTTGAGGAATCCCCACCTTCAATGCCTCCGCTACTTAAATATTCCTCCTCCTCCGCATCCTCCGCCTGTCTGATCTGAGGAGGACCTGCTGGAATGCTGTCTGCGGAAAGACTGGGGCCTTCAGAGCTAGGGAAGGCCTCCTCTTCCTCCCGCTGCTCTGCCTCTAGAGCCACATCTATAATTCCCCGCAGAGTGCGCTCCAGCAGGAACACTAAAGGAATTGTGTCACTGATGCATGAACTGTCCCTGCTCACCATCCTCGTTGATACTCACACAGGTACTCGTTGATGGCCCTCTGCTGCTTGTGCAGACACTGCAGCATTGCTAATGTCGAGTTCCACCTGGTGGGCATGTCACAGATCAGACAGTTTGTGGGAACGTGGAATTCTCTTTGAATTTCTGCCAGGCGAACACTTGCTGGGATGGGAATGACCGTCTGAAGTGGCTGCAGACTTTTCTGGTCTGGCTGAGAAGCTCTGCCAGCCCTGGGTACCTGGTTAGGAAACTCTGCACCACCAGATTTAGGACATGTGCTAGGCATGGTACATGCGTCAACTTACCCTGGCGTAGGGCAGAGACAAGGTTGCTGCCATTATCACAGACGACCATTCCCAGCTCAAGCTGGCGTGGTGTTAACCATCTCTGCACCTGCCCCTGCAGAGCTGACAGAATTTCTTGCCCGGTGTGGCTCCTGTCACCTAAACAAACCAGCTCAAGCACAGTATGGCATCTTTTTGCTTGAGCCATTGCATAGCTCCTGTCACGCGTCGGTTTAACTGCCACTTTGCCAGAGACAGAGAGGGAGGAGGAGGAGGAAGAGGGAGAGGTGATGGTGGAGCAGACAGACCTCATACAAGCTGCTTTCTGGAGGCGTGGTGGATGAACAAGCTCCAGCACAGAGCCCTGTCTTGGATCCCTTCCAGCTGCAATCAGAGTTACCCAGTGTGCCATGAAGGAAATGTAACGGCCCTGTCCATGCTTGCTGGACGACGTGTCTAAAGTCACATGCACCTTGCTGCTGATTGCCTTTCCCAATGACTCCATAACATTGTCTTCCACGTGCTGGTATAGTGCTGGAATGGCCTTCCATGAAAAGTAATGGCATTTTGGAACCTGCCACTGTGGTACAGTACATTCAGCAAATTCACGGAAGGAAGCAGAGTCCACCAGCTGGAAAGGCAGCAGCTGTAATGCGAGTAATTTTGCGAAGCTGCCATTTATGCGTTGTGCTTGGGGATGGTTGGGACTATATTTTTTCTTACGCTGCAGCAGCTGGGGCAACGTAATCTGACTGCGGAAATCTTCAGCTGATGGGATGCTGTCACATTTTGAGGAAGGACCTGGTACATCCATTACTGTAGCATCATCCCTGTCAGTGGAGGTTGTAGGCAATGACATGGCAGGACATATAGTGGGGGTAGAGATAGGTGAGGAGGACCTACGCAATGTTTTGCGCCAACGGGATGTGTGGCAGGTGGTCATATGTTGCCTCAAGCACGTGGTACCCAAGCGTGGGATGTCTTTCCCACGCTTGGGCCTCATCTGACACAGATTACAAATAGCAACGGTGGGGTCTGCTGCACATTTCTTAAAGAACTCCCAGACAGCAGAGTTCCTGTGTGTGTGCTTTGAGACAACAGCGCTCTGCACCTGAGCAGCTCTGACATCTGATGCCTTGGACTGGCTAGTGCTACGGTTGGTCATAGAGGATGTTGTGCCTCGTGTTTGTTGTGCCTCCTCCTCCTCACTTGATTCATCTGTTCGATCAGGCACCCAGGTGGAGTCAGTGACCTCATCATCATTGTCATCATCACCCCCTATCTCCTTGTCACTGGAGCCAACTTGGCAGTATGCTGCAGCTGCTGGGGCAACATGAGTGCCAGTTATTTGTGTGTCGTTACTGGCTCCCCTTCCTCTAGGTTGATTATACTCCCTTCCTCAACCTCAGAGATTGAATCAGAGCACTGTACTTGCTGCGCATCCTCAAGCAGCATATCACTGTCATTGTAGTCAAACAATTCAGCTGACTCCTCCGTGTTTGATGGCCACGGCAGGAGTAGCTGTGGACATGGAGGCTGCATTAGATGCTTTGGCAGCTGAGGTGGACTGAAAAGCACTATAAGCCTGGCTATCAGAGGACTGGGAGGATGAGGATGGCCTGGTTAGCCAATCCACCAAATCCTCTGTATGTTGCTGCTGCTTATGACGGCCAGCACCAGTTAGAAAGGACAAGCGTGCCCCTGCAGAGGATGCACCATGTCCACGACTACCAGAGGCACAGCCTCCCGACACAGAGGCTGCTTGCCCTCTTATCTGTGCCTGGGAGCATCTGCCTGTCCTTTTTGGTCTTTCTGACATGGTGAGTGATATATAGATTAAAGATATACAGAACTCTGATTCAACTCTGTTATAAAAATTGGAGATATGCTGCAGAACTCTGATTCAACTGTGGTATAAAGATTAAAGATTTCCAGAACTCTGGTATAACCTAGTGAGACACTCTGATAGCTGGCAGCCAGTGACAAGACACAGATTACAATTCCCAGAAACCTCCTATAAATCAGTGAGACCCCCTGATGGGTGGCAGTGACAAGACACAAATTACAATTCCCAGAAACCACCTACAAGTCAGTGAGACCCCCTCATAGAACCCCTGATAGCTGGCAACAGTGACAAGACACAGATTATGTCACGTTCCCACGTTCCAACCCTGTCTCCTTGCCCTCTGTATTCCTTATGTCTGTGTTTCCATGTGTTTCCCTGTGCTGCTTTCCCTGACATGCAGCTCAGGGGTTAAGTTCATTGCTCGTTGAGCTTCTGCTGGTGATATGGGCTGAATACTCCCCTATATAAAGCCATGGGCCCATATCACCATGCTCTTGCATCCTGGTTCACTTCAGCTACAGATTTGTTCCTGAGAGCTCCCTGTTATTCTATCCAAGTTCAAGTTCTATTTCATTTTTAAGGTTTACCTTTTTTCTTCTGTATATCCGTCTGTTGTTTCTTTAGTATCCCCAGGTTCCAGTTTAAGTCTTGTGTTTTCACGTTTATCAGTTTCAGTGTTGCATGTTCTGATTGATTTCCTGGTATTGACCCTCTGGCCTGTTCACTGACGACTCGTCTGGACATCCCTAACTGTACTGTCCATTGAGATATTGTTTTGTGTGTCCCTGCTGACTACAGCTTTTTGTCATTGAAGTCCTTCCCTGCAGGTAGTGGAGTATATTACTCCTTCTGGTATCTGTGTTTTCCCCAGGACTCTGCACGGCTACAAGGTAACCTTTTTCTACTAGTGCAGATTCGGCCACTCTAAGGACCGATCTATCAGTATAGGGCTCCTTCGGTATAGCCGTGCAGAGGTCCCCTGTGTCTTCTGTGGTTTATTCACATATCCTAGATCATTGTGTCACGCATCTCTGCATATAGCGGCTATTACTCATACCTGGGCCCTACTTGGCGCATGCCGGGTACCGCCATTGTGGCTGACCGTGACAGATTACAATTCGCAGAAATATGCTAGAAGTATGTGGGACCCCCTGATAGCTGGCAGTGAGAAGACACAGATTACAATTCCCAGAAAACTCCTATAAATCAGTGAGACCCCCTGATGGGTGGCAGTGAGAACACACAGATTAGAACAATTCCCAGATATTTTGTAGAAATGAAACCCCCACAATTGCTGGTGGCAGTGAGAACACAAAGATTACCACAATTTCCAGATATTTTGTATAAATGACTGACCCCCAAAATTGCTGGTGGCAGTGAGAACACAAAGATTTGAACAATTCCCAGATATTTTATATAAATGACTGACCCCCACAATAGTTGCTGGCAGTGAGAACACAAAGATTACAACAATTCCAAAATATTTTGTAGAAATGAGACCCGCCCCCCCAATAGCTGCTGACAGACTGGCAGTGAGGACACACACTAACACAACAATCTCCTCTCAATAAATACGTGCTGAAGGCTGTGTGAAGCCTTATATAGTGTGCTGCGGGACTTAGCTCTGTGAGCCCATGATTGGGCAAAATTTGTTTTTGACCTCTGGTCAGGTGCAAGGCTGTAGCCAATTAAAAGCTTCAGGCCAGTGGAAAAGTGCATTGTGGTCCATTGTGGTGCATTGTGGGCGAACTTGTGGCGAACACGTGGAAATGTTCGTAGTTTGCGAGCATGCGAACAGGCGATGTTCGAATCGAACTCCAAACCGATCGAATCGAACAGCTCACCCCTAATCAAGAACACTCTCCAGGAGATAGGTGTATGTGTGTCAAAGTCAGCAATCTAGAGAATACTTCACCAGAGTGAATACAGAGGGTTCACCACAAGACATAAACCATTGGTGAGCCTCAAAAACAGGAAGGCCAGATTAGAGTTTGCCAAACAACACCTAACAAAGCCTTCACAGTTCTGGAACAAGATCCTATGGACAGATGAGACCAAGATCAACTTGTACCAGAGTGATGGGAAGAGAAGAGTATGGAGAAGGAAAGGAACTGCTCATGATCCTAAGCATACCACCTCATCAGTGAAGCATGGTGGTGGTAGTGTCATGGCGTGGGCATGTATGGCTGCCAATGGAACTGCTTCTCTTGTATTTATTGATGATGTGACTGCTGACAAAAGCAGCAGGATGAATTCTGAAGTGTTTCGGGCAATATTATCTGCTCACATTCAGCCAAATGCTGCAGAACTCATTGGACGGCGCTTCACAGTGCAGATGGACAATGACCCAAAGCATACTGCAAAAGCAACCAAAGAGTTTTTGAAGGGACAGAAGTGGAATGTTATGCAATGGCCAAGTCAATCACCTGACCTGAATCCCATTGAGCATGCATTTCACTTGCTGAAGACAAAACTGAAGGGAAAATGCCCCAAGAACAAGCAGGAACTGAAGACAGTTGCAGTAGAGGCCTGGCAGAGCATCACCAGGGATGAAACCCAGCGTCTGGTGATGTCTATGCGTTCCAGACTTCAGGCTGTGATTGACTGCAAAGGATTTGCAACCAAGTATTAAGAAGGGAAAGTTTGATTTATGATTATTATACTGTCCCATTACCTTTGGTCCCTTAACAAGTGGGAGGCACATCTGCAAACTGCTGTTAAGTCCTACACCGTTCACCTGAGTTGGATGTACATACCCTCAAATTAAAGCTGACAGTCTGCAGTTAAAGCACATTGCGTTTGTTTCATTCCAACTCCATTGTGGTGGTGTATAGAGCCAAAGATGTTAGAATTGTGTCTATGTCCCAATATTTCTGGACCTGACTGTATATAAAAACATATACATACACAAATATATATATATATATATATATACAATTATATATTCTACCACACACAAATTATTTATATACAGTGGCAAGAAAAAGTATGTGAACCCTTTGGGATTACGTGGAGTTTTGCATGAATTGGTCATAAAATGTGCTCTGATCTTCATCTAAGTCACAACAATTTGAAAAACACAGTCTGCTTAAAATAATACAAGACAAACATTATATGTTTTCATGTGTTTATTGAACATAACATGTAAACATTCACAGTGCAGGGTGGAAAAAGTATGTGAACCCCTAGTCTAATGACTTCTCCAAGAGCTAATTGGAGCCAGGAGTGAGCCAACCTTGAGTCCAATCAGTGTGATATCATTGGATGTGTTGCTGAAAGCTGTCCTGCCCTTTAAAAACACACACCAGTTTTGGGTTTACTGGTTTCAAGAAGCACTGCCTGATGTGAACCATGCCTCGCAGAAAAGAGCTCTCAGAAGACCTACGATCAAAAATTGTTGACATGCATGAAGCTGGAAAGGGTTAAAAAAGTATCTCCAAAAGCCTTGATGTTCATGTGTCCACGGTAAGACAGACTGTCTACAAATGGAGAAAGTTTAGCACTGTTGCTACTCTCCCTAGGCGTGGTCGTCCTGTAAAGATGACTGCAAGAGCACAGTGCAGAATGCTTAATGAGGTAAAGAAGAATCCTAGAGTGTCAGCTAAAGACTTACAGAAATCTCTGGCACATGCTAACATTTTTGTTGACACATCTACAATAAGGAAGACATTAAACAAGAATGGAGTACATGGGAGGACACCACGGAGGAAACCATTGCTGTCCAAGAAGAATATTGCAGCACGTTTGAAGTTTGCAAAAGAGCACCTGGATGTTCCACAGCACTACTGGAAAAATATTCTGTGGACAGATGACACCAAAATTGAGTTGTTTGGAAAAAACACACAACACTATGTGTGGAGAAAAAAAGGCACAGCACACCAACATCAAAACCTCATCCCCACTGTAAAACATGGCGGAGGGAGCATCATGGTTTGGGGATGCTTTGCTGCCTCAGGGCCTGGACGGATTGTTGTCATTGATGGAAAAATGAATTCCAGAGTTTATCAAGACATTTTGCATGAAAACGTAAGACCATCCGTCCGCCAACTGAAGCTCCGCAGATCCGCAGAGGATGGGCGATGCAACAGGACAATGACCCAAAGCATACAAGTAATTCAACAAAAGAATGGCTTCAACAAAACAAAATATGCCTTCTGGAGTGGCCCAGTCAGAGTCCTGACCTCAACCCGATTGAAATGCTGTGGCATGACCTTAAGAGAGCGATTCACACCAGACATCCCAAGAATATTGCTACACTGAAACAGTTTTGTGTAGAGGAGTGGTCCAAAATTACTCCAGATCGTTGTGCAGCTCTGATCTGCACCTACATGAAACGTTTGATTGAGGTTATTGCTGCCAAAGGAGGGTCAACCAGTTATTAAGTCCAAAGGTTCACATACTTTTTCCACCTGCACTGTGAATGTTTACATGTTCTGTTCAATAAAAACATGAAAACATATAATGTTTGTGGTGTATTATTTTAAGCAGACTGTGTTTTTCAAATTGTTGTGACTTAGATGAAGATCAGAGCACATTTTATGACCAATTCATGCAAAACTCCACGTAATCCCAAAGGGTTCACATACTTTTTCTTGCCACTTTATAGATATGTAAATACAAACACACATATACAGTATATAAACAGACACATACAGGGTTATCCAAAGAGATCCGAATTGCTTGAGAAAGGTAATCAAATGCTGAAAATCAGCATTCGGTTGCCTTTCCTGGCCATTCGGCTATCGAGAGAGCAGGCAATTCGCCAAATCCTGACGAATTGCCTGCACATACGGTGACTGTTCGGTGCCTGTTCGAGGGCAGTGAAAACCCCATAAAAAAGCACTGCTTGGGCTATTCAGAGAACACAAACCAGCAGTGAAAGGTTCCCCTAATGCCCTGCCATTCGGTGGTTTAATTCGGCAAATTTATTCAGGAGAATCCCATAGGCTTCAATGTTAAAAATATTCCCGTTTTAATTCAATATCTAATAAACCATTCATTATAAAATTCTGCCGCAAAAAGTCTCTTTATTTATAGATTTTTTAGGATACTTTAAGCATTTTTTTTTTTTTTTTTTAAGTTTACTTATTTTTTCTGTAACAGCCCTCTTTTTTATCATTCCCTGGACCTCCTGTGTAAATTTCAGACATTTTCGCTCAGTAGTTTCTTTGCAAACAGCGTTTAATTTTCACAGATTCATACAAACGGTTTTGCTAATTTATTCACTGGTGCTTCGGCTCTGTGTGATTCGGCTCCTGTTCGGCTGCTCGCGAGTGATCGGCTCCTGCTCGGGTTTTTCGAAGGTTAATCCAGATGTTTTTGCTTGTTTTCGGCGTGCATTCGGTGGGTTTTGCAGTTAGTTTTCGTCAGGTTTGCGGTGACTTTTTCCTGCATTTCGGGGACCCTGTGCTGTTTGCTGAATACACCGCAGGGTCACCGAAATGGGATCGGCAAAAGGAACCGAATTGAAGAGAACGAAAAGACACCGAACGTGTGGTGACTTTTCGAATCTCTTTGAATAACCCTCATACAGTATATACACACATACACAAATATATATATATAGACACACAAATATGATTAAAATCAAGGACATTGAGATAAAAAGTTTTTTCAGAGATACATATAAAAAGGTAAATAAAAGATACAATGCTGACAAAGCAACAATGTAACTCAGTAGAAGATGACTCTCCATCCTTTGTTCATCCTCCAGTCCTCTCCTGCATTGATCGTTGTTTTCCGCAGCACAGGCCCAAGATTCACTGTTTAAGAAATAAACGTCATAGACATTATGTTTTTGTGTACCTGCCGTTGAGGTTCAAACGACAATCAGTCTATTGCTTTAGTGTCTGGTAGACGTATCGGCCAAGAACAATGGTTTGTCTGTTCCCTTATCCATTTATTTATGTATTTTTTCGGCAGCTTTGCAGACATGCTTTGACTCACTATCACTCTGGAATTCCCAACTTCCCATCTTCTAGAGACTTCAATATTTTTCATCAAACTATTCCTTCGTGATCGCCTGCTCTTTATCCTAAAAAGGGAATGTGTCCATAACTGGTAGGGATGAGCCGAACACCCCCAAGTTCGGTTCGCATTCGAACTCGAACTTTTCAAAAGTTCGAACTCGAACACGAACTCAATACGAGTCAATGGGAATCAAAGTTCAATTTTTAGAGTACCCTCCAAGAGGGCATATATGCTAGATATTTGCCATAAAAGGTGTATGGGGGTCCGGGTAGTGCCCTGGGGGACAGGAAACAAGGACAAAAAGTTTTAAAAAACACGTTTTTAAAGGGACAGTGAGTTTTCCATGAAATAAGGGTTAAAAATAAAAACGAAAAATTCCTTCAAATATCATGCTAGGAGGTCCCCATAACCTGCCCGTGAAGTGACGGATTTCTAGGATGTATAGAAACATTTAAAAACAAAAAAATTACGTTTCAAATTACGGTAAATGGTTTTCCTTTAATCTATTCATAAACAACTGCTTGGGGCGGCAGCCTGTATGAAAAGACATTTTAGGACGCGCAGAAAAAGTTTAGTGATTTTTTTGGGCTAAATTATGGTGAAACTTATGCAGACTTTGGATGAAAGTAACAATAGGTGCTTTAAAATTGTGCCTTTAGTGTCGGCAAAACTGCCGTCACACCGTAACCCCTCTGAGGATATGAATCTGATACAGGTGTCAGTGGCAGTGCACCCAAATATTGTGCCTTTGGTGCCAGGCCAGCAAGTGTCGTCACCTCTGTGGTATTGTGGAAGAGTGCAGGGGTGGACCATGCGGTCCTATATTAAAAAGATATGAATCTGGTAAAGGCGTCAGTGCTGTAACGTTGGGGGCTTCCAGCCTTTCCGGTGTGCTTGAGGGCAGCATGTCTGATGCTGCTCGCTAACCAACACCCGGTTTGAATTGAAACAGGCAGGGAGGTGGCTGCATGAGGTGCGGCTTGAGAAGGGGGCGGGTCTGGTGAAGGTCTTTTAAAAACCAACAGTTCCTTATAAGCAGTGCCAGATCGTGGTTATCCATTCCTGAGCTCCTTGTACCTGAATTCTCTCGTGATTTAACCTGTTATTGACCTCTGCTTGTTTTCTGACTATTCTGCCTTCTGTTGCCCTAGACTATTTTCTTGTACTACGCTTCTGCACTGATATTGACCCGGCTATTCCATTTGACTATTCTATACTCTGTATTCCTGATTCTGGCTCGTCTTACTACCCCCGTGTTGCTAACCTGGTTTTATATTACGACATTGTCTTTGATTAACCCTTTCTGTCTAGCTAGTATACCTGGCCAATTCTAAGGACCAGACAGTTAGGGATTCTTCTACGTCTACCCTGTTGGTAGCTTTTGGGCTCTGTGGAGTGTTGGGCTTTAAGGACTGTGTGGTGGGATCCGGGAACCGTGACATTACGATCTGGCCAAAATGGATCCCGCAGACTTAACACAGCATTTGAGTAACTGTGTATCCAGACAGGACGAGCAGGACCATAGGATGGATCAGTTTGCTCTCGCCTTACAAACTATCCTGACTCGTACGGCTCACCTGGAACCAGCTGGGTTTGCATCTCCACCTGCTATACCTGTGTCCTCTGTTGTTCAGACATCCCAGGTGCACATGACCGCTCCTATGAGGTTTGACGTTACTCCCTCGGAGTGCCGGGGATTTTTGGTCCAGGTGGATATTCATTTCAAATTAAATCCACAAATGTTTATCACTGACATAGCCAAAGTGGGGTTAATGATTAACCATCTGTCTGGCAGAGCGTTGACATGGGCGAATACTTTATGGGAGGCAGAGAAGCCTATCGTACTGAACTATAAAGAATTCATAGCTGAGTTAAAAAGTACATTTAATCCTACCAGAAAGGCCAAGGTAGCTGGCAAATCCTTGTTCCGCATACGTCAAGGGAACAGGACTGTATCTGATTATGCTATAGAATTTAAAACGTTGGTTTCTGACGTGAACTGGACTAATGAGGCTCTGGTTCTGGCTTTTATGGAGGGGTTATCAGAGTCATTGATGCACGAGTTGGCTCCTCGTAAATTACCTGAGGTGTTGAGTGAATTTATAGATTATTGTATAGATCTGGATGATCAGATAAGGGACAGAAGAACTCCAAGAGAGAAACCTAAGAGACCGTTACCAAGGTTGGCCCCTGTCTTTCAGGCACCACCCAGAGAGTTATCTCCTCCCTCTGAGCCTATGCAACTAGGCCATACTAGGCTTACAGAGGAAGAGAGAACAAGGCGTCTTCATGAGGGATCGTGCCTGTATTGTGGTTTACAAGGACATTTATGACTTCAATGTCCCACTCGCCCTAGAATGCATGATAAGTTGGAAAACTACCGCACCTAAGGCAGCTGAGGAGACAGGCCTTGGGTGTGACGTTCATGTCTCCTGTAAAAGACACTAGACTCTTGTTACCAGTATCTGTAGCTTGGGAGACCAAGACCACACATACTACCGCTTTTGTTGATTCTGGGGCTGCTGGTAATTTCATTGATGTTGAATATGCTTCCTCCATTTCTCTCCGTCTGTTTGTAAGAGAGACACCCTTGGCCGTCGAAGCCGTAGACGGCAGGCCGTTATCCTGCCCCAGGATTACTCACGATACGGTTACAGTGGTTCTTACCACTGGTCTCTTGCATAAAGAAGAGATCATATTCCAGGTTATCCGTTCACCTTCCAATCCTGTTGTGCTTGGTTTCCCTTGGTTGGTGGAACATAATCCTGTTATTGATTGGGCTAAGGGAGAGATAATTGTCTTGGAGTCCTGCTTGTTTTGGGACTTGTTTAATACCCATTCAGCATATTGGTGTCCTGAACACACCTACAGCTCCTCTATTGACTACAGAGGTTCCTGACTGGTATGCCGACCTCAGGGCTGTATTCGATAAAAGAGAGGCAGAGAAATTACCTCCACATAGACCGTATGATTGCGCCATAGATATTCATCCAGGTACCATGCCTCCTCGAGGCAAAGTATATTCTGTATCCATAAAAGAGAACCAAATCATGGAGGAATACATAAAGGAGAATTGAGAGAGGTTTTATCAGATGTTCCTCTTCTCCAGCAGGGGCTGGGTTCTTTTTTGTATCTAAAAAAGAAGGAGATTTACACCCGTGTATTGATTATAGGGGGCTTAACAAGATCACCATCAAGAATGTGTACCCTATCCCTCTTATTAGGGATGAGCTGTTCGGGTTCGGACGGTTCAGAGTTCGACCCGAACTTTGGCAGTTCGAAAGTTTGCGAACTTCGAACTTTTTGGGTCTGTTCGGTTCGAGTTCGAAAAAAATAGAAATTTTGAAAAAAGTATAGAAAATGCTTAAAAAAATACTAAAAAAAATCTAGAAATAAAGAGACTCTTTACTGCAGAATATTATAAGCAACGGTTTATTAGATATTGAATTAAAAACTAATGTGTACGTGGAAAGATTATCAACTCTAAATGACCTCTGTTCACCAACGGGCATAACACCAGGTGTTTTTAGTCTGGTAATCAATTTGATACATTGTACAATATACTGAGGGGGTGGGGTGGTGTCTGCTTCTGATTGAGATTTGAGAATTAATTTCCCTCCTAAAACATCCTAATATGCTGAATTTAACCCTTTCGCTGCTGAGGCTTTTCACACCTCTGTGCTGAGGTCATTTTTACCACTTTCGCTCATCATGTTTAACCACGTTTTGTAGCCATTTTTGATATATGACCCAGACATATTATATATCGTTCTTTCCGGCAGACTTGGCAGATTCATAATATGTCATTATTATATGTATACGTTATGTCATGTCTGTATATTATAACAAAAAATGCAATAAAATTTGAATTTTCAATAATTTATTGTGTGTAAAGTGGTTTTTTTTCACATTTTAACATGCGATCGTTTGCGGTTATATTTTTTATGGGGTGCGCTTGCTAAAAAAATTAGAAATGGGGTCTCGTTACATTTTTTTTGGGGAAAATTTCGCTTTTTTTAACAAACGCACCGCATACAAAAATCGTTAGTGCAGCATTATTGTTCACATTATAATTGAAATGGGAACAATATTTCTGCATTAACAAAACAAAAACAAACAAAAAACTTGTTTATTTTTTTTTAGAATTTTTTTCTTATATATTTTTATCATTTTAATTTTTTAATTTTTTTAAAAACATTTTTCATGCTCATGTTTGGTATCCTTGGAAAGGCCATGCTCTGGCCGATCCAACAATATCAAACATTAACCCCTAGCTGCCATGGATCGGGAGATAGGGGGTTCCAATGAACCCCCTATCTCCACCATTGGTGGCAGCTAGGGGTTAACTCCAGGACTGGCATCATCGTGCTATGCACGATGACGCCAGTCCTCAGGGGGAGTTCCTGGAGGCTTGGCAGACATCCAAGATGTCGGCCAGCTCCAGGAGAGGATCACGATCCGGTGCTTTTCAGCGCCGATTCGTGATCCGGCTCCCCAGGGGTTAATCACAGCCACCGTTTGGAAGGGCAGGCTGTGCCCTTCCAAACGGTGCCTGGATTAACCCTCTGCCCCCCGGCGATCGGGAGGGAGAGAGGTCCAAAGGACCTCCCCCCTCCCTTTCAGGCGCTTCCTCCGCACATGTGGGGGGGCGCCTGAATTAGATGTCATCGCGCCGCCACGATGACATCTAATTGCTCTGCCGGGGTCCCGGAGTGCTGGGCTGACATCCAAGATGTCAGCCCGCACCGGGGGGGGGTGCAGCAATCCGCCGGAATCACTGATGAGCACGTCCATAGCAGCCAAGTGGTTAACTGGTGTTTGAAAAAAATTCAAAATAACATCTAAGGCTAGGGTCAGATGAGCGCATTTTGTACAGACTGTGCGTCCATGCAGTACGGATGTACTTACTGACTGACAACAAGGTAGTGGCCAAACAGTTAGTTTTTTTCACTGACGTATTTTTTGACTGATGTAGCAGGGAAAAAAAATAAAATGAAAAAACATTCTGTCCGTCAAAAATGCTGGACGTATAAATGCAGTCCATCTGACGTCGTTTCATCACTCACACACAAAGCTACACGGACGTTGCGAACGTGGCGCACTCCGCACATCCGTTCTAGCAGTATTACGTTCTTGCCTAACCTGCGTCCGTTTGCTGCGTCCGCCATGCATCTGCACTTCCGTGCGGACGTACTTCGTGTGTGGGGCTCCATTGGTCTGAATGCTATGCTGCCACGGAGGTACAAATGTGCGGCAACACGGACGTGATAACTGCGCTCGTCTGACCCCAGCCTTAAGCAATGTTATTTTTCACCTCGGGATTAAACATTCACAGGGTTATTCAGAGAGCGGTGAAAAGCAGGAGAATAACTGGAGAAGTGAAAATTCTAGGTCAAAATAGCCAAACCAGAAAAATTCTCCCATTTAACTCACTTTCCAAATTGGCTATTTGGTCTAGATTGTTCTCTTCTCCTGCCAGTTCTCCTGGCTTTCACCTCTCTTTCAGGGTTGTTCAGAGAAAGGTGAAAACCAGGAGAATGGCAGGAAAAGAGAACAATCTGGACCAAATAGCCGATTTGGAAAGTGAGATAAGGCTAGGGTCAGACTAACGCATTTTTCACAGTGACCGAAAGTGCGTCCGAACGCATTGCCGCATTTTTTCACGGAATGCGCGAAAACGGTCATACGATGCGCATTTTTTTGTGCGTGATTCTTTACGGATCCAAACCAGGAAGCTTTGGGTGTCTGGACGTTATCTTGGCCGGACATGAGCAGGGTCTGACCTCTCCAAATCACGCACACATGCCGCTAGTGAACGCAGCGCACTCTGTACGTCCATACTAGCGGTTCTGCGTTCTCGAAAAAATGCGTTAGTTTTCCACTTGCGTTGCACAGCCGGACTTTCGTGTGACCGTACTTCGTATATTGGCCGTCGTTGCCCGTCATTTGCTGCTAGTGTGGCCGTGATTAAGTGCGCCAGAACGCACGTTAAAAATGCGCTGGTCTGACCCCAGCCTTAGGTGTCCTAAAACTTTGTGTCCTAATACTGGTGGCAGTGACAAGACACAGATCACCTCAATTCACAAATATTTTGTAGAAATTACTGACCCCCAAAATAATGTGTGGCAGTGACAAGACACACATTACCTCAATTCACAAATATTTTGTAGCAATTACTGACCCCAAAATACTGGGTGTCAGTGAGAACACACAGATTAGAACAATTCCCAGATATTTTTGTAGAAATGAGACCCCCCCAGAGACCCCCCCCCAGTAGCTGGTGGCAGACTGGCAGTGAGAACACACACTAACACAACAACAATCTCCTCTCAAACACGTGCTGAAGCGCTGTGTGAAGCCTTATATAGTGTGCTGCGGGACTTAGTTCTGTGAGCCCATGATTGGGCAAAATTTGCCCGATATGGGCTCTGAGCCGTGATTGGCATAGTCTTGAACCTGACCTGTGGTCAGGTGCAAGGCTGTAGCCAATTACAAGCTTCAGGCCAGTGGAAAAGTGCATTGTGGTCCATTGTGGGCGAACACGCTGCGAACATGCGGAAATGTTCGTAGTTCGCAAACATGCGAAAAGATGATGTTCGATGCGAACTCCAAACCGATCGAACCGTACAGCTCATCCCTAATAACCGGGAGGAATAAAAGCAAACCAGTGGAAAGGGCAAGCAGCACCTCGCATGGATGTGTCGTTTCCTTATTATTGCCATCGAGCAACATGTTACATTAATAAACAGCTCTCTGGTGTCCTGTTCATTAACAGATATCTACAAAACTCAAGAGGCTGCCTACTGGGATTTGCAAAAAACAGGCTTGAATCAAAGGGGATTTCACCTTTTGCACATCTATTTTGCTGAACACCTTAACATTGTTATAGTATATATATATAAAAAGTTAAATGGTCACGACCAAGAAAAAGAATGCAATATCATTATTGTGTTTATTTTATGGTGATATCTTACGTGCGCTTTGTTTTCTCTTGTTTTTTTGTCAAGAAAATATTTTCCTCTATATGTGTCACTGGGTGCATCCATTGTGTGTTATTTTCCTCTATATGTGTCACTGGGTGCATCCATTGTGTGATATTTTCCCTATATGTGTCACTGGGTGCATCCATTGTGTGATATTTTCCTCTATATATGTGTCACTGGGTGCATCCATTGTGTGATATTTTCCTCTATATGTGTCACTGGGTGCATCCATTGTGTGTATTTTCCTCTATATGTGTCACTGGGTGCATCCATTGTGTGATATTTTCCTCTATATGTGTCACTGGGTGCATCCATTGTGTGATATTTTCCTCTATATGTGTCACTGGGTGCATCCATTGTGTGATATTTTCCTCTATATGTGTCACTGGGTGCATCCATTGTGTGTTATTTTCCTCTATATGTGTCACTGGGTGCATCCATTGTGTGATATTTTCCTCTACATGTGTCACTGGGCGCATCCATTGTGTGTTATTTTCCTCTATATGTGTCACTGGGTGCATCCAATGTGTGAAATTTTCCTCTATATGTGTCACTGGGTGCATCCATTGTGTGATATTTTCCTCTATATGTGTCACTGGGTGCATCCATTGTGTGATATTTTCCTCTATACGTGTCACTGGGTGCATCCATTGTGTGATATTTTCCTCTATACGTGTCACTGGGTGCATCCATTGTGTGATATTTTCCTCTACATGTGTCACTGGGCGCATCCATTGTGTGTTATTTTCCTCTACATGTGTCACTGGGTGCATCCAATGTGTGATATTTTCCTCTCTGTGTCACTGGGTGCATCCATTGTGTGATATTTCCCTCTATATGTGTCACTGGGTGCATCAATTGTGTGTTATTTTCCTCTATATGTGTCACTGGGTGCATCCAATGTGTGATATTTTCTCTATATGTGTCACTGGGTGCATCCATTGTGTGATATTTTCCTCTATATGTGTCACTGGGTGCATCCATTGTGTGTTATTTTCCTCTATATGTGTCACTGGGTGCATCCATTGTGTGATATTTTCCTCTACATGTGTCACTGGGCGCATCCATTGTGTGTTATTTTCCTCTATATGTGTCACTGGGTGCATCCAATGTGTGATATTTTCCTCTATATGTGTCACTGGGTGCATCCATTGTGTGATATTTTCCTCTATATGTGTCACTGGGTGCATCCATTGTGTGATATTTTCCTCTATACGTGTCACTGGGTGCATCCATTGTGTGATATTTTCCTCTATATGTGTCACTGGGTGCATCCATTGTGTGATATTTTCCTCTATATGTGTCACTGGGTGCATCCATTGTGTGATATTTTCCTCTATATGTGTCACTGGGTGCATCCAATGTGTGATATTTTCCTCTCTGTGTCACTGGGTGCATCCATTGTGTGATATTTTCCTCTATATGTGTCACTGGGTGCATCCATTGTGTGATATTTTCCTCTATATGTGTCACTGGGTGCATCCATTGTGTGATATTTTCCTCTATATGTGTCACTGGGTGCATCAATTGTGTGTTATTTTCCTCTATATGTGTCACTGGGTGCATCCAATGTGTGATATTTTCCTCTATATGTGTCACTGGGTGCATCCATTGTGTGATATTTTCCTCTACATGTGTCACTGGGCGCATCCATTGTGTGTTATTTTCCTCTATATGTGTCACTGGGTGCATCCAATGTGTGATATTTTCCTCTCTGTGTCACTGGGTGCATCCATTGTGTGATATTTCCCTCTATATGTGTCACTGGGTGCATCCATTGTGTGATATTTTCCTCTATATGTGTCACTGGGTGCATCCATTGTGTGATATTTTCCTCTATATGTGTCACTGGGTGCATCAATTGTGTGTTATTTTCCTCTATATGTGTCACTGGGTGCATCCATTGTGTGATATTTTCCTCTATATGTGTCACTGGGTGCATCCATTGTGTGATATTTTCCTCTATATGTGTCACTGGGTGCATCCATTGTGTGATATTTTCCACTATATGTGTCACTGGGTGCATCCAATGTGTTATATTTTCCTCTCTGTGTCACTGGGTGCATCCATTGTGTGATATTTTCCTCAATATGCGTCAAAATTTGCCCAATCAGGACTCTGAGCCGTGATTGGCATAGTCTTGAACCTGACCTGTGGTCAGGTGCAAGGCTGTAGCCAATTATGAGCTTCAGGCCAGTCGGAAAGTGCATTGTGGTGCATTGTGGTCGAACATGCGGCGAACACCCGAAAATGTTCGGAGTTCGCGAACAGAACGAAAAGGCTAAGTTCGGTCCGAACTCCGAACGGTCCGAACTGAACATCTCATCCCTAGTCCTTAAGGGGTTAAACAGCATATTAGAGAGGATCATATAGTAGAAATGAACACTTCTTTGAATTAAAAACAAACAGTGGTTGTCCCCGGGAAGCAAGATGCCTCATTGTGGAAAGTCTAGCTGGATGAGGGTAATGAGCTGCTCTCTGCAAGGGCCTGCTACAAACCCTGACTGAGTTTGGGGTGTGTGTTTTATCATGTGTTTTATCATGTGTTTTATTGTACTGCACAAGTAGTTACAGTTTATGTTAGTGGTAGTGTCCCTTTAAGTGGAATCTGATGAACGCAAGGTTTTTCTCATCCAATATCATTATGTAACACGTCCAGCTCACCCTGTGTCCTCTTACCGGCCCACACATTTTTTATTAATAGATTAGTGCCATCTGTACATGGTTTCGCCATTTATTGTTCCTGGTAATCCAGAGCCTGCGTATAATCAGTTCGGCGGCCTGACAGTGCAACTCTTGCATAAGATCCCAGGAATGTGCTTGAACAGCGCGGCTCCGTCTCAGGTATTTATAGAGCGATGTTACTTTATAGCTTATGGACGGCCAGAAGACAAAGATAGCAGCGAAGGATGTAGCTTGAGCCTAAGCAAATAAACCGCGTGCGTTTAGCATAGCTTAATATAGAAACGCTGTTTCTGTTTAAACTCGGAGTTCGGCGTATTGGTGAAATGTAGCATTAAGAAACCAATTTTCTTATAAACTCGCAAAACATGTACATGAAACAAAAGCATCAGAAAGCACTCTCTGGGGCTTACAGAGCTTTCCATGCAGCTGTCTCACTGCTCGACCACGCAACTCACTCCGTTATCGGACAAGATGCTGCACGTGTTCATTCTTGGAACTACCGTTAGTCCGCTTGGGATACACAGACTTTCTCATTAAGCCTATCAGTTAATTATGGGCCGTATTCCAAGGCTGTCGTTAAGCTTAGCGTCCGCGACACACAACGTAACAGCAAATGTTATTAGCTTACTTTTTTCACGTCCTATTCCATCCTCGCCATTAAAGGAGACGTTTGGACATTAGCGTCTTGCGGCTCGCGTTCCTTACTGTACTCGTTGTCTCCTATACTTCACTAAGAAACTCGAGAATAGAGTCATTTTCCAAAGTGCTGAATAAATGTAAAGTCTGCATGCAAACCAGGGAAATGTAACCCCTCCTAAAAGCTGGTGTGACGCTCATAACGACACGTAAACCCTGGTGTAACTTCCCTGAGCCGGTGAAGTCTATGGAGCTGTTACGGCTCTGGTTAAGTTTACACCAGGGCTGTAAAACACACACGGGGGTTACCGGTAATTAGCGTTAGCTGCGCAAGCATCCACTTTCAGCAGAGCCAGCCAGTAATTTCACTCCTATGCACATCGCATAAGGTCTTGCTAAGAGATTTTAACGCCTTCAGCCGACTTTAGCGTCTTTGTTTGAATACTGATGTTAAAGGAGAGACACTAATGGTTAACAGCTGGTGCACAACTTTTCCGTTAGTTTCTGACTTTTAACCACAACCTTAAACTCAGACCCTACATGTTTAAAAAAATTACTTATTAGAAACATAATTAATATGTGTTGATTTAATTAATCAATAGTTGATAATAGTAGACTGCGGTCATGCACTTCTTGGAAAGTGAATGTTGCGTTCATCATAATCATCCATTCTTTGTTCCCATACAGTGCCGTGAAATCTGTGACTGCATCCTGCCATTCCAGACATGCTGAGATGTCATATATATCAAAGATCCCCTTGACCAAGGGACCAGTGACCCTAAACCTTGAGATACAGACTATTTCATAGTTGGCCAATTGGGTTGATCAAAACAAGAGCAGGACAATAGCCCTGGTGATTTCCAGAGGATGGCCTAGACGATGAGATGGTAGCGCGTGGGTTTCTATTCTTATCCTACGAGTATTTCCAGCACAAATCTGCTCCCAACCATAATCGCCGATTGTCAGCCTTCTGTCAGCCTTCTGTCAGTGGGTTCCTTAAAAGACAGAGAAGGAGATTATCTTCCTCGCATGCCGGAGGGCTGATGAATGCTCAGCTCAGCAACATACTTGGCCTGGAAACGAGGACACTTTAGAATGATGAATCATCTTCTTTCACCGAAATGATGTTGTTGATGTATACATTGAGCCACATGGAGACGATACATCACAGTCCACAAATAACCCGGCTTTCTAAATAAAGAGAATTCCTCCAACGTCCATTGACGAACAAATACAAACAAATACCCACCATTATAAAAAGCAACGCCAGATAACTCACAGCTTGGAAACAGCCTGAAAACGCAGTCTGGAAAAAAATAACTAACTGTACGCGCGCTTGAATCATTCTAAAGACATTATAAAGTGGTTATTCACTAACCTCCGAATTGCATCGAATGGTGGAACTATCTATACATACGAGTTGCACAGGAATTTTGGCGAAACGCCTTGATTTTCTGTGATTCAATTCAACAGGTTTAAACAGGAGACTCCCGTAGGTTTCAATGCAATAAATGGAATATATATATATATTTTTTTTTAAATTTACAGACTATTGTTTTTTATTTTTTTTGCAAAACCCTTTTTATTTAAAAAATTATATTTTTTGTTTATAAAAGATATATATATATTTTCATTTTTAAAATACTCTTTTTTTATTTTGTAACATTTATTTATTTATAAAGTGTTTTACCAGGAAGGATACATTGAGATTTCTCTCATTTTCAAGTATGTCCTGGGTTCAAGAACATTGAATTGTTACAGTTGTTACAGAAATACAAAGTTACAGTTACAAGTACTTATACAGCGCCAACAGATTCCATAGCACTTTACAATGGTGAAGCACAAACGGCAGGCTTACATGATACAAGTGTAGCGCTCACTCCCGGAGGAGCCGCTGAATAAACCTCGGGTTAGTCTCACCGCACTAGGGAATAAATATACACCAGCACTGTTGTGGATTTTATAGATTATATACTTTACTGATCCCAATAAAGTGACACATATAATGCAAATACGGTACATGAACGACAGGATTTCGTAATGCGGGAAAACATGCGGCGGCAAAAGAAAAAGGATTAACCCCCTCAGTTCTGGAGTGTAAGTCCCGTGAGTGTAATGTCTCAAAAAGGTGTACGTGTATTGATTCGTGTACCCAGGTTCAACTGGCCAGTGAATGTAATAAGCAAATATTTGACTAGTCAAGTTGGGGCCCTGTAGAATTGAACAATAAGGCAGCGTGCTGGATTATACTTGGACTTGCGGCCTGTAAGGCCTCTCACCCATCAATTAGACAGTCCGTCCCACTGCCCGATCAAGGATGTCTCTCTGATTGTCCTCCGGAACTCTGTGCCACCGGATCCACTCTCTTGCTCATCCGGTCTCCAACTCGAGATCTACGGCCTACCGCCTGCACTCCCTATGGATCATCGCGGTCTTCTTACAAGGGGTCCAACTAGAACTGAAGTTCTGCACAAACCTCTCAGCTGTGATGGGTATGCCTCCGCAAGTTACTGTCCCGATCTCCAGCGCCCTCGAAGTAGCGTCTGCGCCCCGGCCTGGTTTCAATCTCTACAGTCTCACTTGCGTCCTCTGTCTTTCGCCGCTCCGCTCACTCTGGCGCTCATCTGCACGAGGCTGCTTATGTCTTTCCTCTCTGTCCCACCCACTTCCTGTATCCGTCGCAAAGCCTGATGGAATTGTAGGTCGTTTAGGTCCCGCATTGTCCATATGGCTTTTTGTCTCCCTCTGGTGGCTAAAACCGAGTAATTGCAGCAACACAGTTTTAAACAGCGCTACACAAGAAAAAACATATCTATTTATTATTTTTTAAAGGACCTTTTATTGTTTTGACACAATTTTACATTGTTGGCTTTAATTCCTATTGGGACAGGGATGTCCAAACTTTGGTCCTCCGGATGTCCCTGAACTACAACGCCATGTTTCTCCATCCATCTAATGCAGTCAGAGACTTCTGGAGGTGTAGTTCAGGAACATCTGGGGGGCGGAGTTTGGACATCCCTGTATTAGGAGAAAAGGAGCCTTTCAGGGTTATTCAAGGAGATCCGAATTGTGGCCGAAAGGTAACGGAACAGTGAAATTCAGTGTACGGTTACCTTTCCTGGCCATTCGGCTATTCAGAGAGCAGGCAGCTCGCCAAATGTTGGCGAATTGCCTGCACATATGGTGCCTGTTCGGTGCCTGTTCGAGGGCAGTGAAATCCCAATAGAGAAGCAATGCTTCGTCTATTCAGGAACACAAACCAGCAGAGAAAAGTTGCTGAATTTCCCTGCTGTTCAGTTGTTTCATTCGGCAGGTTTATTCATGCGAATCCCATAGGCTTCAATGTTAAAAATATTCCCGTTTTAATCCAATATCTATTAAACCGTTGATTATGATATTCTGCAGCAAAAAGTCTCTTTATTTATAGATTTTTTTAGGATCTTTAAGGCATTTTTCGGGAATTTGTTTTGAAATTTTCTTTCCTTTTTTTTTTAATCGTTTTTTCTTTTTTCTGTAATAGCCCTTTTTATTATCATTCATTGGATTTTATATGTAAATTTCAGACATTTTCATTCTGTAGTTTCTTTGCAAACAGCGTTCCACTTTTCAAACATTCAAGCATACTGTTTTTTTTATTTTTTTACTCCATTCGTCTGCGGTGTCGGCTTTTTGCTGCTCTGTGCTCTGGTCGGCTCCTGCTCGGGTTTCTCCGGCGTGTTCGGCGGGTTAATCCAGATGTTTTTGGGGGTTTCGGTGTGCGTTCGCACTCGTTTTGCAGTGAGTTTTCAGCGGGATTGCGGCGACTTCTCCCTGCACTATGACGACCCTGTGGTGCTCGCTGAATACACCGCAGGGTCGCCGAAATGGGATCGCCGAATCGGCCCGAATTGAAGAGAACAAAAAGTCACCAGACGTGCGGTGACTTTTCGATTGTCTTTGAATAACCCTGTTTCTTTTTTCTTTTTTTAGTCTGGTGGAATTCGCTGAGGCCAATTTGCCACAATTCAGCGGTTTTCGGCGCAATTCGGTGGCTTTTCATTGAATTCTGTGAATTTTCTGCGAAATGGAATGCAAAATAGCAAAATTTTGTTAAATTTCAGGGCTTTGAGAGTAAATCCCATATTGTATAATCGAACAGTATTTCCATCCTATATTCTAGGACCAAACATGTTTTTAGATTAGATCCAAACATGTAAATGAGAGATGGATGAAAGAGGCAGAACCTGAAGAGAGAAGGACCACGCAAGAGTGAACAGGTGGAGTGGCGAATCGAGACCAAAAATGACGAATCAAGAAAGACCAGGGCGGTTGAGGAAAAGGTCAATAATCATGTCAGCATCAACGAGCAAAAAGGGATGGGACCACTTCTGGACCAAGAAAGAGACACTGGATCAAAGCAGAAGATATCTACAGAGCCGAGCTGATGACAACATGGGACTCCGGGTGAGATAACGTTAGTCAGCTTCACTCTTGCCTCTTGTGGAAAAAGGGAAGAGAGAATCTTATACAAAGTATCAGGTGTGAGAAATACAATAAATCTGTAAAAGCTGCCAAGAGATGATGTAGGGCCCTCTCGATTCAGAATAGGAAAGCAAGCAGTGCACAAGGCCTTGCGCCCATTAGGAGGACACATTCATCGGATGTTGCTGGACATAGGGGGGTTATTCAGAGAGCACCGAAATGTCGCCGACATTTCGGTGCTCTCTCGTTCCCCGCACTTCCCTTCACTTTGGGGAATGAAATTTCCCCACCCTGCAGTGAATTCAGCAGTCACTGCAGGGTCCCCGAAGCGCAGGGAAAACCCGCCGCAAGCCCGCCGGAACCGCCGCAAACCCACTGGAACACATTGTAAAAAAGCAAATGAGCTGCCAATCACAACACCGACCAGCCGCCGGAAAAAGCCGACGAGCTGATGAACAGGGTTAAAAAAAAAAACAGTACGCTTGAAAGTGTCAAATTGAACCGCTGTTTGCAAAAAAACTACTAAACAAAATGCCTGGAATTTACATATAAGATCCATTGGATGATAATAAAAAGATCTGTTGCAGAAAAAAGAAAAAACGCTATTAAAAAAATGGTAAAAATATTTTGCCGTAAAAATCCCCAAAAATGCCTAAAAGATCCTAAAAAAAGATCAATAAAGAGACTTTTTGCTGCAGATTAAATTAATAAACGGTTATTCGATATTGGATTAAAATGGGAATATTTTTATCATTGAAACCTATGGGATTCGTCTGATTAAACCTGTCAAATGAAACCACTGAACAGCAGGGCTATGTCAGCACTGACATTTCTCTGCTGTTCGGTGTCTGTGAATAGATTAACCATTGCTTCTCTATGGGGGATTTCACTGCCTTCGAACAGGCAACGTACTTTCTGGCAGATCGCCAAAATTTGGAGAACTGTCTGCTCTCTGAATAGCCGAATGTCACCGAAATGTCACCGTATGGGGAAATTCACTGTTCTTGACATTCAGGGGCCAGATCGGCTCTCTCTGAATAATCCCTTCAGTACCATGGCTGCTTTCATTTTAACGGGACGCTCCAATAGGATGAAATTGCTGGGCGAGGAGGAGGAGTTTCCTCCACCCCACCCAGTGTCACCAGCAGCCAGGATTTGGAATTTCCCGGCTGCTGGTTGCCAGATCTGTCACTAGTGATGTCACACAGAGAGAGGGCGACGTCACACTCTGAGACCAATCGCTGTAGCGATGGATCAGATCTGTGCATGCGCGTGCAGCTCCGATCCATCGCTATGCCAGGCGCTACGCAACTTGAGTAAGTAAAGTGTAGCACAAGTTGCACAGGAGTACAGAACAGTTTCAGGGAGTTCCAGGTTCGGGAGTACCTGTGCAGAAGAGGGAGAGCAGCGCACACTGAAGAAAAAAAAGGGGAGTAAATTCACCAATTTTTTTTTTAAAACAAAGATATTTGGGCAGAGGCTGTCAGCAGGATCTGTACATTTTTTTTAAGTGCAAAAATTGGGAGATACAATTATTTTAATACCTCACTCATTTTAATACCACTAGGGATGAGCTGTTCGGTTCGATCTGTTCGAAGTTCACATAAAACATCGGCCGTTCGGCAGTTCGCGAACTTCGAACTTTTAGAGACATTCGCCAAAAGCTCGAAAAAAATAATAATTGAAAAAGTATAAAAAATGTTTTAAAAATACTAAAAAATCTAGAAATAAAGAGACTCTTTACTGGAGAATATTATAAGCAACGGTTTATTAGATATTGTGTTAAAACGGGAATATTTTTAACATTGAAGCCTATGAGATAAAACATTCTTGTTACTAAAACATAAGGCAGACACGGCCCTTTAATCAGGCACTGTAGAGGGCAACTTGCAGGGGCCTCCCAAGGATCACCTTGAGGAGCATGCGGCCGCCGGATGACAGAGCTGCGACTGTGCGGGCTAGCCGCCCAGGTGCATGTGGCAGAGACAGGCAGTGCAAGGAGGGAGCCACGGCACTTGCAGCCACGGCAGACCCCCCCACAACCAGGATCCAGGGAGCCCCCACTGACCACCAGGCTAAGGTAAGGCGACACATTTCTAAAAAAAATAAAATCCGAGGACATTTTTAAATGTTCTGGGAACATAAAATAAAACTTTTTTTTTCTTTCTCTACCTGGCTGAATGTATTTAATTATATATATTAGATACATTCAGCCAGGTAGAGGGGGGTGGCATGTGGGCTGCGCGGGGTCTCAGGAAGTGTTTTTTTTGTGTGTATACTTTTAGCAAATTTATAGGGGAAGGTAAGGGCAGGTATGATATATATATAGATAAGATATATAGCTATATTCTTATAAATATATATATCCAGACTTGTATTACACACACATTTTGGCAACTAATTGCCCCCCCCCCAATTTGGCTGATCCCTCCAGAAGAAATGTTGAACCCGATAGAGCAGAGAATAATATATATATTCTCTGCTCTGTCGGGTTCAACATTACTTCTGGAGGGATCAGCTGAATGGGGGGGCGCATTTAGTTGAGATTGTCCACCTGCCACCCCCCCATGTGCGTATGTGTATATATGGTCTGAGGTCTGTGGGTGGGTGTATATATATATCTGCGTGTTGATATATACATATATATAGGTCTGCGTGTTGATATATACGTATATGTCTGTGCGTGGTATCAATGCATCCCTACTCTATACACGGCGCTCGGTGTCCCTATAATATATATGATCAGGGGTTACCTTTTTTTATATTTTTATACTATTCCTATTAAATTAACAGTAATTTTTGATGTATTTTATTCAGTAGAACCTTTTATTTCCCTATATAACATGTGCTTTGTGAAAATAAAACGGTTTTGTGTGTACATTTTAATTTAGTTAGTGGATTCCTGTCCAGTGCGGTGAGAAACAAACGTAATGCAGTGTAGACACGCTGCGAGGCGGAGCGGAGTGAAGTCAAGCCTGCAAAATGTTTGCTTCTCTTCGCTTTGCTACGCTGTGCATCGCTACACGCTCAGTGTGTCTCAGCCTTTATTCCTGCATCGCTAGCTTACCGAATCAGTTTGTATACTTGTTACTGACCCTACTTGTTCTGAGGACCGATCTGTTGCCCACTTTGCCTGCCATTTGACTATTCTCTCTGTGTATTCCCTGCCTGTTCTGTTTGCTTCCTGTTGCTACTGGTGTGCTCCAATTCTCACCATATACAGTAGCGCAGTACAAGTGCCTATAGCTGCTGATTTAACTGAATAGATCGGGGATCTCTTCTGCATGACCAAAACCTCCACCACTGCACTCTTCCACAATACCACAGAGGGGTTACTTACGGTGTGAAGGCACTTGCTGCCACCAAAGGCACAATATTTGGTTGCACTGCCACTGACGCCTATACCAGATTCATATCATTTTAATATTTGACTGCAGGGTTCAACCCTGCACTCTTCCACAATACCTCAGAGGGGTTACGGTGTGAAGGCACTGTTGCCGACACTAAAGGCCCAATTTTAAAGCTCCTATTGTTAATTTCACCCAAAGCCTGCATAGGTTTCACCATAATTTAGCCAAAAAAATCACTAAACTTGTTCTGCGTGTCCTAAAACGTCTCCTCTTTTCATAGAGGCTGCCGCCCCAAGCAGTTGTTTACGAATAGATTAAAGGAAAAACATTTACCGTCATTTGAAAGGAATTTTTCCTTTTTATTCTTAACCTTTATTTCATGGAAAACTAACTGTTCCCTTTAAAAACTTTTATTTTTTTAACTTTTTGTCCTTGTTTCCTGTCCCCCAGGGCACTACCCAGACCCCCATACACCTTTTATGGCAAATATCTTGCATATATGCCCTCTTGGAGGGCACTCTAAAAATCGTACTTTCGAGTCCCATTGACTTGCATTGAGTTCGGTTCATGTTCGAGTTCGAACTCTAACTTTTGAAATTGTTCGAGTTCGAAAGAGAACTGAACACAGGGGTGTTCGGCTCATCACTACTCACCACCCAAAAAGTATATGAACATCTGATAGAGTATCAGCCCACCCCTAGGGAGACATTATTCCAGCCTGAAGGTTGAGCTGTGCCTACACCCAGTCACCCACCAAGTCAAAACACTTTTTCTATTTATTTATTTTTATTATTATTTAATTTTCTTTGTTTTTGTTTTACTTTTAAAATTAGCCATATATATATATATATTTTCTGCAACATTGAATATTTCTGGCTGGGTGCCCGCGCTGGTGTTTGCATTGCAGGCTTTTACAGTTCCTTGCATGGTAAGAAGAGAGACAGGAGGGCATGAAAAGATTAAAACGTCTTTCTTTGGCTCACTCGATGGAAAGATATTCCATGTCTGTGCTTGAATCCAGTCCATCAAACCTCTGTCAAAGCTCTTATAGGGGGGAAAATGCCAAAGTGAACGGAGGAGAAGCTGCTTTCCATTTTTCTCTTCTAGAGGGCGTTTTGTTAAAGATATATAGGATACAGGGAGTAACCGGTAACGGTCTTATTAAAAAAATGTTGAAATAAGAGAGAAGCATACTATAAAAATACGTTAGAAAACACAATGTATGCATAGAAAATAAATCACATTGTTGAGCTGTGGTTGGATATTTGGTTAAGGCTAGGGTCAGACGAGCGCAGTGTTAACGTCCGTGATTGCGCCTAAGGCTAGGGTCAGACTAACGCATTTTTCACGTTGTCCGTGAAAATGTGCGTTCGAAGAATGGACGTATTTTTTCACGGAATACGCGATAGCGGTCATACTATGCGCAGTTTCATCCGTGATTTTGTACGGATCATCAATAAAACACTTCTTGCGTCTGGACGTTATGTTGGCCGGACATTAGCAGCGTCTGATGTCTCCAATTCACGCACACACGCCGCTAGCGGACGCAGCGCACTCTGTACGTCAGTACTAGTGGTTTCACGTTCTCGAAAAAATGCGTTCATTTTCCACTTGCGTTGCGCAGCCGGACTTTTGTGCGGCCGTACATCGTATATTGGCCGTCATTGCCCGGCATCTGCTGCTAGTGCGGCCGTGATTAAGTGCGCCTGCACGCGCGTTCGCACTGCCTCAGTCTGACCCTAGCCTTAAAGTACGTCCGTGATAGCATGACAGAAAGCCCATCGGAGCACGTTACACGAAGTACGTCCGCACTGAACTGCGGACGCACAACGGCCGCAGCCCACGGACGCAAGGCAGGCAAGAACGTACAACCCCTAGAACGGCCGCAAAAAGTGCGCTGCGTCCGCAACGTCTGCATAGCTTTGTGTGTGAGCGATGGAACGTGGTCAGAAGGACTGCATTTATACGTCCAGCATTTTTCACAGACAAAATGGTTTTGCTTTTTATTACTACTACTGCGTCTTCCATACTGACGTACGTCCGTGTCTGGACGTACAGTCCGTGTACACGGACGTACAGACCGTAGAAATCACGCTCGTCTGACCCTAGCCTTAGTGTTAATATTTTTTGTTAATGTTGTTAATTTTATTCTATCAAAAGGAATCAGGAATTTTAGGACTCGAGGGTAAAGCACAATAATAGTATAATAATTAAAACAAAAGGTCTTTACTTCCATAGCATAACATCCCTGCACAAGCTGCCATTGATCAGAAATACAGAAATTAGTGTTAGGATTAGAAAATAAAGTCAGGTTTAGTGTTAGAGGCTAGGGTTAGTGATTAGGTTTAGTGTTTAGGGTTAGTGAATAGGGTTAGTGTTTAGGGTTAGTGATTAGGGTTAGTGATTAGGGTTAGTGTTTAGGATTAGTGATTAGGTTTAGTGTTAGAGGCTAGGGTTAGTGATTAGGGTTAGTGATAAGGATTAGTGATTAGGGTTAGTGTTTAGGGTTAGTGATTAGGGTTAGTGATTAGGGTTAGTGTTTAGGGTTAGTGATTAGGATTAGTAATTAGGTTTAGTGTTAGAGGCTAGGGTTAAAGGTTAAGGTTAGTGATTAGGGTTAGTGATTAGGGTTATAGGTTAGGGCTATAGATTAAGGTTAGAGGTTAGGGTTAGTGATTCGTTTTAGAGGTTAGGGGTATTGATGAGGGTTAGAGGTTAGGGTTAGTGATGAGGGTTAGAGGTTAGGGTTAGTGATGAGGGTTATAGGTTAGTGTTAGTTATTATGGTTATAGGTTAGTGTTAGTTATTAGGGTTAGAGGTTAGGGTTAGTGATTATGGTTAGAGGTTAGGGTTAGAAGTTAGGGTTAGAGGTTAGGGTTAGAGGTTAGTGTTAGTTATTAGGGCTAGTGGTTAGAAACATAGAAACATAGAAAAATGTCGGCAGATAAGAACTTTTCGGCCCATCTAGTCGCCCAATTACATGGATACTTTACCTGGATTTATCTTTTGTTTAGGATAGCCTTATGCCTATCCCATGCTTGCTTAAATTCAATTACTGTTTTGGCCTCTACCACTTCTACTGGAAGACTGTTCCATGTATCCACCACCCTTAGGGTGGTTAGGGTTAGAGGTTAGGGTTAGTGTTCAGTTTTAGAGGTTAGGGTTAGTGATGAGGGTTATAGGTTAGTGTTAGTTATTAGGGTTAGAGGTTAGTGTTAGTTATTAGTGTTAGTGGTTAGGGTTAGAGGTTAGGGTTAGTGATTAGGGTTAGAGGTTAGGGTTAGAGGTTCGGGTTAGAGGTTAGGGTTAGTTATTAGGGTTAGAGATTAGGGTTAGTGATTAGGGTTATAGGTTAGGGCTACAGATTAAGGTTAGAGGTTAGGGTTAGTTATTAGGGTTAGTGGTTAGGGTTAGAGGTTAGGATTAGGAGTTAGGGTTAGTGATTAGGGTTAGAGGTTATAGTTAGTGATGAGGGTTAGTGATAAGGGTTATAGGTTAGTGTTAGTTATTAGGGTTATAGGTTAGTGTTAGTTATTAGGGTTAGAGG
Source organism: Leptobrachium leishanense (assembly GCA_009667805.1). Classification (NCBI taxonomy): domain Eukaryota; kingdom Metazoa; phylum Chordata; class Amphibia; order Anura; family Megophryidae; genus Leptobrachium; species Leptobrachium leishanense. The sequence continues at coordinate 12,126,638 of CM019069.1, read as the reverse complement.
TTAGGATTAGTGATTAGGTTTAGTGTTAGAGGCTAGGGTTAGTGATTAGGGTTAGTGATAAGGATTAGTGATTAGGGTTAGAGGTTAGGGTTAGAAGTTAGGGTTAGAGGTTAGGGTTAGAGGTTAGTGTTAGTTATTAGGGTTAGTGGTTAGGGTTAGAGGTTAGGGTTAGTGATTAGTTTTAGAGGTTAGGGTTAGTGATGAGGGTTATAGGTTAGTGTTAGTTATTAGGGTTAGAGGTTTGTGTTAGTTATTAGTGTTAGTGGTTAGGGTTAGAGGTTAGGGTTAGTGATTAGGGTTAGAGGTTAGGGTTAGAGGTTCGGGTTAGAGGTTAGGGTTAGTTATTAGGGTTAGAGATTAGGGTTAGTGATTAGGGTTAGAGGTTAGGGTTAGAGGTTAGGGTTAGTTATTAGGGTTAGTGGTTAGGGTTAGAGGTTAGGATTAGGAGTTAGGGTTAGTGATTAGGGTTAGAGGTTATAGTTAATGATGAGGGTTAGTGATTAGGGTTAGAGGTTAGGGTTAGTGATTAGGGTAAGAGGTTAGGGTTAGTGATTAGTGTTAGTGATTAGGGATGAGCTGTTTGATTCGATATGTTCGGAGCTCAATTCAAACATCGCCCGTTCGACTGTTCTTCGAACTCTGAACATTTCCGCATGTTCGCCGCATGTTCGCCCACAATGCACCACAATGGACCACAATGCACTTTTCCACTGGCCTGAAGCTTGTAATTGGCTACAGCCAGCACCTGAACACAGTTTAGGTGCAAGACAGGTGCAAGACTATGCCAATCACGGCTCAGAGCCCTGATTGGGCAAATTTTGCCCAATCATTGGTTCACAGAGCTAAATCCTGCAGCACACTATATAAGGATTCACACAGCCTTCAGCACGTGTTTTTTGAGAGGAGATTGTTGTGTTACTGTGTCTTCTCACTGCCACCAGCTATTGGGGGGGGTCTCAATATCTGGGAATTGTTGTAATCTGTGTGTTCTCACTCCCAGCAACTATTTTGGGGGTCAGTAATTTCTACAAAATATCTGGGAATTGTTCTAATCTTTGTGTTCTCACTGCCAGCAGCAATTGTGGGAGTCTCACTTCTAGAAGATATCTGGGAATTGTGGTAATCTGTGTGTTCTTACTGCCAGTAACTATTGTGGGGGTCTCATTTCTACAAAATATCTGGGAATTATTCTAATCTTTGTGTTCTCACTGCCAGCAGCAATTGTGGGGATGTCACTTCTAGAAGATATCTGGAAATTGGGGTAATCTGTGTGTTCTCACTGCTACCCATCAGGGGGTCTCACAGATTTATAGGAGGTTCCTGGGAATTGTAGTCTGTGTCTTGTCACTGCCACCCATCAGGGGTCACACAGATATGTAGCAGATATCTGGGAATTGTAATCTGTGTCTTCTCACTGTCAGCTATCAGGGGGTCCCACATACTTCTAGCAGATTTCTGCGAATTGTAATTTGTGTCTTGTCACTGCCACCCATCAGGGGGTCTCACTGATTTATAGGAGGTTTCTGGGAATTGTAATCTGTGTCTTGTCACTGGCTGCCAGCTATCAGGGTGTCTCACTGAGTTATACCAGAGTTCTGGAAATCTTTAATCTTTATACCAGAGTTGAATCAGAGTTCTGCAGCATATCTCCAATTTTTATAACAGAGTTGAATCAGAGTTCTGTATATCTTTAATCTATATATCACTCACCATGTCAGAAAGACCTAAAGGACAGGCAGATGGATAGAGGAAGGGGGTGCCAGTGACACACAAATAACTGGCACTCATGTTGCCCCAGCAGCTGCAGCATACTGCCAAGTTGGCTCCAGTGATGAGGAGATAGGGGTGATGACAATGATGATGAGGTCACTGACTCCACCTGGGTACCTGATCGAACAGAGGAGTCAAGTGAGGAGGAGGAAGAGGCACAACAAACATGAGGCACAACGTCCTCTATGACCAACTGTAGCCAGTCCAAGGCATCAGATGTCAGAGCTGCTCAGGTGCAGAGCGCTGTTGTCTCTAAGCACACATCCAGGAACTCTTCTGTCTGGGAGTTCTTTAAGAAATGTGCAGCAGACTGCACAGTTGCTATTTGTAATCTATGTCAGATGAGGATCAAGCGTGGGAAAGACATCTCACGCTTGGGTACCACGTGCTTGAGGCAACATATGACCACCTGCCACACATCCTGTTGGTACAACACTTTACATAGGTCCTCCTCCTCATCTGTCTCTACTCACACTATATGTACTGCCATGTCATTGTCTGCTACAACCTCCACTGACAGGGATGATGCTACAGTAATGGGTGTACCAGGTCCTTCCTCAGAATGTGACAGCATCCCATCAGTTGAAGATTTACACAGTCAGATTACGTTGCCCCAGCTGCTGCAGCGTAAGAAAAAATATAGTCCCAACCATTCCCAAGCACAGCGTCTAAATGCCAGCTTAGCAAAATTACTCGCTTTACAGCTGCTGCCTTTCCAGCTGGTGGACTCTGCTTCCTTCCGTGAATTTGCTGAATGTGCTGTACCACAATGGCAGGTTCCATAACGCCATTTCTTTTCACGGAAGGCCATTCCAGCACTATACCAGCACGTTGAAGACAATGTTATGGAGTCATTGGGAAAGGCAGTCAGCAGCAAGGTGCACATGACTTTAGACACGTGGTCCAGCAAGCATGGACAGGGCCGTCCAACCCTGCACTCTTCCACAATACCACAGAGGGGTTACGGTGTGACGGCACTGTTGCCGATTCCAAAGGCCCAATTTTAAAGCACCTATTGTTACTTTCATCCAAAGCCTGCAGAAGTTTCACAATAATTTTGCCAAAAAAATCACTAAACGTATTCTGCGTGTCCTAAAAGGTCTCCCCTTTTCATACAGGCTGCCTCCCCAAACAGTTGTTTATGGGTAGATTAAAGGAAAACCATTTACCGTCATTTGAAATGTAATTTTTTGTTTTTTACATATTTCTATACATCCGAAAAATTCACCACTTCACGGGCAGGTTATGTGGACCTCCTAGGCACGATCTTTGAAGGAATTTTTTGTTTTTATTTTTAACCCTTATTACATGGATAACTCACTGTTATAACGTTTTTATTAAAAGTTTTTGTCCGTGTTTCCTGTCCTCCAGGGCACTACCCGGACCCCCATACACCTTTTATGGCAAATATCTTGCATATATGCCCTCTTGCAGGGCACTCTAAAAACTGAACTTTTGAGTCCCATTGACTTGCATTGAGTTCGGTTCGTGTTCGCGTTCGAACTTGAACTTTTGAAATTGTTCTAATGCGAACCGAACACGGGGGTGTTCGGCTCATCCCTATTAGTGATTAGTGTTAGAGGTTAGGGCTAGTGATGAGGTTTTTGAGGTTAGGGTTAGTGATAAGGGTTTGAGGTTAGGGTTAGAGGTTAGGATTATGTATTAGGGTTAAAGGTTAGGGTTATAGGTTAGGGTTAAAGGTTAGGGATAGAGGATAGGTTTAGTGGTTAGTGTTAGTGTTTAGGGTTAGGGTTAGGTTACCATTTGAGCTTTTTTTAGGGTTAAAGCTAGAGTTACATTTAAAATTAGATTTAATCCTAATAGAAAATAGTCTGGACAAACAATTAATTTGGACCCAATATCAAGATCGGGTCCAAAGTGAAAACGGAGCTTAAAGACCAGCGTGATTAGGATTAAACCTTAGTTGATAAATTAATGATAAAGAAAACAGAATTTGTGTTTAAGCTAATAGAACCCTATGCTTGTCAATTTAAAGTAGGGTCTATTCATTATACAATATGTACCTAATAGGCCCTCTATATGCAAATAGCGACAATTAATCGCTATATGGGTTCAATGGTTAGACTGCTATAAGGTATCCACCGATACAAATCACACAATTGCCGAATCACCACCTTCATATTTATTCTAATTAATTACTGTATATGTTTAATAAAGATTATTGTTAGTTCCTATGTATATTTGTTTTATTTAGTTTATTATTTCGATCAAAACTACCAGCTACCAGTGGCATCAGTATACCAGCCATTAGGCAAGATAAAATAGCCACAAATTCTGTTTTCTTTATCATTAGAAAATAGTCTGGTCTAATTTAGCTTCATTCTTTATGCTACTGAGTCTGCCCCTTCTTTTGAAACAAGTTGTAGAATCTGTTGCCTAAAAAATGAAGCAATAGTAGATCAGAATTTTAGAGTGGGGGTTAAACATACCCTTTCATCTAAACTGAACCCTAAAGAAGCTCAAATAATAACCTAAACCTGCAGGGTAATTCAAAGAGATCCGATTTGCTTGAGAAAGGTAACCGAACGCTGAAAATCATTGTTCGGTTACCTTTCTTGGCCATTCGGGTATCCAGAGAGCAGGCAATTCGCCAAATCCTGTCGAATTGCCTGCACATACGGTGCCTGTTCGGGGCCTGTTCGAGGGCAGAATAATCCCCATGAAAAAGCACTGCTTCGGCTATTCAGAGAACAAAAACCAGCAGTGAAAGGTTCCCGAAATGCCCTGCCATTCGGTGGTTTAATTCGCAAATTTATTCACGAGAATCCCCATAGGCTTCAATGTTAAAAATATTCCCGTTTTAATTCAATATCCAATAAACCGTTCATTATAAAATTCTGCAGTAATGAGTCTCTTTATTTATAGATTTTTTAGGATATTTTAAGCATTTTTCTGGATTATTTTTTTTTAAAAGTCTGATTTTTTTTTTTTTTTTAACAGGGTTATCCAAAGAGATCCGAATTGCTTGAGAAAGGTAACCGAACGCTGAAAATCAGCGTTCGGTTACCTTTCCTGGCCATTCGGCTATCCAGAGAGCAGGCAATTCGCCAAATCCTGGCGAATTGCCTGAACATACGGTGCCTGTTCGGTGCCTGTTCGAGGGCAGTGAAATCCCCATAGAGAAGCACTGCTTCGGCTATTCAGAGAACACAAACCAGCAGTGAAAGGTTCCCCTAATGCCCTGCCATTCGGTGGTTTCATTCGGCAAATTTATTCAGGAGAATCCCATAGGTTTCAATGTTAAAAATATTCCCGTTTTAATTCAATATCTAATAAACCGTTCATTATAAAATTCTGCAGCAAAGAGTCTCTTTATTTATAGATTTTTTAGGATACTTTAAGCATTTTTCAGATTTTTTTATTTTTTTTTTAAAAGTCCGATTTTTTTTTTATTTTTTTTTCAGTTTTCTTATTTTTTTTGTAACAGCCCTCTTTATTATCATTCCCTGGACCTCCTGTGAAAATTTCAGACATTTTCGCTCAGTAGTTTCTTTGCAAACAGCGTTTCATTTTCCCAGATTCATACAAATGGTTTTTCTAATTTATTCACTGCCTCCTCTACGTCACAGCTGCTTCGGCTCTGTGTGATTCGGCTCCTGTTCGGCTCCTGTTCGGCTTCTTCAAAGGTTAATCCAGATGTTTTTGCTTGTTTTCAGCGTGCATTCGGTTAGTTTTCGTCAGGTTTGCGGCAGCTTTTCCCTGCAATTCGGGGACCCTGTGGTGTTTGCTGAATACACCGCAGGGTCACCGAAATGCAATCGGCAAAAGGAACCGAATTGAAGAGAACGAAAAGTCACCGAACGTGCGGTGACTTTTCGAATCTCTTTGGATAACCCTGTATGTTTACTTATTTTTTCTGTAACAGCCCTTTTTATTATCATTCCCTGGACCTCATATGCAAATTTCAGACATTTTCGCCTAGTAGTTTCTTTGCAAACAGCGTTTCATTTTTCAAACATTCATGCAAACTGTTTTGCTAATTTATTCACTTCACTCTGTCTGCGGAGTCGGGTTTTTCCGGAGGTTGCGATCGGCTCCTGCTCGGGTTTTTCCGTGGTTTTCGACAGGTTAATCCAGATGTTTTTGTAGGTTTTCTGCGTGCATTCGCCGGGTTTTGCGGTTAGTTTTCGTCGGGTTTGCGGCAGCTTTTCCCTGCAATTCGGGGGCCCTATGGTGCTTGCTGAATACACCGCAGGGTCACCGAAATGGGATCGGCAAAAGGAACCGAATTGAAGAGAACGAAAAGTCACCGAACGTGCGGTGACTTTTCGAATCTCTTTGAATTACCCTGCTAATCTTTAAACCTAACCTTAATCTCTAACCCTAAACTGAACCTTTATTTTTAACCCTAACACTATCCTTAACCCTAAAAGTAATTTCAAAGCTTAGCTAAGAAAAGTGGCAATCATTTTTGGACCTGAGCATCCAATTCAGCCACGGCCCAATTCTACATTTTTAACATTGCCACGTCCGAATTGGAAACATGTCACTTCGGCCATGGCTGAATTAACGCATCATTTTAAAAAATGTGTCCTTTTTTGGCACAACTTTTTTATAGCAATTTTTTTTCCAGGAAACCAATACTTCTTGGTTGAAATTAGTCCTTTTTAACAAGTTTTCTGTGGGTTTTCCTAGCAGTCTCTGGGACAATCTAACTTCCCCCCCCCAAATCCCACTCACAGAGTCCCTCTGAGGCTAGGGTCAGATGAGCGCATTTTGTACGGACTGTGCGCCCGTGCAATACGCACGTACTTTTTGACGGATGTAGCAGAGAAAATAAATTAAAATTAAAAAATCATTTTGGCCGTCAAAAATGCTGGACGTATAAATGCAGTCCATCTGACTACGGTCCATCACTCACAAACAAAGCGATGCGGACGTTGCAGACGTGGCACACTCTGCACGTCCGTTCTAGCAGTATTACGTTCTTGCCTAACCTGCGTCCGTTTGCCACGTCCATCATGCATCCGCACTTCTGTGCGGACGTACTTTGTGTGTGGGTCTCCATTGGTCAGAATGCTATGCTGCCACGGACGTACAAATGTGTGGCAACACGGATGTGATAACCGCGCTCGTCTGACCCCAGCCTAAGGCTGGGGTCAGACGAGCGTAGTGTTCACGTCCGTGATTGCGCCTAAAAGTACGTCCGTGATAGCATGAAAGAAAGTCCATTGGAGCCTGACACATGAAGTACGTCCGCACTGAACTGCGGACGCATGACGGATGCTGCAAACAGACGCAGGTTAGGCAAGAACGTAATACTGCTAGAACAGACGTGCAGAGTGCGCCACGTCTGCAACGTCTGCATAGCTTTGTGTGTGAGTGATGGAGCGAGGTCAGATGGTCTGCATGTATACGTCCAGCATTTTTGACGGACAGAATGTTTTTTCATTTTAATTTATTTTTCCCTCCTACATCCGTCAAAAATAACTTCAGTGAAAAAACGGACTGTGTGACCACTACTGCGTCATCCGTACTGACGATGTCCGTACTGCACGGACGTACAGCCCGTAGAAATCACGCTCGTCTGACCCCAGCCTTAGTCCCAACATTCTCAGCCAGCAGTACCAAGTGTCAAGGCAGGAACTCCACTCCTGAGACATGAGCAGACCCAGAGGAGATATTGGACTCACCTAAACCATCTGTGATTGGGGTTTTATGACACTTTAGTTTGGAAGTGAACGTTTTGATCCATATATATTGATAGGAACAAGATATCAATCCTTTAGTCCCTTCAATACCGTGATCTAGGGATGTGCATGATGTTTTTTTCCGTTTCGCTTTGTACTGGGTTTTTTTCAAGTCTTTTTCTTTCATTTCGGGTAATTTCAAACAGTTTTTTGTTTAGTTTCGGTTCGGTGATCCAGATCGATTCAGTGATTCGGATCGAATCGGATGATTCAGATCCGATGATTTTTCATTTTTTATGAGTTATTTCATGAATAGGAAATTCCCAGCAGTGTGTGGATTCATATGCTGCATTAATTATACTGCAGAGAGGCGCTTCCCAGCAGTGTGTGGATTCATATGCTGCATTAATTATACGACAGAGAGGCGCTTCCCAGCAGTGTGTGGATTCATATGCTGCATTAATTATACCGCAGAGAGGCGCTTCCCCGCAGTGTGTGGATTCATATGCTGCATTAATTATACGACAGAGAGGCGCTTCCCAGCAGTGTGTGGATTCATATGCTACATTAATTATACTGCAGAGAGGTGCTTCCCCGCAGTGTGTGGATTCATATGCTGCATTAATTATACTGCAGAGAGGTGCTTCCCAGCAGTGTGCGGATTCATATGCTGCATTAATTATACTGCAGAGAGGCGCTTCCCAGCAGTGTGTGGATTCATATGCTGCATTAATTATACTGCAGAGAGGTGCTTCCCAGCAGTGTGTGGATTCATATGCTGCATTAATTATACTGCAGAGAGGTGCTTCCCAGCAGTGTGTGGATTCATATGCTGCATTAATTATACAGCAGAGAGGCGCTTCCCAGCAGTGTGTGGATTCATATGCTGCATTAATTATACTGCAGAGAGGCGCTTCCCCACAGTGTGCGGATTCATATGCTGCATTAATTATACCGCAGAGAGGCGCTTCCCAGCAGTGTGTGGAGTCATATGCTGCATTAATTATACCGCAGAGAGGTGCTTCGTAGCAGTGTGTGGATTCATATGCTGCATTAATTATACCGCAGAGAGGTGCTTCCCAGCAGTGTGTGGATTCATATGCTGCATTAATTATACTGCAGAGTGGTGCTTCCCCACAGTGTGCGGATTCATATGCTGCATTAATTATACCACAGAGAGGCGCTTCCCAGCAGTGTGTGGATTCAAATGCTGCATTAATTATACTGCAGAGAGGCGCTTCCCAGCAGTGTGTGGATTCATATGCTGCATTAATTATACCGCAGAGAGGCGCTTCCGAGCAGTGTGTGGATTCATATGCTGCATTAATTATACTGCAGAGAGGCGCTTCCCAGCAGTGTGTGGATTCAAATGCTGCATTAATTATACTGCAGAGAGGCGCTTCCCAGCAGTGTGTGGATTCAAATGCTGCATTAATTATACTGCAGAGAGGCACTTCCGAGCAGTGTGTGGATTCATATGCTGCATTAATTATACCACAGAGAGGCGCTTCCCAGCAGTGTGTGGATTCAAATGCTGCATTAATTATACTGCAGAGAGGCGCTTCCCAGCAGTGTGTGGATTCATATGCTGCATTAATTATACTGCAGAGAGGCGCTTCCCCGCAGTGTGTGGATTCATATGCTGCATTAATTATACTGCAGAGAGGCGCTTCCCAGCAGTGTGTTGGATTCATATGCTGCATTTATTATACTGCAGAGAGAGGCGCTTCCAGCAGTGTGTGGATTCATATGCTGCATTAATTATACTGCAGAGAGGCGCTTCCCAGCAGTGTGTGGATTCAAATGCTGCATTAATTATACTGCAGAGAGGCGCTTCCCAGCAGTGTGTGGATTCATATGCTGCATTTATTATACTGCAGAGAGAGGCGCTTCCCAGCAGTGTGTGGATTCATATGCTGCATTTATTATACTGCAGAGAGGCGCTTCCCAGCAGTGTGTGGATTCATATGCTGCATTAATTATACTGCAGAGAGGCGCTTCCCAGCAGTGTGTGGATTCATATGCTGCATTAATTATACTGCAGAGAGGCGCTTCCCCGCAGTGTGTGGATTCATATGCTGCATTAATTATACTGCAGTTAGGCGCTTCCCAGCAGTGTGTGGATTCATATGCTGCATTTATTATACTGCAGAGAGAGGCGCTTCCCAGCAGTGTGTGGATTCATATGCTGCATTAATTATACTGCAGAGAGGCGCTTCCCAGCAGTGTGTGGATTCAAATGCTGCATTAATTATACTGCAGAGAGGCGCTTCCCAGCAGTGTGTGGATTCATATGCTGCATTAATTATACTGCAGAGAGGCGCTTCCCAGCAGTGTGTGGATTCATATGCTGCATTAATTATTACTTGCAGAGAGGTGCTTCCCCACAGTGTGTGGATTCATATGCTGCATTAATTATACTGCAGAGAGGCGCTTCCCAGCAGTGTGTGGATTCAAATGCTGCATTTATTATACTGCAGAGAGAGGCGCTTCCCAGCAGTGTGTGGATTCATATGCTGCATTAATTATACTGCAGAGAGGCGCTTCCCAGCAGTGTGTGGATTCATATGCTGCATTAATTATACTGCAGAGAGGCGCTTCCCAGCAGTGTGTGGATTCATATGCTGCATTAATTATACTGCAGAGAGGTGCTTCCCCACAGTGTGTGGATTCATATGCTGCATTAATTATACTGCAGAGAGGCGCTTCCCAGCAGTGTGTGGATTCATATGCTGCATTAATTATACTGCAGAGAGGCGCTTCCCAGCAGTGTGTGGATTCATATGCTGCATTAATTATACCGCAGAGAGGCGCTTCCCAGCAGTGTGTGGATTCAAATGCTGCATTAATTATACTGCAGAGAGGTGCTTCCAGCATTGTGTGGATCCATATGCTGTATTAATTATACTGCAGAGAGGTGCTTCCAGCATTGTGTGGATTCATATGCTGCATTAATTACACTGCAGAGAGGCGCTTCCCAGCAGTGTGTGGATTCATATGCTGCATTAATTATACTGCAGAGAGGCGCTTCCCAGCAGTGTGTGGATTCTTATGCTGCATTAATTATACTGCAGAGAGGCGCTTCCCAGCAGTGTGTGGATTCATATGCTACATTAATTATACTGTAGAGAGACGCTTCCCAGCAGTGTGTGGATTCATATGCTGCATTAATTATACTGCAGAGAAGTGCTTCCCAGCAGTGTGTGGATTCATATGCTGCATTAATTATACTGCAGAGAGGCGCTTCCCAGCAGTGTGTGGATTCATATGCTGCATTAATTATACTGCAGAGAGGCGCTTCCCAGCAGTGTGTGGATTCTTATGCTGCATTAATTATACTGCAGAGAGGCGCTTCCCAGCAGTGTGTGGATTCATATGCTACATTAATTATACTGTAGAGAGACGCTTCCCAGCAGTGTGTGGATTCATATGCTGCATTAATTATACTGCAGAGAAGTGCTTCCCAGCAGTGTGTGGATTCATATGCTGCATTAATTATATTGTAGAGAGGTGCTGCCCAGCAGTGTGTGGATTCATATGCTGCATTAATTATACTGCAGAGAGGTGCTGCCCAGCAGTGTGTGGATTCATATGCTGCATTAATTATACTGCAGAGAGGCGCTTCCCAGCAGTGTGTGGATTCATATGTTGCATTAATTATACTGCAGAGAGGTGCTTCCCAGCAGTGTGTGGATTCATATGCTGCATTAATTATACTGTAGAGAGGCGCTTCCCAGCAGTGTGTGGATTCATATGCTGCATTAATTATACTGTAGAGAGGCGCTTCCCAGCAGTGTGTGGATTCATATGCTGCATTAATTATACCGCAGAGAGGCGCTTCCCAGCAGTGTGTGGATTTATATGCTGCATTAATTATACCGCAGAGAGGCGCTGCCCAGCAGTGTGTGGATTCATATGCTGCATTAATTATACCGTAAAGAGGCGTTTCCCAGCAGTGTGTGGATTCATATGCTGCATTAATTATATTGTAGAGAGGTGCTGCCCAGCAGTGTGTGGATTCATATGCTGCATTAATTATACTGCAGAGAGGTGCTTCCCAGCAGTGTGTGGATTCATATGCTGCATTAATTATACTGCAGAGAGGCGCTTCCCAGCAGTGTGTGGATTCATATGTTGCATTAATTATACTGCAGAGAGGCGCTTCCCAGCAGTGTGTGGATTCATATGCTGCATTAATTATACTGCAGAGAGTCGCTTCCCAGCAGTGTGTGGATTCATATGCTGCATTAATTATACTGCAGAGAGGTGCTTCCCAGCAGTGTGTGGATTCAAATGCTGCATTAATTACACTGCAGAGAGGAGCTTCCCAGCAGTGTGTGGATTCATATGCTGCATTAATTATACTGCAGAGAGGCGCTTCCCAGCAGTGTGTGGATTCATATGCTGCATTAATTACACTGCAGAGAGGAGCTTCCCAGGAGTGTGTGGATTCATATGCTGCATTAATTATACTGTAGAGAGGCGCTTCCCAGCAGTGTGTGGATTCATATGCTGCATTAATTATACCGCAGAGAGGCGCTTCCCAGCAGTGTGTGGATTTATATGCTGCATTAATTATACCGCAGAGAGGCGCTGCCCAGCAGTGTGTGGATTTATATGCTGCATTAATTATACCGCAGAGAGGCGCTGCCCAGCAGTGTGTGGATTCATATGCTGCATTAATTATACCGTAAAGAGGCGTTTCCCAGCAGTGTGTGGATTCATATGCTGCATTAATTATAGTGTAGAGAGGCGCTTCCCAGCAGTGTGTGAAATCATATGCTGCATTAATTATACCGCAGATAGGCGCTTCCCAGCAGTGTGTGGATTTATATGCTGCATTAATTATACTGCAGAGAGGCACTTCCCAGCAGTGTGTGGATTCATATGCTGCATTAATTATACTGCAGAGAGGCGCTTCCCAGCAGTGTGTGGATTCATATGCTGCATTAATTATATTGTAGAGAGGTGCTTCCCAGCAGTGTGTGGATTCATATGCTGCATTAATTATACTGCAGAGAGGTGCTTCCCAGCAGTGTGTGGATTCATATGCTGCATTAATTATACTGCAGAGAGGCGCTTCCCAGCAGTGTGTGGATTCATATGTTGCATTAATTATACTGCAGAGAGGCGCTTCCCAGCAGTGTGTGGATTCCAATGCTGCATTAATTATATTGTAGAGAGGCGCTGCCCAGCAGTGTGTGGATTCATATGTTGCATTAATTATACTGCAGAGAGGCGCTTCCCAGCAGTGTGTGGATTCATATGCTGCATTAATTATATTGTAGAGAGGTGCTGCCCAGCAGTGTGTGGATTCATATGCTGCATTAATTATACTGCAGAGAGGTGCTTCCCAGCAGTGTGTGGATTCATATGCTGCATTAATTATACTGCAGAGAGGCGCTTCCCAGCAGTGTGTGGATTCATATGCTGCATTAATTATACTGCAGAGAGGCGCTTCCCAGCAGTGTGTGGATTCATATGCTGCATTAATTATACTGCAGAGAGGTGCTTCCCCGCAGTGTGTGGATTCATATGCTGCATTAATTATACCGCAGAGAGGCGCTTCCCAGCAGTGTGTGGATTCATATGCTGCATTAATTATACTGCAGAGAGGTGCTTCCCAGCAGTGTGCGGATTCATATGCTGCATTAATTATACTGCAGAGAGGCGCTTTCCAGCAGTGTGTGAATTCAGGCTAGGGTCAGACTAACGCATTTTTCACGTTGTCCGTGAAAATGTGCGTTCGAAGAATGGACTTATTTTTTCACGGAATACGCAATAGCGGTCATACGATGCGCAGTTTCATCCGTGATTTTGTACGGATCATCAATAAAACACTTCTTGCATCTGGACGTTATGTTGGCTGGACATTAGCAGCGTCTGATGTCTCCAATTCACGCACACACGCCGCTAGCGGACGCAGCGCACTCTGTACGTCAGTACTAGTGGTTTAACGTTCTCGAAAAAATGCGTTCATTTTCCACTTGCGTTGCGCAGCCGGACTTTTGTGCGACCGTACTTCGTATATTGGCCGTCATTGCCCGTCATCTGCTGCTAGTGCGGCCGTGATTAAGTGCGCCAGAACGCGCGTTCGCACTGCCTCAGTCTGACCCTAGCCTCATATGCTACATTAATTATACTGCAGAGAGGCGCTTCCCAGCAGTGTGTGGATTCATATGTTGCATTAATTATACTGCAGAGAGGCACTTCCCAGCAGTGTGTGGATTCATATGTTGCATTAATTATACTGCAGAGAGGCGCTTCCCCGCAGTGTGTGGATTCATATGTTGCATTAATTATACTGCAGAGAGGTGCTTCCCAGCAGTGTGTGGATTCATATGCTGCATTAATTATACCGCAGAGAGGCGCTTCCCAGCAGTGTATGGATTCATATGCTGCATTAATTATACTGCAGAGAGGCGCTTCCCAGCAGTGTGTGGATTCATATGCTGCATTAATTATACTGCAGAGAGAGGCGCTTCCCAGCAGTGTGTGGATTCATATGCTGCATTAATTATACTGCAGAGAGGCGCTTCCCAGCAGTGTGTGGATTCATATGCTGCATCAATTATACTGTAGAGAGGCGCTTCCCAGCAGTGTGTATATTCATATGCTGCATTAATTATACTGCAGAGAGAGGCGCTTCCAGCAGTGTGTGGATTCATATGCTGCATCAATTATACTGTAGAGAGGCGCTTCCCAGCAGTGTGTGGATTCATATGCTGCATTAATTATACCGCAGAGAGGCGCTTCCCAGCAGTGTGTGGATTCATATGCTGCATTAATTATACTGCAGAGAGAGGCGCTTCCCAGCAGTGTGTGGATTCATATGCTGCATTAATTATACTGCAGAGAGGCGCTTCCCAGCAGTGTGTGGATTCATATGCTGCATTAATTATACTGCAGAGAGGCGCTTCCCAGCAGTGTGTGGATTCATATGCTGCATTAATTATACTGTAGAGAGGCGCTTCCCAGCAGTGTGTGGATTCATATGCTGCATTAATTATACTGCAGAGAGAGGCGCTTCCCAGCAGTGTGTGGATTCATTTGCTGCATCAATTATACTGTAGAGAGGCGCTTCCCAGCAGTGTGTGGATTCATATGCTGCATTAATTATACTGCAGAGAGAGGCGCTTCCCAGCAGTGTGTGGATTCATATGCTGCATTAATTATACTGCAGAGAGGCGCCTCACAGCAGTGTGTGGATTCATATGCTGCATTGAAACCTATAGGTTAAAAAGCCTTGTTTCTTTAAAAAATTTCACCCAAAAAATGAATAAGTAAAGAAACTTTTATTCTATTGGTATAATCTACTTGCCATTCGTAAATAAGCAATAAAAATAATGAAATAACTCATAAAAAACAAAAAAATAACTTATTCAAATCACTGGAATCGATCCGTATTGCGAATCAATCTGAATCACCGATACGATTCGTGCTGTAATTTTGGATCAATCTGAAATTTTCAGATGGTCGCTATTTCGTTTTCGGAAATGCTCTCAAAATACGAAAATGGAGAATTTCGTCCGAATTTGGATTCAGAACGAAACGAATTGCACATCTTTGGCTAGGGTCAGACGAACGCATTTTCGCGTTGTCTGTGAAAAAGTGCGTTCGAACGAATGGACGCATTTTTTCACGGAGTACGCGATAGCGGTCATACTATGCGCATTTGCGGCCGTGATTTTGTACGGATCATCAATAAAACCCTTTGTGCATCTGGACGTTATGTTGGCCGGACATTAGCAGTGTCTGACATCTCCAATTCACGCACACACGCCGCTAGCGGACGCAGCGCACTCTGTTCAACCGTACTAGAGGTTTTACGTTCTCGACAAAATGCGTTCGTTTTCCACTTGCGTTGCGCAGCCGGACTTTTGTGCGACCGTACTTCGTATATTGGCCGTCATTGCCTGGCACTTGCTGCTACTACAGCCGTGATTAAGTGCGCCTGCACGCGCGTTCGCACTGCGCTCGTCTGACCCTAGCCTTTACTGTGATCATGTTCACTCAATTTAGAGCTGTGCTGCATGATTGCAAACAAAATTTGTTTGTTAAAAACAAATTTAATTTGCTTTTGGGCTCCAGAAGGTGCCCCTAAAGTATGTGCCCTGATGCCCAAGGTGCTAAAACTGTCTAAAATTGTCTGAGAAATAGACATGTGCATTCGTTTTAGTACTAAAACGATTTAGTCCGAATTTTGGGATAATTTAGTTTTAGTATGACTCAAGAGAAACGAAATTGCTCAGTACAAAAAACGAAAGAAACTAAAATAAAATGCACTACATTTTAGTTTCAGTCCTTTTTGTGATATTACATTGCTGAGTGAAGGAGACCAGCAATGAAGAGCGCAACATCGCAATATCTGAAGTTCTGCACCCTCCACATGCCAATGCAGTAGGATGTTCTATACAGAGAGGGGCATTAATTAATGCAGGAGGATGTTCTATAAATTATACAGATAGGGGTATTAATGCAGGACGATGTTATATACATTATACAGAGAAAGGTATAAATTGAGGAGGATGTTCTATACAGATAGGGACATTAATTAATTCAGGAGGATGTTCTATATATTATACAGAGAGGGGTATTAATTAATGCAGGTGGATGTTGTATACATTATACAGAGAGGGGTATTAATTAATGCAGGAGGATGTTCTAAACATTATACAGAGAGGAGCCTTTTTTTTTTTTTACCCCTTTAAATCCAGTGGCTGTGAGCGCGGAGATCGGCTGCTTGTTACATTATCTCTCAGTACAATGTATCAGGCTCAGCTGTTACAGTAACTGACTGTAACAGCACTCAGAGTTTCAGTAAAACAAAGAAATAATATTCTTCGAATCTCTTATATATAAAAATATTATTTACTAGTTTTACTGAAACTCTGAGCGCTGTGATGAGCAGCAGTCAGTTACTGCAACAGCTTTGCCTGACACGGGGCAGTATTACAATGTTGGTGCTAACTTAACCAGAGCTGTTGTAAACTGAAAACCTCCATAGGCTATAATGGCTCTGGGAAGTTTACAACAGCTCTGGTTAAGTTAGCACCAACTATGTAATATGGCCCATAGTGTGCTGAGAGTGAGAGATACTGTAACAAGCAGCGATCTCAGCCCTCTGAGGAGCCACTACAATAGTAATTGTATCCACTGGTTTTCGGATGAATGAAATTAGTTTTCATACTAAAGAACTGAAAACGAATTTCTTTAGCAACTAAATAAATTGCATTTTAGGACTAATCCATTAGTTCAAAACGAAATTTTGTGCTGTGCACATGTCTACTGAGAAATGTCCAGACCTATCGGGCTTTCCCCAGCTGCTGCACGGAGCCATGAGCTGCAGTTCTAACTGCAGTATTTTCTTTTGGCCAGCAGATGGCGACATCTCCCTGCCAAATCGCTTATTGCGGTAAAGAATACACTGGGATTATTCCCAGATATTTCTTACTGTCTAATTAATTAAACATGACGATCCAAAAAACCCTCTGGTTCCTGACAGTGGATTTTTGGAAAATCACTTGGTAGTGAAGGGGTTAAATAAAGATGATCCAGGAGCTCTGGCTAGGTGTCTGACGCTATGATAAGTGAGATTTAGAAGCATTTCTCTCCCTTGTGGTAGCGGGAATAGTAAACGGCAGTAAGTGCCACGTGCACAGTCTCTGAGCGCCGGGCATTTCTCATTTCAGTGTTTATATAAAATCAAAAGCAGACATTCATAAAAAAACAGGTTAAAAATAGTCAGTTTGGTTATATTTTATAAGATCATCGCTCTGAGATCATATCCATATTTCCTTTTGAACGCGTCCGCAGCTGGCGCCGTGCGCCTCACGGCTCTGAACAGGTTAAAGGAGAAGGGTTTTAGAGAAAGTTGGAAAATTTGACTGTTTTGCATTCGTACTAAAAGTAATAAAAAAGTCCTGCTTCTTACAGGATAATCAATACTAAACACCGTTACGCACGTGTATCCCACTGCTAATGAGGCATAATTCCTGCGTTATTTAAAGTATTCGTTTTAATGAAAAGCCCCATCAAGTAAAGGAAGGTATGAGGATATAGAGAGGGGAAAATGCATTAAAGGAACCTCTGTTCATCATGACCACTTTATTGTTTTAAAGCGGTCTGTATGTGTAACGTCACTCGCACCCCAGCTCCCCCCAATCTGGCAGAAAATCTTGGGTGAAGTGGAGGAGTTTCTGCTGTCGCACCCAGCATCACCAGCAGCCGGGATTTCGAATTTCCCGGCTGCCGGTCACCAGAACGGTCACTATTGATGTCACACACAGAGCGTCGGCTGACGTCACACTCTGTAACCAATTGCTGTAGCAGGCGTTCTCGGAGAGGCAGCAATGTATCAGATCTGTGCATGCGCGTGCAGCTCCGATCTATCGCTCTACGCAGGCACTACAGAACGTGTGTACATAAATTGCGAGAGTCCTGTAGCGCTGCACAATGTGCGGTTCCTACACTAAAGGGGATATTTAAAAAGCACGAAATTTCTCGTTTGGTTCACTTAAGTGCGCTTTGGCGAATCCATTTCGCCGACCCTGCGGTGAATTCACTATTCACTAAGTGCGCCGAACACGGAATCACCAAACACTATTCTTCTAATAGGTGTTTAAACCACTAAAAATGCATTAAAATGTGTCTACAAAAATGTTTACCTGTATTTGGCGAATTGACAGCTTAGTGAATAGATGAACTGTCACGAAATTGCACCGTACGGGGAAATTCACATTCAGTGCCGTTCAGCTCGGGGCTTTGTGAATAACCACACTAAGCAAATCGCTCAGAAAAGCTTCGGGGACTTTGGGGAAGCAGAAGAGGAGGATCAGCGCTTGGCGAGGGACAAAAGGTGAGTATAATCACCTAAAAAGAAAAAAAATATGAAAAATTCATTGGGATGTCCGCAGGACAGTGAATCCCCACACAGCCAAGCTCTAGCTGACCTGTTCCTTCACATGGAGGCGCTTGCGTGCTGAACACTCACAGGGTTATTCAAAGGGAATCGAAAAGTCAGCACACGTTCGGTGACTTTCGTTCTCTTCAATTCGGTGTGATTTAGCGATCCCATTTCGGCGACCCTACGGTGTATTCAGCAAGCACCACAGGGTCGCCGTAATGCAGGGAAAAGCCGCCGCAAACCCGCCGAACACTCACCGCAAAACCCGGCGAATGCACGCCGAAAACCCGCAAAAACATCTGGGTTAACTCCGCCGAACACGCCGGAGAAACCCGAGCAGGAGCCGATCACAGCACAGAGCAGCCGCCGGAAAAACCCAACACCGCAGACGAATGGAGTGAAAAAAAAATCAGTACGCTTGAATGTTTGAAAAGTGAAACGCTGTTTGCAAAGAAACTACTGAGCGAAAATGTCTGAAATTTACATATGATCCAATGAATGAGAATAAAAAAGGGCCGTTATAGAAAAAGAAAAAATTATTTTTAAAAAAAACTGAAATTTTTTTTGCAAAAAGATCCCGAAAAATGCCTAAAAGATCTTAAATTTTTTTAAAAATAAAGAGACTTTTTACTGCAGAATATTATAATAAACGGTTTATTACATATTGAATTAAAACGGGAATATTTTTAACATTGAAGCCTATGGGATTCGCCTGAATAAACCTGACGAATGAAACCATTCGTTTGAAACCAACTTTTCACTGCTGGTTTGTGTTCTCTGAATAGACGAGGCATTGCTTCTCTATGGGGATTTCACCGCCCTCGAACAGGCACCGAACAGGCACCGTATGTGCAGGCAATTCGCCAACATTTGGCGAACTGCCTGCTCTCTGGATAGCCGAATGGCCAGGAAAGATAATCGAACGCTGAATTTCACTGTTTGGTTACCTTTCGCCACAATTCCAATCTCTTTGAATAACCCTGTCAGTATTTCATCTTGAACTCATTAAAGTTCACCAGTCGTGCGTTATTCGGTGCCTCTGTTGCCTCTGTGCCCTATAGGCCAGATCTTACGCTGTCACTTGACAGTAGACATGTGAGTTTCGCTTCAGACCAAATTCTCAATGTATCCTTCCAGGGTAAAATACTTTGCAATTAAATAAAATTAATAAATAAAATTAATTGATTCAGATGTTTGGAAGGACCTGAAATTCCAAATCACCAGATCGTTGAACCAAAACGTATCTAAAAGGAATATTACCAAATTGATCTGACTACATTAACCCTAACCCTAAAACATGCAGAAATATAACCATAATTCTAAAATTAACCCTAACCCTAAAAGTAACCCTAATACAAGCAGATATAGTAACCAAACCCTAATACTGATCCTAAAACCAGCAGAAATAGTAACCCTAAACCTAATAGTAACCCAATCCCTAATCCTAAAGCAAACAGAAATAGTAACCCTAATTCTAAAATTAACCCTAACCCTAAAAGTAACCCTAATACAAGCAGATATAGTAACCCAAACCCTAATACTGATCCTAAAACCAGCAGAAATAGTAACCCTAAACCTAATAGTAACCCAATCCCTAATCCTAAAGCAAACAGAAATAGTATCTGAGATCCTAAAATTAACCTTAACCCTAATCCTAAAACGAGCAAAAATAGTAATCCTAAACCTAATAGTAACCCAATCCCTAATCCTAAAGCAAACAGAAATAGTATCTGAGATCCTAAAATTAACCTTTACCCTAATCCTAAAAGAAGCAGAAATAGTAAACCTAAACCTAATAGTAACCCAATCCCTAATCCTAAAGCAAACAGAAATAGTATCTGAGATCCTAAAATTAACCTTAACCCTAATCCTAAAAGAAGCAGAAGTAGTAATCCTAAGGCTAGGGTCAGACGAACGCATTTTTCGCGTCGACCGTGGAAAAGTGCGGTCGAACGAACGGACATATTTTTTCACGGAATACGCGGTAGCGGTCATACGATGCGCCTTTTCGTCCGTGATTTTGTACGGATCATCAATAAAACACTTTTTGTGTCTGGACGTTATGTTGGCCGGACATTAGCAGCGTCTGACGTCTCCCAATCACACACACACGCCGCTATGCGGCCGCAGCGCACTCTGTACGTCAGTAGTAGCGGTTTGACGTTCTCGAAAAAATGCGTTCGTTTGCCACTTGCGTTGCGCGGACGAACTTTCGTGCGGCCGTACTTCGTGTGTTCCCCGGCATTGGACGTCATTTGCTGCTAGCACGGCCGTGATTTTGTGCGGCTAAACGCACGTTAAAGCTGCGTTCGTCTGACCCTAGCCTTAACCTAATAGTAACCCAATCCCTAATCCTAAAGCAAACAGAAATAGTAACCCTAATTCTAAAATTAACCCTAACCCTAAAAGTAACCCTAATACAAGCAGATATAGTAACCCAATACCTAATACTGATCCTAAAACCAGCAGAAATAGTAACCCTAAACCTAATAGTAACCCAATCCCTAATCCTAGAGCAAACAGAAATAGTATCTGAGATCCTAAAATTAACCTTAACCCTAATCCTAAAACGAGCAGAAATAGTAAACCTAAACCTAATAGTAACCCAATCCCTAATCCTAAAGCAAACAGAAATAGTAACCCTAATTCTAAAATTAACCCTAACCCTAAAAGTAACCCTAATACAAGCAGATATAGTAACCCAAAACCTACTACTGATCCTAAAACCAGCAGAAATAGTAAACCTAAACCTAATAATAACCCAATCCCTAATCCTAAAGCAAACAGAAATAGTAACCCTAATTCTAAAATTAACCCTAACCCTAAAAGTAACCCTAATACAAGCAGATATAGTAACCCAAAACCTAATACTGATCCTAAAAGCAGTAGACTTGTGTACAGTGGTATTTCTCCTTTTTTTTGTTTCGGGTTATTTACGGCCATTTTAAACAGGGTTTTCTTTTCGTTTCGGGTCATTCGATATTTCATCGCAAATCGTACTTTTGAACCGATACCTAATACAAGCAGATATATTAACCCTAGCTCTAAGTCTAATATTAACACAAACCTTAACCCTAAAACAAACAAAAATAGTAACCGTAAATCTGATTCTAATATTAGCCCAAACCCTAATCCTAAAGTAATGCTAAAAGTAACCCTAACTCCAATACAAGCACACATTGTAATCCGAACCCTAATTTTATCCCTATCCATAAAAGTATCAAACCATAACCATAATCCTACTACAGGCAGAAATAATAACCAAAAACTCTAACCCCCAATTCTAAGCCTAACCCAAAAAGTAACCCTGATCCTAAAAAAAGAAGCAGCAACCCTAATCCTAAACATAACACTAGCCCTAATTCTAGAAGTAACAATAATCCTAATCCTCAAATAAGCAAATAGTAATCTCGACCCTAAAATAAGCATAAATAATAACCGTAACCCTAAATTTAACCCTAAAAGTATCCATAACCCTAATCCTAAAACTGGTAGAAATAAAAACCTAACTATAAACCTAGCAACAATACTAATATTAACCATAAGATTAAAAATAACACTAACCCTAACCCTCAAATAAACACCAATAGTAACCCTAAAGCTCACCCTAAATGAAACCCTAACCCTCAAATGTATCAGGGTGTTAGCTTCATCCATCCCTTTCCTCCTCCCAGAAGGACATGGGTTGCTTATTAAAATGATTTGAGGCACATGCTTTATTTTGTTCATCATTATTAGGATCATTGCTAGCTATGAATGGGTTAAAAGAGAATAAATACCTTAAAGGTTATGGATAGTGTCAGTAGCCTTGAAAACTGCAGCAGCTCGAGTAATAACAATAAAAATGCCAGTGCCGAGGAGAGTCGGATAATAGCCGTGTTCTCTATAAAGTCGTGGTTTCATCTGGTTTCCAAGCTGGCAGCCGACAATGTTCAAATAAATGTGGAAAATTATATTTTGCTAAAAATATTATACAGATTCTTCAAAGTGCAAATCTTACTGAGGCCGGGAGGACGCGTTCCTGTAAGAGCTCCCCTTGGTTAATTTCTTTTTTGGCCATATGACCATGATGAATGGCTTAGTTTAGTATATATATATATATATATATTTCATTCAATATCTATCTATCTATCTATCCCAAGATCCTCATACCTTACCAAGATCCTTGTAACCTACCAAGACCCTCATATCTTACCAAGATCCTCGTACCTTATCAAGATCCTTGTAACCTACCAAGACCCTCGTACCTTACCAAGACCCTCGTACCTTACCAAGACCCTCGTACCTTACCAAGACCCTCGTACCTTACCAAGATCCTCGTACCTTACCTAGACCCTTGTACCTTACCAAGATCCTTGTAACCTACCAAGACCCTCGTACCTTACCAAGATCCTTGTAACCTACCAAGACTCTCGTACCTTACCAAGACCCTCGTACCCTACCAAGACCCTCGTACCTTACCAAGATCCTTGTAACCTACCAAGACTCTCGTACCTTACCAAGACTCTCGTACCTTACCAAGACCCTCGTACCCTACCAAGACCCTCGTACCTTACCAAGATCCTTGTAACCTACCAAGACTCTCGTACCTTACCAAGACTCTCGTACCTTACCAAGACCCTCGTACCCTACCAAGACCCTCGTACCTTACCAAGATCCTTGTAAACTACCAAGACCCTCGTACCTTACCAAGATCCTCGTAACTTGCCAAGATCCTCGTACCTTACCAAGATCCTCATAACTTACCAAGATCCTCGTACCTTACCAAGATCCTTGAAACTTACCAAGACCCACGTACCTTACCAAGATCCTTGTACCTTACCAAGATCCTTTAAACTTACCAAGACCCACGTGCCTTACCAAGATCCTCTTACCTTAGCAAGATCCTCGTACCTTACCAAGATCCTTGTAACTTACCAAGATCCTGGTACCTTATCAAGATCCTTGTACCTTACCAAGATCCTTGTAACTTACCAAGATCCTGGTACCTTACCAAGATCCTCGTACCTTACCAAGATCCTTGTACCTTATCAAGACCCTTGTACCTTACCAAGATCCGCGTACCTTACCAATATCCTTGAAACCTACCAAGACCCTCGTACCTTACCAAGATCCTCGTACCTTACCAAGACCTTCGTACCTTACCAAGGTGCTCGTACCTTACCAAGATCCTCGTAACTTACCAAGATCCTCGTAACTTACCGAGATGCTTGTAACCTACCAAGATCCTTGAAACCTACCAAGATCCTCTTACCTTACCAAGACCCTCGTACCTTACCAAGATCCTTGTAACCTACCAAGACCCTCGTACCTTACCAAGATCCTCGTAACTTGCCAAGATCCTCGTACCTTACCAAGATCCTTGTAACCTACCAAGACCCTCGTACCTTACCAAGATCCTCGTAACTTGCCAAGATCCTCGTACCTTACCAAGATCCTCATAACTTACCAAGATCCTTGTACCTTACCAAGATCCTTGAAACTTACCAAGACCCATGTGCCTTACCAAGATCCTCACACCTTACCAAGATCCTTGTAACTTTCCAAGATCTTGGTACCTTACCGAGATCCTCTTACCTTATCAAGATCCTTGTACCTTACCAAGATCCGCGTACCTTACCAATATCCTTGAAACCTACCAAGACCCTCGTACCTTACCAAGATCCTCGTACCTTACCAAGACCCTCGTACCTTACCAAGGTGCTCGTACCTTACCAAGATCCTCGTAACTTACCAAGATCCTTGTAACTTACCAAGATCCTTGTAACCTACCAAGATCCTCTTACCTTACCAAGACCCTCGTACCTTACCAAGATCCTTGTAACTTATCAGGACCCTTGTACCTTACCAAGATCCTCGTACCTTACCGATATCCTTGAAACCTACCAAGACCCTCGTACCTTACCAAGATCCTTGTAACCTACCAAGACCCTCGTACCTTACCAAGATCCTTGTAACTTATCAAGGCCATCGTACCTTACCAAGACCCTCGTACCTTACCAAGGTGCTCGTACCTTACCAAGATCCTCGTAACTTACCGAGATGCTTGTAACCTACCAAGATCCTTGAAACCTACCAAGATCCTCTTACCTTACCAAGACCCTCGTACCTTACCAAGATCCTTGTAACTTATCAGGACCCTTGTACCTTACCAAGATCCTCGTACCTTACCGATATCCTTGAAACCTACCAAGACCCTCGTACCTTACCAAGATCCTTGTAACCTACCAAGACCCTCGTACCTTACCAAGATCCTCGTACCTTACCAAGACCCGCGTACCTTACCAAGGTGCTCGTACCTTACCAAGATCCTTGTAACTTACCGAGATGCTTGTAACCTACCAAGATCCTTGAAACCTACCAAGATCCTCTTACCTTACCAAGACCCTCGTACCTTACCAAGATCCTTGTAACTTATCAGGACCCTTGTACCTTACCAAGATCCTCGTACCTTACCGATATCCTTGAAACCTACCAAGACCCTCATACCTTACCAAGATCCTTGTAACCTACCAAGACCCTCGTACCTTACCAAGATCCTCATACCTTACCAAGACCCTCGTACCTTACCAAGGTGCTCGTACCTTACCAAGATCCTTGTAACTTACCGAGATGCTTGTAACCTACCAAGCTCCTTGAAACCTACCAAGATCCTCTTACCTTACCAAGACCCTCGTACCTTACCAAGATCCTTGTAACTTATCAGGACCCTTGTACCTTACCAAGATCCTCGTACCTTACCGATATCCTTGAAACCTACCAAGACCCTCGTACCTTACCAAGATCCTTGTAACTTATCAAGATCCTCGTACCTTACCAAGATCCTTGTAACTTATCAAGATCAACGTGCCTTAGCAAGATCCTTTTACCTTAACACGATCCTAGTACCTTACCAAGATCCTTGTAATTTACCATGATCCTTGTAACTTTCAAAGAAAGCCTCAGGCCTTCCAATAACCCCTGTGTCTCCTGGTTCCTGCATCATCAAGGATTAACAACTACGTGTCCCAACATCCATATTGTATCCCTACCAGAGACTGGTTAGTACACCTTGTGTCCTGCCCTTCACCATTGTCTATGGTCTACAGCCTGCAATCCACCTCCACCCTCCCCTGTGCACGCAATACTACACATTGGGCTCACAAACTTGCTTAGCCGGTACTCAGCCGGTAACAACTCTTTACAACCATAAATATAGAAACGAAGAAGGAACGTGTTATGTTAAATGGCGTATCAGTCAGCCTGGCTGCTCACTCCGCACAGAGGGTCCGAAATATACCTGCGAAGCTGCAATCAGAAACCGCTCTACACTAACGAACAACAGTTTGCATGTGTCCTATGTCAATGTCTCAAATCAGACATTCGAGCAAGTCGAAGAAATCCAGCAACAGTCTAGAGCTTGCAATGCATGAGATGAGTGACCCCATAGGTAGTGAGCGCGTTGACCTGTCTCTTGGGATTAGGTTAATGAGTTGCACAAAGCCGTTTCTATTGCTTTTATCCTATAGGAATCCAGGCTGCTCACCATGATGGAATGTCTGATATGTTGTAATGTTACCATTTCCACATGTAGAATGTTACATTTCATAAAGAGTTGTCAGTGGGACAAACAAATCTGCCTTTTTGGCTTTTTATGGACCGAGATTTCAGAATTACCATCGTGCTTATTCTGAAAATGTTTTAGCAGAAGACATGTATGCTAGAAAGGTGGATGTTGCAGGTAACGTGTCACACCCAGAGTCACTTGGCTCATTAAGGTCTAAATTACAATCCCCGCGTTAAAACGGTGGCGGTAGGGAAAAAAATTGCACCCGCAGTTTTCCCCTTCCGGCCCCGTTTTAACAGGGGATTACAATGTAGGCGCAAAAAATGCTGCCTGCATTGGTAGCGGGCGCTACACCCCGGGATGCTCGCGGCAGCACTGAGCGCAGCCGCGAGCATCCACTCGATGGAGTCCATAGGACTCCATTGAGCCAGACACCGGCTGTCACATGACCAGCCGGATCTCGCCTTGCGAGATTCAGCCGGTCAGCGTAGCGATACGCAGGGAGAGACTGGGGGGACTTTTCCCCCAGTCTTTCCCTGCTTCCGCCAGACGGAGGAGGCCGCGGAGCTGCTTTGGAGCTGCGGTCCTCGTCGCGGGACAGGAGGTGAGTATCCGATTCTTTTTTATTTTTTTGGCTGGTGTTAACGGATTCTGCAGAAGCGGAATCCGTTAACACCAAGTCCTGGCTGTGGTTAACTTTCCGCTAGCCAGAGCCGGATGTTAATCAGTGTTAGGACTTTGTAATCCTAACGCTGATTAACACTTTGCGCTCCCCATGTTAAGTATAGGGAGCGCAAAGTGCAGTAACCTAGCGCAGAAAAACGCAAGATACCAAACGCAAACAGGTTACTTAACCCCTTTGCGTTTGGATTGTAATATGCGGTAGACACCTCGGCTAACGTTAATGCTCACGCAGGTGAGAGCGCTAATGTTAGCAACAAGATTGTAATGTGGCCCTAAATAGAGAATGAAATCACATTTTTTAAAGATTTTAATTAATTTTCTATTAACCCCTTCACTACTGCGAATGTGTATACACGATTAGTGGTAACAAACACAGTGGCCCAAAATCGCGTTATGACGATCTGGAGCTATATGCCGCATGATTGAAAATTAAATTTGTTTGCTTTTGGGCTCCAGAAGGTGCCTCCAAAGTCTTTGGGTGGGCATAATACCCAAGGTGCTAAAACGGGTTAAAACCAGCTGGAGAATGTCTTTATTGGACTTCCTCAGCAGATAATGCACGGAGCAACGAGCTGCAGTTCTAACTGCAGTAACTCCTTTTAGCCACTAGATGACACTAGGTGCCTGTCAAATAGGTTATTACAGTAAGGAATACATTGGGAATATTCCAAAATATTTCTTCCTGTGTAATTAATTAAATACAATTTTATGAAACACCAGTGGTTCCTGACGGTGGATTTTTGGGAAATCGCTTGGTAGTGAAGGGGTTAAATAATCTGCTCCTCTGATCTGACATGTACCTGGCACAGAGATCTATACCATTGGAAATGTGACAGGGGACAATAGGAGAAACCCCTGCAGGTGCTCTGATTTTCCTCTCACTCGTTTATGGAACCCCCACATACTATATATCATTTTTCTCGCCATTAAATGGACTTTCTAAAGATACCATTATTTTCATCATATCGTATAATTTACTATAAAAAAATAAATGAAATATGATAAAAAAATGGAAAAAGCACACTTTGTCGAACTTTGACCCCCAAAATCTACAACCGCCAGAATAGACCCCGGCTAAATAGGTTTCAAACTTTGTCCTGAGTTTAGAAATACCCAATTTTTATGTTTTTTTTTTTTTGCTTTTTAACAACTGCTGAGCCATTTTACCTCTGTGTGCTGAGCTCATTTTTACCGTTTTATGCACATATATGTAAACGTGACTTGAAGTCCTATTTTATATTATAGCCAGACAAACAAACATTCTAAATAACCCACTTTTTTATTTTTCATTTTTGCAATTTTTTTGTACACCAAACATGCTCTGGCCTTTCCAATGATACCGAACTTGACCCTCTAACAGCCACGAATCAGGTGATATATGGTTCCGAAACTCGGCTATCTCCACTTGGCAGCTAGGGGGTTAACTGCGCAACTTACCTCATTGCACATATGGCAACAATGGCAGTAAGTGGGGGAGACCCTGGAGGCTTGGCTGAAATCCAAGATGTCAGCCACATCCAGGAGAGGTCCGCGATCCAGTGCTGGTTAGCGCCAAATTGTGGTCTGGCGCCTAAGAGGTTAAAGAGAAGCTCCGCTAGAAACGGCAGACTGTGCACTTTCCAGCAGTGTCTCTGTTTTTTTTCTATCTTTAGCTCTCCTGGAGGGAGAAGAGTCCAAATGACGCCCCCTTCCAGGTTCTCCCCGGCAAGCACCGAAGGGCACCTTAAACTGATGTAATTGCACCTGGCGTTGAAGCAGGGATGTGCAGTCAGGGGTGTCAGTCAGGCCTCCCCTGCCATTCCAGTAAATGAATGTGCTCATTGTGCTTTAATGACATGCATGTATATTTAATCTGTAAATAAAATGTTATTGAAAAAAGTTCTCATACCTCTCCATGCTCCCTCGCTGTGCTTCTCTGTCCTCCGCTTTTTTCCACCCCGTACTTTCAGTTTGCCAACTGCTGTGTGTGATTCACTACACAGACAGCAGGGGCAGCACTAAGCCAGCATAGCCTATGCAATTTGCGCAGCTGAACGCTACGCTAATTGCGTAGCTCAAGCTGACTTCCTGGGTCTACGCTCTTCAGTGCCTCCAGAGGCACTGAGAGCAATTGAAAGCTTGAGCAAATGGGAAAGCTCCATTGGTCTCAAGCAATTTTTTTTTTTTTTTAAAAAACGCCCCCCCATGGGAGGCAGAGTTACCCATGGATTGATTGATGCAGGACAGTCATGTGACTGTCCTCGCCAGTCGTGATGGAGGGGCGGGCAGGCAGAGCTCCGCAGTCAGCATGTTTGTAATAGCGCCCTCTATTAGTCAGTATTGTAAGGGCATGCTCTTAGAACTGTAAAAAAAATACAAACTTTCCTTTCTAAATAGTGAAACTCTATTCTCCTATATAACGATAATCAAATGCGTAAATTTTGACTGCGTAACCCTGTGTATATCTGGCTCTGATACTAGCCAGTGCCTCACCAGCCACTGACCTCACCGCAAGTCACTGCGTTGAAGTCAGTGCGACGGCTGGGGCCCATAAAACCGTTGGTCTGACTTTAAGTCAGACCAACGTGGGACCCCGGCCAGAGAAGTGAGTATAGGTAGGGAGGGGGGTTAGAGGACCATGACATGGTATGTCCTTGGGCCTTAACGGGAGTCTTTCCCAGGACGTAGCATATATGTCATTGGTCCTCAAGGGGTTAATAACTGCATTCAAACCCATAAAGACTGTATAAAAGTAGAGATAAGCTCCGTCCCGACCACAGTAAATCTGTCAGGTTATGGAGAGACGGTTAATGCAAGCAAAATGCCTTCACGGAGGGCGAGGAGGTGGGTGATCGTAATGTAATATGCTGCAATACCAAGCTGAGCAAGATACAAAAAGATCAAAGGAAACACTTTGAAACACACGACACGTTATTACACAGCAAGTATTAAAAAAATGGATAAAACTGTAACCAAATCTCTGTTACTAAGTCCTAGTCATTAACCGAATAACAGATTTATGGGGATGATAACAACGTGGGAGAACGGATTTGTGTTTAACGTCAAGAGAACTAAACTTAAAAACATATTATACTTATTATATTTCATAAAAGAAAAAGAACTCAATGTGGGAGATCATTCACTAAACAGCGGCTTGTGATGCAGAACCAAAACTTTAGAAAAGCTCCATTTTTCCCCATTTTTCTACATTTCAAGCTTAGCTGTTCGAGATACATTTTGCTTCTTTTTATTTAGACGATCTTTGTGAAAAAGCAAACAACCTTGCTCACTCTTCCTGTTGGGCCAATGACTTGTGAGCCAAGAAGGTCGATTCACAAAGGGTCTTTTCACTTCGGCGCATTTCAGCTCGCTACGGCGATTCCATTTCACCAAAATTTCAGTGAATTCCCTATTCTCCTAATAGGATTATAAATCAATAGAATATGTCCAAATAATATCACTGCGGAAGACATGTGGGGACGCTATATGCAGAGGACTTGCCCAATGCTCACACGTTTTCCGCTAAGTGGGCTCTCCTTCCCATACTCACCTCTCTCCTCCGGGGTTATGCGGCAATCTTGGAATCATGGAAGTCAGACGCTGCTTTAAAACCCCTCCCGGCGTGATGACATCATTTTCAGGCTGCCCCCCGGCAAAGCCGGAAGAGCGTCTGAAAGGAGGGTGGTCCTTTGGACCTTTCTCCCTCCCGATTGGGAGGAAATTAAAGTCAAAGACAGGCACTGCTGGAAAGGGCAGAGCCTGCCGTTTCAAGCGATGCCTGTCTTTAACCCTTGCGGTGTTGGTCTACGATCTGGCACCATACAGTATACATATTAACAGAAAATGAATATATTCAATATGTTACATGTTTACAAGTGCATTCTGTATATAGTCACTATGTTACATGTTTACAGGTGCATTCTGTATATAGTCACTATGTTACATGTTTACAGGTGCATTCTGTATATAGTCACTGTGTTACATGTTTACAGGTGCATTCTGTATATAGTCACTGTGTTACATGTTTACAGGTGCATTCTGTATATAGTCACTATGTTACATGTTTACAGGTGCATTCTGTATATAGTCACTATGTTACATGTTTACAGGTGCATTCTGTATATAGTCACTATGTTACATGTTTACAGGTGCATTCTGTATTGAAATGTAGACAGATGCGCGGTTATAGAGAGCTTTGTAAGTGAGGACCAGTATTTTGAAGTGGATTCTAAAGGAAACAGGAGCCAGTGTAGAGATTGACAAAGGGGTGAGATGTGAGAGGTGAGGTGTGAGAGTTGCGGGAGGTGAGGTGTATGAGTCTGGCACTGGCGTTCATAACAGACTGCAGAGGGAGAATCTGGGATATTTTAAGGCCAGAGAGAAGAAGGTTACAGTATTCAAGGCGGGAGATAATAAGCACTTGGATGAGCATTTTAGCAGAGTCCTGATAAAGACAGGGATGGTTAGGAGCAATGTTTTTTTTAGGTGGAAGTAGCAAGATTTGGTTAGTGACTGAATGTGAGGAGTGAAGGAGAGATCGGCGTCCAAGAGGTCCCCGAGGTAATGAGCCTGAGAGCTAGAAGTAATGGTGGCACCATTCACCTGAAGGGAAATGGGCGAAAGAATGGAGGATTTAGAGGGAGGGAAAACGAGAAGTTCAGTTTTAGAGAGGTTGAACTTTAGGAAACGAGTAGTCATCACGTCGGAGACAGCCGATAGGCCGGGAGTAACCCGTTCCAACACCGGAGGAGAGAGATCGAGGGAGATAAGGTAGATTTGGGTGTTATCACCATAGAGATGATATTGTAGTCCATGGGAAGAAATGAGGTTGCCAAGAGAGGCGGTATAGATCGAGAAGAGTAGGGGACCCAAACCAGAACAGAGCCTTGAGGTACCCCAACTGAGAGAGGAACCAGGTGTGAAGAGACACCAGCGATGGAGACACTGTAGGAACAAAGAGAGAGATAAGAAGAGAACCAGGAGAGAGCTGCGTCACTGAGGCCAAATTGAAGAGCAGGAGAGGGCGGCCAACAGTGTTGAATACAGTGGAAAGGTCAAGAAGAATAAGGAGGGAGAAGAGACCTTTGGTTTTAGCTGCAACTAAATCGACTTTTTTTTAAATTAAAATTGAGTCAACTACTTCAATCTTTTGTCCAGTTTCGTGTATTCCAAAAATACTGACACATTTCCCCACACATAACTGACAGTGAATCGAGTATACTGCGGACTGCGGAATGTCTTGTGACCCTGTGATGCAAACTGCACTGCGAGCTTATCGGAATATTAAGACGTTTATAGAATCTATCATTTAATGTACTTATTAAAAATGTGGATTAAAGCTTCCCCAAAGCACATTTCTCTGTATTCACTCCTATATGTAATTTTTAATTGCTGATTTGTATTTATTATTTCTCTTATGTGGGAGGTAAAGCCATGTCCTGTGTATCACAGATATCTGAATATATCCAGAGATAAAAGGCCTTCCGTTCTATGTAATGCGCTCCCTTAAGTTTTTTTTTATGGTATGTGCATTTGAAATTCCTTAAGTCCTCTCATGGTATAAGATGTCTGGATAAGGGGCTTTTGATGTGGCTGCTTGTAATTGTGGACGCATTCCACGTTATAATTAGTCGAATTGCAAAGTATTAAGTTGTTCTAGTCGCTCAGCGGGGAAACTTGTCTTCATTATCTTCGCAAAGATCACAACATGAACTAATGAAACTCATGTTGTAGAAACGCTTGATTCCAAGGGCAGCATTCATTATTGAGCATCAGTGAAACAACATGGTCTTGGATGATCTTCCTTCTTCATATTCCACCAATAGATTGTGTCAACCACATGAGTAAAAATGGCAACAGGTACTTCAGAAGAAATACTGGGATTTATTGAAGGATACGCAACATTTTTAACACTGACCTTTGTCAAGCTTGAGTACTATGTATGTACACAAGTTCCGTAGCGCCTGCGCAGAGTGATTGATCGGAGCTGCACGCGCATGCACAGATCTGATCCGTCACTGCCTCTCTCAGAATGCTCGCTACAGAAATCGGCCTCAGGGGGCGCTGATTGAGCAGCCTGCCCCGTAAGGCAGCACTCAGCCCCTGGATACTTGCAGCAGCGCTAACGTGGCACCCCGAGCATCCCCTCCTGGAGTCCATAGGACCATCACATGATCTCGCTAGATCCTGTTGGTTCGTGTAGTGATCCCAGAGGTAGACTGAAGGCTTTTTCCCCCAGTCTCCCTCTGCTCTGCTCCCGGCAATCAGAAGAGGCAGATCGAGGTTCTGTTCTCGCCATGGGATGAGAGGTGAGTTTCTGATTTTTTTGGGGGGGCGGGGGGTTGCAGCTGCTGCTAACTGATTCCGAAGAAGCAGTATCTGTTAGCACCGGCTTCTAACTGTGGTTAACTTTTTAGTTAGTCACAGAGGGGGGAAATTAACTGGGTGGAGTAGAGGTAACATCACTGCTCTATAACCATGGAGTCCATGGAGACACAGGTTCAAATCCCAACAAGAGCACCTCTCCAGTAAGTGTCTTTGGGCAAGACACCTAACGGTACATACTCGCCACCCAGGACATACTGAAAACGAGAGAAATCTCAATGTATCCGTCCTGGAAAAAATGAAAAGACAGATAAGTGAAAATTATTACAAAATGAGACGTATATATTTAAGTTTTTTTTGCCTCATTTAATACACCTCTATATGGGCGCCTTTAGTTGCACAAAGCACATCAAGACGGTGCTGGATTTCTTGCCATGTTGGCTGTAGCTTCCCCTCATCAATGGTGGCATCAGTGATCCTCTGCTTCAGATTAGTGACGTCCCTTTGTTTCTTTGTTCCATACACCATGGGCCCTATAACATTCTTAACACAAAAACGCACGCTAAACGCGTGTTTTTTTGCACGAAGCGCTAAACGTTAACGCACAAAAATCACCGCTGGAATTACAATCCTCGCGCATTTTTTCATCCGTCGGGAAATTGCGCTCGTAAAACCGACGTGCAAAAATGCGCAAAGTACCGTTGCGGGCAGAAATCAGTGAGCGCAAGGTAATTTTTAACGTGAGTCCATCAGACGAACGCATTTTGTGCGGACTGCACACAACAGACGTACGTTCTGATGGAGGACAAGGTAGTGGCTGTCAGTTTTGATGGATCTAGTGAAAAAAAACGTGCGCATCGACTTTCTCTGTTATGAATTCGCAGTTTGGTACGGTCAGGTTGTTACAATTTGCCGTTACCACCAGCTTTTCAAAGACGTTAAATTAAAATGATGCGCACAACCGCTCTAAATTTTGCGCTAAGATTGTAATACCATGCGCGCACCAGCGCACAAACGCATTGTTAAATATAGGATGCGCACACTAAATTGCGCTCGCAAAGGGTTAGCGCAGCGTCCCTCGCGTTACATGTAAATGCGCATTTTGTAATACGACGTAATACATCGTAATACGACGTTCAGCGCAAAGGGTTTTGCCCCTTACGTTAATGCGTTTTTTGCACGCGCGCACAATTGTGCGCGAAGAATGTAATAGGGGCCCATGTCTTTAACATAACCTCATAGAAAGAAGTGGAGGGGGGTGATATCTGGTGAACGAGGTGGCCAGGGAATTGGGTCACCCCTTCCAATCCACCGCTCTGGAAATGTTTCATTTAGGAACCCACCAACATGCCGTCCCCAATGTGGTGGTGCAGCATCTTGCTGGAAAGTGATGGTTGGTTGAAGGTCATGTAGTTGTGGTGCCGCGTATTCCGTCAAAAGGTCAAGGTGAACATTTGCAGTAATTGACGTCTCGCCGAAGAAAAACAGACCGATGATTCGATTGCACATGATCCCACACCGCACACTAATCTAAAGCAGAGGATCACTGACGCCACCATTGATGAGGGGAAGCTACAGCCAACATGGCAAGAAATCCAGCACCGTCTTGATGTGCTTCGTGCAACTAATGACGCCCATATAGAGGTGTATTAAATGAGGCAAAAAAACTGAAATATATACGTCTCATTCTGTAATAATTTTCACTTATCTGTCTTTTCATTTTCACAATCTTCGATGCTCTAACGGGTTTTTAAAGCCGTTAGCATTCGGAGTGTAATATTGGCCACTTAACCTAACGTTAACGCTCACTTAGCTTTACGCTAACGTTAGCATTGAGATAGTAATAGGGCTCTCCTGTGAGTTTTAGCGTTTGGCACGTTACTAACACTTCATGTAACACGTGCATCGTATGTAGAGTTTACACCAACAACGTTACGCAATGATCT
Source organism: Leptobrachium leishanense (assembly GCA_009667805.1). Lineage (NCBI taxonomy): Eukaryota > Metazoa > Chordata > Amphibia > Anura > Megophryidae > Leptobrachium > Leptobrachium leishanense. The sequence goes on along the minus strand of CM019069.1, from coordinate 12,091,832 downwards.
CTGGCGGCAGGATCACTTCCTGCACTTATTAAAATGAGGAATAATCCCCGGTGAGAATGATCCATTGTAGAAAGTTATGAATCATCTTCCAATTCAAAGCATTCCATTTATTTATAAACATATTGATCCAGGAAGATAATGTATCATTGATGTAATATATTAAAACATTTAATACAGATAACAGTTTTCTGTTTGACAATAAGAGGTGCGCTTCTAATATGTATTATTATTTATGACAGGATCATGAGTGCCAGTGGTTCAGGAATGGTGGGGCCATAGAAGCAGCTTCAATCCATAAGCAGCAACAGGATGAGGATGGAGAGGCGATACAACGTAATGGACGTTTAGCACGTTTAAGATATATGGACCTTCATTATTTATTATCAATAAGACTTGCTCTGCCGGAGTAATCCACCCGTTTCATATCTCAGGGGATACTTAATCACGGGGTGTCAGCGTAACAGATGCTGGAGTGTTTAAGGAACAGGCTCAACCAATGATTAATTACCCTTGTAATTTAACCCTCTGGGAGCCAATTAAAAAAAGAATAGAGGATGCGGAGGCTGATCATGTTTTCAGACGCCTTAAATGCCGCAACTGCTGCGCAATAATAAACACTGAATGCGATGTGTGTAAATCTGCAGCAAACCTTTTAATAGCTGGATAGTGGAATCACGGCGAATGTCAGTGTGGAATGACGATAAATACAGAAACTGCTATGAAAAGCAGAACACTGGAAATATACATATATCTATCTATCCCATATCTATCTATCTATCTATCCCATATCTATCTATCTATCTATCTATCTATCTATCTATCTATCTATCCCATATCTATCTATCTATCTATCTATCTATCTATCTATATATATATCTATCTATCCCATATCTATCTATCTATCCCATATCTATCTATCTATCTGTCTATCTATCCCATATCTATCTATCTATCTATCTATCCCATATCTATCTATCTATCTATCTATCTATCTATCTATCTATCCCATATCTATCTATCTATCTATCTATCTATCTATCTATCTATCTATCTATCCCATATCTATCTATCTATCTATCTATCTATCTATCTATCTATCTATCTATCTATCCCATATCTATCTATCTATCTATCTATCTATCTATCTATCTATCCCATATCTATCTATCTATCTATCCCATATCTATCTATCTATCTATCTATCTATCTATCTGTCTATCTATCCCATCTATCTATCTATCTATCTATCTATCTATCTATCTATCTATCTATCTATCTATCTATCTATCCCATATCTATCTATCTATCCCATATCTATCTATCTATCTATCTATCTATCTATCTATCTATCTATCTATCTATCTATCTATCTATCCCATATCTATCTATCTATCTATCTATCTATCTATCTATCTATCTATCTATCTATCCCATATCTATCTATCTATCTATCTATCTATCTATCTATCTATCTATCTATCTATCTATCTATCTATCTATCTATCCCATATCTATCTATCTGTCTATCTATCCCATATCTATCTGTCTATCTATCCCATATCTATCTATCTATCTATCTATCTATCCCATATATATCTATCTATCTATCTGTCTATCTATCTATCTATCTATCTATCTATCTATCTATCTATCTATCCCATATCTATCTATCTATCTATCTATCTATCTATCTATCTATCTACCCCATATCTATCTATCTATCTATCTATCTATCTATCTATCTATCTATCTATCTATCTATCTATCTATCTATCCCATATCTATCTATCTATCTATCTATCTATCTATCTATCCCATATCTATCTATCTATCTATCTATCTATCTATCTATCTATCTATCTATCTATCTATCCTATATCTATCTATCTATCTATCTATCTATCTATCTATCTATCTATCTATCTATCTATCTATCCTATATCTATCTATCGCATATCTATCTATCCAATATCTATCTATCCCATATCTATCTATCTATCCCATATCTACCTATCTATCCCATATCTATCTATCCCATATCTATCTATCCCATATCTATCTATCTATCTATCTATCTATCTATCCCATATCTATCTATCTATCTATCTATCTATCTATCTATCTATCTATATATCCCATATCTATCTATCTATCTATCTATCTCTATCTATCTATCTATCTATCTATCTATCTATCCATCCAATATCTATCTATCCCATATCTATCTATCCATCCAATATCTATCTATCTCATATCTATCTATCTGTATCTATCTATCTATCTATCTATCTATCTATCTATCTATCTATCTATCTATAGAAACATAGAAACATAGAAAAATGTCGGCAGATAAGAACCTTTCGGCCCATCTAGTCGCCCAATTACAGGGATACTTTACCTGGATTTATCTTTTGTTTAGGATAGCCTTATGCCTATCCCATGCCTGCTTAAATTCAATTACTGTTTTGGCCTCTACTACTTCTACTGGAAGACTGTTCCATGTATCCACCACCCTCTCAGTAAAATAATGCTTTCTGATGTTACTTTTAAACCTTTGCCCCTCTAATCTAAGACTATGTCCTCTTGTTTTGCTACTTTTTTCCTTTTAAATATACTCCCTTCCTCTACCTTGTGGATTCCCTTTACGTATTTAAATGTTTCTATCATATCTCCTCTGTCTCGTCTTTTTTCCAAGCTGTACATGTTAAGATCATTAAGCCTTTCCTGGTAACTTTTCTCCTTCAAGCCGTACACCATTTTAGTAGCCCTTCTCTGAACTCTCTCTAAGATGTCTATATCCTTCTGGAGATACGGTCTCCAGTACTGCACACAGTACTCCAAGTGAGGTCTCACCAGTGCTCTGTACAGTGGCATGAGCACTTCCCTTTTCCTACTGCTAATACCTCTCCCTACACAACCAAGCATTCTGCCAGCATTTCCTGCTGCTCTATTACATTGACTACTTACCCTTAGATCCTCTGAAATAATGACCCCTAAATCCCAACCCTCAGATGTTGAGGTTAGGACTGTATCAAATATTCTATATTCAGCCCTTAGGTTTTTACGTCCCAGGTGCATTATCTTGCACTTATCCACATTAAAACTCAATTGCCACAGCTCCGACCATTTTTTTAGTTTACCTAAATCATTTGTCATTTGGCTGATCCCTCCAGGAACGTCAACCCTGTTGCAAATCTTTGTGTCATCAGCAAAAAGACATACTTTTCCATTAATACCTTCTGCAATATCACTAATAAAAATATTAATTAGAATGGGTCCAAGTACTGACCCCTGAGGTACCCCACTGGTAACAAGACCTTGCACCGAATAAACTCCATTTACCACAACCCTCTGTTGTCTGTCACTCAGCCACTGCCTAATCCATTCAACAATATTGGAATCCAAGCTCAAAGATTGCAATTTATTGATAAGCTTCTATGCGGAACAGTATCAAAAGCCTTACTGAAATCTAAATAAGCAATGTCTACTGCACCACCTGTGTCTATTATTTTTGTTACCCAATCAAAAAAATCAATAAGATTAGTTTGGCATGATCTCCCTGAGGTAAACCCATGTTGTTTCTGATCCTGTAATCTATGTGTTTTTAGATGTTCAACAATCCTTTCCTTTAACATGGTTTCCATTAATTTCCCCACTACTGACGTAAGACTAACTGGCATATAGTTCCCAGATTCCTCCCTACAACCCTTCTTGTGAATGGGCACAACATTTGCTAATTTCCAGTCTTCTGGGACGACTCCCGTTAGCAAGGATTGGTTAAATAAATCTGTTAACAGTTTTGCTATTACATCACTGAGCTCTTTTAATAATTTAGGGTGGATCCCATCAGGCCCCATTGACTTATTTGTCTTTACTTTAGACAGCTGCTGTAGAACCTCCTCCTCTGTAAACTGATATGTAATTGTTTCGTTAGTGTTTCCTCCTAACTGAGGTCCCTTTCCTTCCTTTTCTTCTGCAAAGACTGAACAAAAATATTCATTGAGGCAGTCAGCGAGACTTTTATCCTCTTCTACATACCTTCCTTCCTTTGTTTTTAATCTAACTAATCCCTGTTTTACTTTTCTTTTCTCGTTTATGTGTCTAAAAAATGTTTGTCCCCCTTTTTTACTGACTGAGCTATTTTCTCTTCTGCGTGTGCTTTGGAAGCCCTTATAAATTGCTTTGCCTCTTCTGGTTTGCCTATCTTCTTCACGCTGAGTTGTTTTATAATTATTGAATGCTATCTTTTTGTTCTTCACTATTTTGGCCACTTCTGCAGAGTACCACAGTGGTTTCTTCCCTTTTTTGTTTTTGCTAACAAGTCGAATGCAATTGCCTGTGGCCTTCAATAATGCTTCCTTTAAATAATCCCATTTCTCCTGGACTCCCTTTAAACTCCTCCAGCCTGATAATGACTCCTTCACACAAAATCTCATTTTAGAAAAATCTGTTTTTTTAAAGTCTAAAACTTTTGTTTTTGTGTGGTGCGGCTCAATCCCTGTTCTTATATTAAACCATACTGACTGGTGATCACTAGATCCCAAATTTTCACCTACAACAACGTCTGATACCAAACCTCCATTTGTGAGTATTAAATCCAATATGGCCTCTTTACGGGTCGGCTCCTCAACTACTTGTGTTAGAGATAATCCCAGTAGGGAGTTTAGAATATTTGTACTCCTGGTGCACCAGCTGTTTTGGTTTTCCAGTTCACATCAGGAAGATTAAAGTCCCCCATGATAATAACTTCCCCCTTCATTGCCATTTTGGCTATTTCCTCAAGCAGCAGATTGTCTAGCTCTTCTACTTGTCCAGGGGTCTATAGATCACACCTACACGAGCTACTGTATGATTGCCAAATGTTAGCGTAACCCAAACTGACTCTATGTTCACCTCGCTCACTTTTATTTGGTTCGTTTATATGTTGTTTTTCACATACAGGGCCACTCCTCCTCCTTTCCTACCTTCTCTGTCTTTTCTATATAAAGAGTACCCCGGTATTGTTATGTCCCAGTTATTTTTCTCACTGAACCATGTCTCAGTAACCGCAACTAAATCTACTTTTTCAGCTGCCATCATTGCCTCCAGTTCATTGATTTTATTGACTAAACTGCGAGCATTTATAGACACAACTCTGAGCTTGTCCTTTTTTTCCCCGCATGTTGCTTGCACCCGCCGATTCAGTTTTGGGGGACAATCAGGCAGATTGTTTTTTACCCTTTTGTCCCCCCCTCCTATCTATCTATCTATCTATCTATCTATCTATCTATCTATCTATCTATCTATCTATCTATCTATCTATCTATCTCATATCTATCTATCTATCTATCTATCCCATATCTATCTATCTATCTATCTATCTATCTCTATCTATCTATCTATCTATCTATCCCATATCTATCTATCTATCTCATATCTATCTATCTATCTATCTATCTATCTATCTATCTATCTATCTATCTATCTATCTCATATCTATCTATCTATCTATCTATCTCATATCTATCTATCTATCTATCTATCTATCTATCTATCTATCTATCTATCTATCTATCTATCCATATCTATCTATCTATCTATCTATCTATCTATCTATCTATCTATCTATCTATCCTATATCTATCTATCTATCTCTATCTATCTATCTATCTATCTATCTATCTATCTATCCCATATCTATCTATCTATCTCATATCTATCTATCTATCTATCTATCTATCTATCTATCTATCTATCTATCTATCTATCTCATATCTATCTATCTATCTATCTATCTCATATCTATCTATCTATCTATCTATCTATCTATCTATCTATCTATCTATCTATCTATCTATCTATCCCATATCTATTATCTATCTATCTATCTATCTATCTATCTATCTATCTATCCTATATCTATCTATCTATCTATCTATCTATCTATCTATCTATCTATCTATCTATCTATCTATCCTATATCTATCTATCTATCTATCTATCTATCTATCTATCTATCTATCTATCCTATATCTATCTATCTATCTATCTATCTATCTATCTATCTATCTATCTATCTATCTATCTATCTGTCTCATATCTTTTGACATCTGTGTATCTATTCATCTCTAGATTTATCTTTCTGTCCATCTCTGTCTATTTCTAAATATTATCTATCAATCCATCACTCTCATAGCTATAACTTAACTCATATTTATTTATTTTATTTATAAAGGATTTTACAGGAAGGATACATTGAGATTTCTCTCGCTTTCAAGTATGTCCTGGGTTCAACAGCATTGAAATTTTACAATTGTCATATCTATTTATCCATTTATCCATCCAACTGTATCTATTATTATTATTGTTATTATTGTCGTCATTTATATGGCGCCAACAGTTTCCGCAACGTTTTACAATAACCAAAGGTAAAAGATACATATAAACGGACATAGGATGGAAACGAGAGGTGTAGAGGGCCCTGATCATAGGATCTTACAATCTAGAGGGATTGGGGGTTGAGGAAGACAAGAGGAGTTTATTTTACTGCATGACAGGATCATTAGTGCCAGTGGTTTGGGAATGGTGGGGACATAGAAGCAGCTTCAATCATGTCTGAGCAGGTGAGCAGAGGGCTGAGTTGCATCAGTGATGTGGTACATAATCTGAAGAGATGGGTTTTTTGAGGGATTTCTTGAAGATCTGAAGATCAGGTGAGAGTTTGATAGGACGAGGCAAGTCATTCCACAGGACCGGAGCTGCTGAGAGAAGTCTTGGAGGCGAGAGTTGGCATTGCAGATGTAGGCAGATGACGGTACGTCCAATGAAAATTTAATGGTCATTTTCGGATTCAGCATGCAAAAAAACATTAAAGAGAGCCAAAATTATGAAAAAGTTTTTGTTTATGGTTGACCTGTGTTATCTATGTATCCATCTATTTGTATCTACCTATAAATCCGTCTTATTTCTATCCATACCTGCAGTCTATTTATAATGTATCACATATGTGTCATTTGTAGCATTCATGGATGAATAATGCCACCTTCTCAGATGCTTTTAGAAAGTGAGCCATTCGATGAAAGTCAGAATGCTATGCTTAGTGCTTCGTGTCATTCTGCTTCTCCATCTCTCGGCCATGTTTACAACCTATGATTTCTCAGAATATCACATTACTCTAAGTGGTAGAAGAACCCAGATGTAACGATTGACATAAAGGACAAATATGTCCCAAATTGCCTAAAAACACATGAATGTCATTTTTTAAAAACATCTTAACGCTCACTGTACAACATGTCAGAACCCAACCCTTAGAAACACTACTATCATATAATAACCTGTAGCAGCAGAGAATTGTCAGCAATGATCGTAGAAACTCATGTATCAAGGACACGTCAACAACCAGAAAGTATACAGTAACGCTCTAACACAATCATTACTCAGCCGTAATAAAGGCTCGGGGTTATATGATATTGCCTTTCAATGGATGTTTTATCAAGATAACCTTCCAGAACAATTAACAGTTAACCGTCTCACTACCAGAAGGTCTACACTACACATTAATAGGACGTCTTACTTAAACACACGGAAGCTTACTTTGTCTAATAATTGAGATCAACCAACTGGCTTATTGTCCTTTTGACCTAATAGTACTTTATCTTTTTATTTTCCTGTTTATTTGTTGTTGTTTTTTGTTTAGTTTTAAAATCAGTTGTTGAAATAATTCTGTAAGATTTACCAGCGCAGTATTCAATAGCTTAGTTCAGTTCTTAACGGAACTAACTTTTGGACAAAGATAAATACTTTGATATGTTTAGTTTTGCATTGTTTCATTATATACTTTTGATCGTTTAGTTTTGCTCTGTTTTGGAATTGCCAAATTGATTGTGCTGTTGATTTTGTGCAACAAATTACAAATGTAACAGTAACACACACTATTGTGCTGCCATGAAAACAAATACAAAGCAAGCAACGCTCAAGACAGCTCCAAAATATTTAAATAAATATATTAAAATCTGTGATTCGCTGCAAATCTCTCATACATATTTATAAATATCTATCTATATCTGTATTTATATATATATATATGCCGGCTATTGAATATGGAGATGCAGTGTATGTAGCCACCCCACAAACACACCTCCAGAAACTTACTACATTGTATAACTCATTCTGCCGCTTTGTGCTACAATGTAACAACACGACCCACCATTGCGACATGTTAAAAGAGCTAAACTGGCCGTTGCTGGAATCTAGATGCACTCTTCAACTTTCCAACCTGGGGCCACATTACAATCTTGACGCTAACGATAGTTGCGGTGACTGTCTACGGCATATTATAATCCAAACGCAAACGGTTTAAGTAACATGTTTGCGTTTGGTATTTTACGCTCCTCTACGCGAGGTTACTGCACTTTGCGCTCCCTATACTTAACATGGGGAGTGCAAAGTGTTAATCAGCATTAGGATTACAAACTCCTAACGCTGATTAACGTCCGGCTCTGGTTAGCGGAAAGTTAACCAGAGCCAGGACTTGGTGTTAACGGATTCCGCTTCTGCAGCCAAAAAAATGTAAAAATCTAATTGTATACTCACCTCCTGTCCCGCGGCTCCAACTGCCTCCTCCGTTCAGTGGGAGCAGGGAAAGACTAGGGGAAAAAGTCCCCCAGTCTCTCCCTGCATATCAGTACGCCGACCGGCCGGATCTCGAGAGGCGAGATCCGGCAGGTCATGTGACCGCCGGCGTCTGGCTCAATGGAATCCTATGGACTCCGTCAAGTGGATGCTCGTGGCGGTGCTCAGCATCCAGGGGCTTTGCGTGCGGTAACAATGCAGGCAGCTTTTTAAGCGCCTGCATTGTAATTTCACGCTAAAACAGGGGCGGTATGGAGAAAACTGTGGGCCCCTGGCGTTTAAGAGCTTTTATGGGAAGCTACCACTCTACCTGAATAGACAGCTTCCCCCAGCAGCCCCCTCATCCTATAACCTCCGATCCAGGACCTGCACCTTACTTGCAATACCACAATTCAAAAAGAAAGTGGCTCAATCCTTTTCCTACAGAGCACCGCAATTATGGAATAACCTCCCAGACGCCATCAACTCTTCCCCCAGTCTAAAGTCACTCAAGAGCTCCCTATAAGCATATCTCAATACAGAATGCACCTGTAAACATGTAACATAGTGACTATATACAGAATGCACCCGTAAACATGTAACACAGTGACTATATACAGAATGCGCCTGTAAACATGTAACACAGTGACTATATACAGAGTGTACCTGTAAACATGCAACATAGTGACTATATACAGAATGCACCTGTAAACATGTAACATAGTGACTATATACAGAATGCACCTGTAAACATGTAACATAGGGACTATATACAGAATGCACCTGTAAACATGTAACAGTGACTATATACAGAATCCACCTGTAAACATGTAACATAGTGACTATATACAGAATGCACCTGTAAACATGTAACATAGTGACTATATACAGAATGTACCTGTAAACATGTAACATAGTGACTATATACAGAATGCGCCTGTAAACATGTAACATAGTGACTATATACAGAATGCACCTGTAAACATGTAACAGTGACTATATACAGAAAGCGCCTGTAAACATGTAACAGTGACTATATTCAGAATGCGCGTGTAAACATGTAACATAGTGACTATATACAGAATGCGCCTGTAAACATGTAACATAGTGACTATATACAGAATGCACCTGTAAACATGTAACATAGTGACTATATACAGAATGCGCCTGTAAACATGTAACATAGTGACTATATACAGAATGCGCCTGTAAACATGTAACACAGTGACTATATACAGAATGCACCTATAAACATGTAACATAGTGACTATATACAGAATGCACCTGTAAACATGTAACACAGTGACTATATACAGAATGCACCTGTAAACATGTAACATAGTGACTATATACAGAATGCACCTGTAAACATGTAACAGTGACTATATACAGAAAGCGCCTGTAAACATGTAACATAGTGACTATATACAGAATGCACCTGTAAACATGTAACATAGTGACTATATACAGAATGCACCTGTAAACATGTAACACAGTGACTATATACAGAATGCACCTGTAAACATGTAACATAGTGACTATATACAGAATGCACCTGTAAACATGTAACATAGTGACTATATGCAGAATGCACCTGTAAACATGTAACACAGTGACTATATACAGAATGCAACTGTAAACCTGTAACACAGTGACTATATACATAATACACCTGTAAACATGTAACATAGTGACTATATACAGAATGCACCTGTAAAGTAAACATGTAACATACAGGGTTATTCAAAGAGATCCGAATTGCTTGTGAAAGGTAACCGAGCAGTGAAAATCAGCGTTCGGTTACCTTTCCTGACCATTCGGCTATCCAGAGAGCAGGCAATTCACCAAATCCTGGCGAATTGCCTGCACATACGGTGCCTGTTCGGTGCCTGTTCGAGGGCAGTGAAACCCCATGAAAAGCACTGCTTCGGCTATTCAGAGAACACAAACCAGCAGTGAAAGGTTCCCCTAATGCCCTGCCATTCGGTGGTTTAATTTGGCAAGTTTATTCAGGAGAATTCCATAGGCTTCAATGTTAAAAATATTCCCGTTTTAATTCAATATCTAATAAACCGTTCATTATAAAATTCTGCAGCAAAAAAGTCTCTTTATTTATAGATTTTTTAGGATACTTTAAGCATTTTTCTGAATTTTTTTTTTTTTTTTAAAAGTCAGATTTTTTTTTTGATTTTTTTTCAGTTTACTTATTTTTTTTGTAACAGCCCTCTTTATTATCATTCCCTGGACCTCCTGTGTAAATTTCAGACATTTTCGCTCAGTGGTTTCTTTGCAAACAGCGTTTCATTTTCCCAGATTCATACAAATGGTTTTGCTAATTTATTCACTGCCTCCTCTACGTCACAGCTGCTTCGGCTCTGTGTGATTCGGCTCCTGTTCGGCTTCTTCGAAGGTTAATCCAGATGTTTTTGCTTGTTTTCAGCGTGCATTCGGTTAGTTTTCATCGGGTTTGCGGTGACTTTTCCCTGCATTTCGGGGACCCTGTGCTGTTTGCTGAATACACCGCAGGGTCACCGAAATGCAATCGGCAAAAGGAACCGAATTGAAGAGAACGAAAAGTCACTGAACGTGCGGTGACTTTTCGAATCTCTTTGGATAACCCTGATAGTGACTATATACAGAATGCGCCTGTAAACATGTAACACAGTGACTATATACATAATACACCTGTAAACATGTAACACAGTGACTATATACAGAATGCACCTGTAAACATGTAACATAGTGACTATATACAGAATGCGCCTGTAAACATGTAACATAGCGACTATATACAGAATGTGCCTGTAAATAAACATGTAACATAGTGACTATATACAGAATGTGCCTGTAAACATGTAACATAGGGACTATATACAGAATGCACCTGTAAACATGTAACACAGTGACTATATACAGAATGCACCCGTAAACATGTAACATAGCGACTATATACAGAATGTGCCTGTAAACATGTAACATAGGGACTATATACAGAATGCACCTGTAAACATGTAACATAGGGACTATATACAGAATGCACCTGTAAACATGTAACATAGGGACTATATACAGAATGCACCTGTAAACATGTAACATAGTGACTATATACAGAATGCACCTGTAAACATGTAACACAGTGACTATATACAGAATGCCCCTGTAAACATGTAACACAGTGACTATGTACAGAATGCACCTGTAAACATGTAACACAGTGACTATATACAGAATGCACCTGTAAACATGTAACATAGGGACTATATACAGAATGCACCTGTAAACATGTAACATAGTGACTATATACAGAATGCACCTGTAAACATGTAACACAGTGACTATATACAGAATGCACCTGTAAACATGTAACACAGTGACTATGTACAGAATGCACCTGTAAACATGTAACATAGTGACCATATTTCCTAGGTTAATCTGCATATTTGTGTTTTGTTTTTAATATCTTGCATTTATTACTTTGTATTTCTGTAACAATTCAATGTTCTTGAACCCAGGACTTACTGAAAATGGGAGAAATCTCAATGTATCCTTCCTGGTAAAACACTTTATAAATAGATGAATAAATATAAAAGTAAATAATAATAGATAAATCTTTATATATACATAGATAAATAGTGATACAGAAAATAGGGACGTAATTGTCGAGTAACAAAACAAATCAGTTTATCATGAATAATTTCAAATAATTTTGTTATTAATTACAATTCGTTATGATTTTCGGTCCGTTATGTTCTATGTATCATACCGCTTCGTATTTCAGAATGTTCTGGTAATAACGAATCGTTAAAAACTCAGACAAATTGCAATTCATTACAAAACAAATTGCAATTGGTTGGCATTTGCTTCTCTGGTCTGGACAGTTGGAAGTTTCAAAACGTGTAGGATATCGGAAATGTTTAATTAAAAAAAAAGTGTCCAAGGTTTATTTTAAAGAAAAAATAAATGAACAGGAACATTTTTATTACAAGATACGATTTTGAAAGCTGGAATTGCTGAGCAGCAAACACATGGCTCATGGATAAAAATGCATATTTTTTCCTTTTTTTTTTTACTTTCAGCAGATTTTATAAGTATTTATCAGGAGGAATGGAGATTGGAGGGATCTGGATTTCTATACCCCTAGCAAGAGGTGCGGAGACTAGAGATTAATGGGTTTTTACACCCCTGAGTAAGGTATTAAGAGCAGAGCTGAATGAGTTTAAAAGTCCATAACTCGAGTCACTGGTTGACCATCACCATCACCATCACCATCACCATCACTCTCATCCTCAATAAAAGAAATGAGGGAGATTTGGTAATTTTGGCTGTTATCATGGCTCCTGTACTGCGACGCGAGGTAATAGACACTCCTGTATCCACGACCATTAATACTGTTGCTTTCTAAACACCACCTGCTGGTGAAATTAATACCCACGTGACCACCATGTGCTTCCTTGCAGGTCATGACGGGTGCAAGGCTAAAATGAAGCCAACCGCATCCCAGGCCTCTCTAAATCAAAGCCGAGCCGTGAGCGCATTAACCAATTCATCTTTCCTGAGGGTTCAGAAATCTCATTAATTCTCTAGAATTTTCTATTTGTTTCAGGCTCTCGCTGCTCTCCTGGTAACTATGAAATGTTTAATGATTTCCAAAAACACAAAGTGCACCCTGCAGATTCATCTATTTTATTGCATTCCAGGAACAGTTTGCACAGCTGCCATGATACGCTAGCCAAAGCATGTGCGCCGAGTGGGAATGGGAGCTGGCTTCTCCTTCCTATCAACATTTGGGTTCGATAACCGGTCCATGATGAGTCTACGAACCCTTCCAATAGGAAACGCAACACTCCGACCGTGGGGAGTAATCCAGCTACCCTTTCCTTCAAATTAATCCTGTTTACCAGGCTTCTGCCGGGGTGGTGACATAAGGGGATCATGCCGATATGACTCGTCATGGCTCAACAGAGATACGAGTCGGTCACGTTGACCTGTTACCCCTTTCACCGAACCAGAAGACGGAAGGAGAAACAGCCTGGGTTTATATTTTGGAGTATTTTCAAATGTGTTGACGTCAATGTTTTTATCCCTGAAGCCTGAATGATAACACCGGTTGACTTTTAACATGTTGCCGAATTGAACTTAATAAACCAAATGGAACGATTTGAGGGTTTTCATTTCAGACGCAGTGGAGCCGTCACTATTTGCAGACCACCTATACAGGGACCAGACTAAGATGGGGAAAATGGAGCTCCAGCTCCAGCCTCATGACTTAAAATAAGCCCACCGCAGCCAGGCAGGTGCTATTCGGCCCGCGGTCTTTTACGTTCGGATCCTGGATGCGTCAGGAAAATCCTGGTATTATATCATGGGAGCTCTGACTGAGAATCACGGAGCTGTACTTTAGGGAGAAGAGGTCTGGGCGCGTGAACAGCGTGAGTCATCGAGCAAGAACAATTCACTGGCTTGTAAAAGGCAAGAAGTGGCATAAAGACGTGAAAAGGGGCAATAAAAGGTAATAAATGGGTGCATAAATTAAAAGGGTCATAAGGAAAAAAAATGGGGCATAAATGCATGAAATGGGCAATAATGGTATTAAAATTGTGTACAGGTGCATAAGCGGAAAAAATGTGGGCATATAGTTATAAAGGGGACATAAACTCAAATAACAGGGATAACAAAACATTTAAAAGTGGCTTAACTGTAAGAGATGGAGGCATTAAGACATGAAATGGGGCATTAAAGGAAATAAATGGGTGCATAAATTAGAAAAGGGGCATGAGGGCAAGAAATGGGGGTAAAAATGCATGAAACGAGACAATCAATGAATGCATAAATTAAAAAGCGGCATAAAGGCAAGAAGTGTACCCCAACGCTCGATACTCGGCCCCCTGCTATTCACAATATTCATAAATGATCTGCCCAATGTCTGCAAAGCTTCAACTGTACACATGTACGCAGACGACACTGTCATCTATACCAGCAAACCAAATCTCCGGCAGCTGGAGGCCGTGCTGCAAGAACAATTCACAGAGGTAGAAAAGTGGATCAAAGATAACAAACTTTTTCTAAATACTGACAAAACTGTAAAGATGCTCTTTGGAACAGTTCCTAGACTACACAAATTGCAAACACCCCATCTATGTGTCAGGACAAGATCAAATGACACGCTGACTACAGTCACTTCTCTCAAATATCTAGGTATGTGGTTGGACCCAAATCTATCCTTTGGCCCCCACATCGAAAACTCTCATCTAAACTTTACCCCAAACTAGGTGCCCTGTACAGAAACAAATCCTGCCTGAGCCCCGCGGTAAGAAAGCAGATTGTACAACAAATGCTTATGCCGGCCATTGATTACGTAGATGTAGTGTATGCAGCCGCCCGCAAACACATCTTCAGAAACTTACTACATTGTATAACTCATTCTGCCGCTTTGTGCTACAATGTAACTACATGACCCAACATTGTGACATGTTAAAAGAGCTAAACTGGCCGTCGCTGGAATCTAGACGCACCCTTCACCTTTCCAACCTGGTGTTTAAGAGCTTTTCTGGGAAGCTACCACCCTACCTGAATAGGCGGCTTCCCTCATCCTATAACCTCAGATCCAGGACCTGCACCTTACTTGCAATACCGCAATACAAAAAGAAAGTGTCTCGATCCTCATTTTCCTACAGAGCACCGCAGTTATGGAATAACCTCCCAGACACCATAAAATCTTCCCCCAGTCTAAAGTCCCTTAAGAGTTCCCGATTAACATACCTCAATACGGAATGCACCTGTAACACAGTGACTATATACAGAATGCGCCTGTAAATAAACATGTAACATAGTGACTATATACAGAATGTGCCTGTAAATAAACATGTAACATAGTGACTATATACAGAATGCACCTGTAAACATGTAACACAGTGACTATATACAGAATGCACCTGTAAACATGTAACACAGTGACTATATACAGAATGCACCTGTAAACATGTAACATTGACTATATACAGAATGCACCTGTAAACATGTAACATAGTGACTATATACAGAATGCGCCTGTAAATAAACATGTAACATAGTGACTATATACAGAATGCACCTGTAAACATGTAACAGTGACTATATACAGAATGCACCTGTAAACATGTAACATAGTGACTATATACAGAATGCGCCTGTAAATAAACATGTAACACAGTGATTATATACAGAATGCACCTGTAAACATGTAACAGTGACTATATACAGAATGCACCTGTAAACATATAACATAATGACTTTATTTCCTACATATTTATTTTTCTGTTAATCTGTATATTTGCTTTTGTGTTAATATCTTCCATTTTACTATTTTGTATTTCTGTAACAATTCAATGTTCTTGAACCCAGGACATACTTGAAAACGAGAGAAATCTCAAATGTATCCTTCCTGGTAAAATCCTTTATAAATAAATAAATAAAATAAATAAATAAAAACATAAACAGGGTTATTCAAAGAGATTCGAAAAGTCACCTCACGTTCGGTGACTTTTCGTTCTCTTCAATTCGGTTCCTTTTGCCGATCCCATTTCGGTGACCCCGCGGTGTATTCAGCAAGCACCACAGGATCCCCGAATTGCAGGGAAAAGCTACCGTAAACCCGACGAAAACTAACCGCAAAACACGGCGAATGAACGCCGAAAACATCTGGATTAACCTGCCGAAAACCACAGAAAAACCGGAGCCGATCGCAGCCTCCGGAAAAAGCCAAGACCGCAGAAGAGGCAGTGAATAAATTAGAAAAACAGTTTGCTTGAATGTTTGAAAAGTGAAACGCTGTTTGCAAAGAAACTACTCAGTGAAAATGTCTGAAATTTACATATGAGATCCAGGGAATGATAATAAAAAGGGCTGTTACGGAAAAAATAATTTTCATTTTATCGGACCTTTAAAAAAAAAAAAAATCAGAAAAATGCTTAAAATATCCTAAAAAAAATAATCTATAAATTAAGAGACTCTTTACTGCAGAATTTCATAATGAACGGTTTATTAGATATTGAATTAAAACGGGAATATTTTTAACATTGAAACCTATGGGATTCTCCTGAATAAACCTGCCGAATGAAACCACCGAATGGCAGGGCATTAGGGGAACCTTTCACTGCTGGTTTGTGTTCTCTGAATAGCCGAAGCAGTGCTTTTTTATGGGGATTTCACTGCCCTCGAACTGGCACCGAACAGGCACCGTATGTGCAGGCAATTCGCCAGGATTTGGCGCATTGCCTGCTCTCTGGATAGCCGAATGGTCAAGAAAAGTAACTGAACGCTGATTTTCACTGCTCGGTTACCTTTCTCAAGCAATTCGGATCTCTTTGAATTACCTTGGAAGTAAAAAAAAAAAAGGGACATAAAAGCAAGAAACGGGAATATACATTAAAAAAGTGTCTTAAGAGCAAGTGATGGAGCCATAAAAGGCAAACAATGGGGCAACAAAGGCAAAAAGCGGGCGCATACAAATACAATTAAAAAGGGGCATTAAGGCAGGAAACAGGGGCATAAAGGAAAAAAATGATGTAAGGGTGAGACATGGAAGCATAAAGTAAAAACAGTGGCGTAACAGCAAAAAAATGGGGAACATGTTAAAAACTAAGCTAAAGGGCAAGAAATGAGGCCATAAAGGCAAGAAATGGTGGCATGAAGTAGAAAGGGGACAGAAGGACAATACAATGTGGCACACAGTAAAAATGGGGACATTGAGGCAAGAAATGGGGCATACCGTCAGAAATGGGGCGATACAGGGCCATCAAGATCTTAGTCTGACCCTGTGCCCATAAATAAGGCTTCTGCTGCACCAGGGTTAACAAAAATCCAGCTTTAGCTCAGTGGAGCCATACGTCGCCCAGGAGGCATTCACGTAGAAGTGTATGGGTTAAGGTTGAAAATAACAGAACAAGCAATTTCTTTAAAGCCGAAATGTGATATGGAAATCTAACCATAAAACAACCCAACGGAGCTATTCAGGGAAGTTTAATGGCTTTTTGTGGAATGCTGGAGTCCCCACCTTAATTACCTGAAGCAGGATCTTAAATCAAGCCTTGGTCTCCATCCTCAGCAACAGTTGAATCTCATTCTCTATATTTTGATATCCATTTTTTTCTCCTTTCTCGTTTAAGAAGGACCTTGAGAAATACAGAACAACACGCTGAGGGTGGTCTTAAAATCACTCGTTGGGTGTATGTGCTCTAGGGTTGCCAGGTCGGCCATGTTTTCCTGGACACATATACTATTTCATGCACATGGAAAAGTGCTGCCCTTACCCATGTATAACTCATATGCTGCTGAAGGGAACTCAAAGCAGGTCACATGGGATTCATTTATGATTTTTTACCTGCAGCGTATGAATTCTGCATGTTGCGAGGTTGAATTGTCCAAGCGCTGCCCATCATCATGCATAATTTTGTGTATCTGGGATAACATGGCCGACCTGATAACCCTACGCCTCACAAATGTCGTGCATGGATTCTCTAACACCAGATATTATGTGTAAAGGCTACTAACTGTGACGGTAGTCACTTGACTTGCAGGGTAATGCAAAGAGATTCGAAAAGTCACTGCACGTTCGGTGTCTTTTCGTTCTCTTCAATTCGGTTCCTTTTGCCGATCCCATTTCGGTGACCCCGCGGTGTATTCAGCAAACACCACAGTGTCCCCGAATTGCAGGGAAAAGCTACCACAAACCCGACGAAAACTAACCGCAAAACACGGCGAATGCACGCCGAAAACCCCCAAAAACATCTGGATTAACCCGTCGAAAAACCCGAGCAGGAGCCGATCACACACAGCGAAGCCGCCGGAAAAAGCCGAGACCGCAGACAGAGGGAAGTGAATAAATTAGGAAAACAGTTTGCATGAATGTTTGAAAAGTGAAAATGTCTGAAATTTACATATAAAATCCAATGAATGATAATAAAAAGGGCTGTTACAGAAAAAATAAGTAAACTTACATTTTTTAAAAAAAAAATCAGACGTTTAAAAAAAAAAAACAATTATGAAAAATGCTTAAAATATAAAAGATCTATAAGATCTATAATTAAAGCGACTCTTTACTGCAGGATTTTATAATGAATTATAAGATATTGAATTAAAACGGAAATATTTTTAACATTGAAGCCTATGGGGATGCTCCTGAATAAACCTGCCGAATTAAACCACTGAATGGCAGGACATTAGGGGAACCTTTCACTGCTGGTTTGTGTTCGCTGAATAGCCGAAGCAGTGCTTTTTTATGGGGATTTCACTGCCCTCGAACGGGCACCGAACAGGCACGGTATGTGCAGGCATTTCGCCAGGATTTGGCGAATTGCCTGCTCTCTGAATAGCCGAATGGCCAAGAAAGGTAACCGAACGCTGATTTGCAAAGGTTACCTTTCTCAAGCAATTCGGATCTCTTTTGGTTGGTGTAAATGTTGGTGTAAATGGACCTAAAGATGTATGTGGGAGGTGTGGGCCTGATGTGGGCCTGATGAACGATCACTACGAATACCGAAAATGGCGGAATGAATGCACAAAACAAACAAAAATGGCCAAAGCCCATTACTTCAATGAAAATCTAAACAATAACATATCAAACCCTAGAAACTTTTGGAGAACCATAAGTAACATACAAGCACCCCCATTCCACTCCCAGCCAGCTGCTGTCAAAGTAAACAACCAAACCCTGCAACACCCCCTAGATGTAGCAAATGCCTTTAATGATTATTTTGTTGGATGTGCCACCACTTTGATTGCCAAGCTAGGAAATGACATGCAATCAGAGAGGCCTCATGCAGGTCAGGCCCCCCCAACTGTGCAAAGTCCCTGTATCAGACAGGAATTCAGTTTTAGACCAGTGCCTGTCAGTGTCATTACTAAACTTCTCCGTAAGCAAAAAATGAAATACCAGTCTGGACCTGATCAAATACCAGCAATGCTGCTGAAAATCAGTGCGCCTGCAATTGCAAATCCTGTTGCAACCCTAATAAATGAGTCACTGGCGACTGGATACATACCCAAGCTCTGGAAGACTGCGAGAGTGGTACCTATCCATAAAAGTGGTGACAGTACTTTGGTATCCAACTACCGTCCGATATCGTTGCTCCCTGTAATGTCAAAAGTCTTGGAAAAATGTGTCTACACACAATTACGTGATTATTATCAATATTGGAACTACTTAACCCCAGATCAATCAGGCTTTCGTCCAAATCACTCAACTACAACCGCCCTTCTAAAAGTCTGCAATGATATCCAGGCTGGGATGGAACAAGGAAACCTAACTGGAGCCATCTTCCTTGATTTTGCCAAGGCCTTTGACACGGTAGACCATGGCATCTTGTTAGAAAAACTTAAAAACTCTGGCATTGGTGATCGCACGCTAACCTGGTTTCAATCATATGTATCTGACCGATCACAATATGTGTCAATTTCTGGCAGCTCCTCCCTCCCGCTCCCAGTCACTTGCGGTGTACCCCAAGGCTCAATACTAGGCCCCCTGCTATTCACAATATTCATAAATGATCTGCCCAACGTCTGCAAAGCCTCAACTGTACATATGTACGCAGACGACACTGTGATCTATACCAGCAAACCAAATCTCCCGCAGCTGGAGGCCGTGCTGCAAGAACAATTCACAGAGGTAGAAAAGTGGATCAAAAACAACAAACTTTTTTTAAATACTGACAAAACTGTAACGATGCTCTTTGGAACAAAACCTAAACTACACAAATTGCAAAATCCCCATCTATGTGTTGGGACAAAATCAAATGGCACGCTGACCACAGTCACATCTCTCAAATATCTAGGTATGTGGTTGGACCCTAATCTATCCTTTGGCCCCCACATCGAAAAACTCTCATCTAAACTTTACCCCAAACTAGGTGCCCTGTACAGAAACAAATCCTGCCTGAGTCCCGCGGTAAGAAAGCAGATTGTACAGCAAATGCTTATGCCGGCTATTGATTACGGAGATGTAGTGTATGCAGCCGCCCCGCAAACACACCTTCATAAACTTACTACATTGTATAACTCATTCTGCCGCTTTGCGCTACAATGTAACTACATGACCCACCATTGTGACATGTTAAAAGAGCTAAACTGGCCATCGCTGGAATCCAGACGCACCCTTCACCTTTCCTTCCTGGTGTTTAAGAGCATCTCTGGGAAGCTGCCACCCTACCTGAATAGACTGCTTCCCCCAGCAGCTCCCTCATCCTATAACCTCCGATCCAGGACCAGCACCTTACTTGCTATACCACAATACAAAAAGACAGTGGCTCGGTCCTCATTTTCCTACAGAGCACCACAATTATGGAATAACCTCCCAGACACCATCAAATCTTCCCCCAGTCTTAAGTCACTCAAAAGCTCCCTATTAACATACCTCAATACAGAATGCACCTGTAAACATGTAACCTAGTGACTATATTTCCTACATATTTATTTTCTGTTAATCTGTATATTTGTGTTTTTTTTTTTTAATATCTTGCATTGTATTACTTTGTATTTCTGTAACTGTAACACTTCAATGTTCTTGAACCCAGGACATGCTTGAAAACGAGAGAAATCTCAATGTATCCTTCCTGGTAAAATCCTTTATAAATAAATAAATAAATAAATAAATTGTTTTCCAGCCCTCTTTATGTTTCAATGGTAGGTGCAAGGTGTTTGTGTTTTCTGCTCCCCATCTCCTGATGTCTATATTATTCACTGATGTGTTTATTGTAGTGATATGTTGTATACACTATAGGAGTTATTTAAAGAGCACCTGACTGGACATGAAATTGCACCGAATGTTGAATTTCTAAGTACGGTGCAATTTCGTGGCCATTCGGCTATTCAAAAGCTGGTAATTCAAAAAATATTGGCGAATTGCCAGCGAAATACGGTGCCTGTTCAACAGCAGTGAAATCCCCTATAGAGAAGCAATGGTTAATCTATTCACAATGAACAGCAGAGAAATGTCGATGAAATGCCCTGATGTTCAGTGGTTTCATTCGACAGGTTTAAACAGGCGAATCCTGTAGGTTTCAATGTAAAAAAACTCCCTGTTTTTCTTAAATATTTATTGAACCGTTTATTACTTTCATTTGCAGCAAAAAGTATCCTTATTTATTTATTTCTTAGAAATTGTTTGGCATTTTTTTCAGGATTTTTTCAGTGAATTTTTTTTCTGATTCTTATAAAATGGAGTTTTTTTTCTGTAACAGACCTTTTTATTATTATTCATAGGACCTTTTATATTAGTTCCAGGAATTTTCATGCAGTAGTGCTTTTTTAAATGCCTTTTAAAAGTTGCGGTGTTATTTTTATTGTTTTTTTACCCGTTTCCTTTTTTCTGGTAGCTGTCCGGCCGTCTGTTCGGCGGGTCATTGTTTTTTTCCGGATTGATTCAGCAGCCTGTTTGGTGGATCGTCGGATGCATTCGGCAGTTTTACGGATGTGTTCGGCGGGTCAATTTGCTGCACTTCTGGGATCCTGCGATGAATGCTGAATTCATCGCAGGCTCGCCAAATTTAACTCGCTGAAGTGCGGCGACCGGTAGAGCTCCAAAATACTGGTGACATTTTGATTCTCTCTGAATCACCCTGTATGTTGCTTTCCTTATGTGTATCTTTAAGTAATTGATTTTTTGTTTCACCATGCTTCCGTCCAAACTCAGCATCTATATTAAACCAGATCTCCCTGCCCCATCACCGGCCATTGTCTATTACACCAGGGCGTGTGTGTGGAAGGGGGTAGGCTATTATGAGGCTTTTCAGCATGGAAACGCTGGGGCATGTTTTACCATTGTATTGTGCACAATACCCCGTTTGTGTTTTTCCAATTGTAAACTGTAAATAAACTCACTCCCAGTTTGGTTTTCACCCTGCAAGGAGCTCCGACTATTGATTGGGTGGGTGTTGGGCCAGAATCAAAATTACTTTTTTACTAGACTTGTGCAATTTGGTTCTGACTTATTTGGAAATGATCTGAAATATAAGCAATTCTGTATCAATCTGAATTGCCACTGTCCAAACTGAATCGATTTCTGGATAGAAAAAAACAATCATTCTGTATTTTTTCCAATTATAATCGTCCAGGTCCAAATATAATCAGAAGAATTCAGATTTTATCAGAATAGTAATTTTGTTTTAAAAAACTCCCAAAAAATGGAAACCCTAACCCTAGTCCTAAATCTAAACTAACCATAGCCGAACCCTAGCCCTAAACTAACCCTAGCTCCAACCCTAGCACTAACCATAGCCTTAACTCTAGCCTTCATCTGACTCTACCACTGACCGTAATCATACGACACACAGACTCAGATAAACTGTTGCCCTGAGCCTAGCCCTAACCTAACCCTAAACCTAACCTTGGCTCTAACACTAGCACTAACCCTAACCCTCACCGTAGCCCTGACCACAGCTCCCCTAACCAATTTTTTAAAAATGTATTTTACATAGAGGTTCCGAATATTAGAAATGAAAAATTCTATTGGACGTTTCCAAGATTCTGAATAAGCTGATTCTGGTTATTTTAGAATCTGATACTTTCAGATTCCAAAACTATCCGATCCGGATCGAGACAATTTTTTTAGAACTGCACAAGTCTACTTTTTAGTGAAACACAAAATACGTTCTTCGTCTTCAAATTAAGACACATTATCAATTGTCTCCACGACGAAATGTATCAAAGCTATACCAAATCATAAAACGTATCTCAAAAGTTTCCTGCATGTGAAGGTGAAGCTCTTCCACTTAATTGTTTGGCCAAGTCAACAGAGTGAAAGGGGTCGTGACTATGCAGAGGGAAGAAATCAATTTCAAAATGCGTGAGAAAATTAATAAATAGAATAAAAAGGAGTGAAAGTGGTCCAAACAGATGTAACTAGTTTTTAAAGCAGAACTACTGACGGTTTTATTTTGAGAGGGTGATCTATAGACTTGTTGTGCTGCTCAGTTGCAGAGGGCCTGACGCCTGGGGAAGCTGAAAACGTACAGGAGGTGATATATTTTTTCCTTTTTTTTATTCATTTTATTTTTCATCTGCCAAAAACATCTGAAGAACCTCTAAGAATTTTGAAGATGAAGTCATTGCTCTTGTGCCGGGTGCTCTGCAGTAGCAGTGTAAGCGATCACGAGAAAAAAAAAGACAATAAACAAAATCAAACCTCCTGCGTCAAAAACCAACCGGGTGAGAAAGCGTGGGTTCAGGAAGAGTTTACCAGATTGTTTTACTTTAGCGATAACTTACAGGTCACTATTGTGGAGAAACTGAATAACAAGAAAGAAATGTGTGGGTTGCCTAGGCAACTCCCTAAAGAAGGCTAAAAATTCATCTTTACACTTATTTATTATACTAGTTAATGTAACAGACTTAATTTCAGTTTGTCTTTGTGCACATTTTGATATTTTGTAAGTTTAACGATGCATAAGATCTGTACTGTCAGTGTTGAGGAGGGGAAGCATTTTATTGCAGCACTTGAAGCAGTATGGGAAGCATTTTAGTGCAGCACTTGTAGCAGTATGGGAAGCATTTTAGTGCAGCACTGTTATCAGGAAGGAAGTGTCTCATGGTATGCTGAGCCAGACTAGTTACAGCGGCAAGGAACAAGGGAGCCGGTACTCTCACTGCAGAGTTCTGGTACATTTATATGGTTTTCCAGTTTGTCAAGCACCCCCTAAAAAGGCATAAGGTTTGTGAATGTTTGACTATTGTTATTTTATTTGTGTATTGTTATCTGTGATGAGTATTTTGTGTAAATAGCCTTATGTGTTAGAACTAATACAGTGGACAGGGGGATTTTATGGTTAAGACATTAATGTTCATTTTTGAACTTTGTTTTTATGCAACTATGATTTTCTGGAGTTCAGGCTCAGGTCGCACTAGCACACTAAGTGCATCCATGGTGACCCCTCATCCCACCACCATTGTAGCTTTATGACGGCTCGACTGTGAGGGCCACACGATTTATGCGGCATACTAGTATCGCACGTTACAACGGTCCTGCTTTTCTACTCCCTGTCGAGCCGCTATAACGGATGGCAGGCGGGTTTACAAAGCACGATTGTCCATAGGACTTTTGGCGATCATTCGGTCCACTACAGTTAATAAAGTCAACAAAAAAGGTATAAGAGAATAATTGTAAATTGGTGAGTTCTTCTAGAAAGGATATGGTGTTCCATTCTTTAGCAGTCAACTCAAGGTCACAATCCAGACTCAAAAGGGAAGTGTAGAAGCACACAGATTCCATGTCTGTACTACTGTATTACTCTGTATCTGGCCTGGTTCCGTCCCTGCCTCATTTCTGGGGAATGCTATCACCGTGTTTTCAGTGTACCCATCCTTACGCTTTGGCTAAGGGATGGAGAATGGCACAAAAGACTGCTGGTGGGACAACAGATTCTGGCAAAGGAGTGACATTAACAGATGTGACCCAGTCGGGGTAAGAAGATCTGTTACGGGTAGCTCTGTAGATCCGGACCTAATTAGAATTCGGCCCTATTACCAGCAATTACGCAGTTCGAATTGATACAATTTCTGAATTGCTGATCTCTGAACCGAATCGTGGTCACAAATAAAAAAATACGTACAAATTGACCAGAGCAGAATCCAAATGCATTTGTCCGAATCTGTTTCCTAATCTGAACTATTTGGATTAATTGAGAAGTTTACAGTTAATTAAAAAACAAAAAACAGTAATCCTGTGTAACAGATTTCAGTACCCCGACAGGGTTACATCTGCCAATGGCGCTTCCTTGCTGGACCCCTGTGTTCTCATGACTCTCGTGCCTTTCTCCCGGTCCTTAGCCGCAGCTTAAAGATGGGTACACATAGAGAGCCTTGTTAGCGTCCCCAGAAATAAACCGTGGCTGTAGATCTGGAGCTTTGCACTGGAACAGCGAGCAGAATATAGCTCCTACCCAGACCATGAGTCAAAACTGCATGTAGGGTCAGAATAGAACTGATTTTAATAAGGAACACACATGTAGATTTATACGGTCACACATGGGTCATTTTCATATACTAAACCTCCCCTAGAAACCACCGAGGGACCCGACCAGACCAAAACAGACAATGGGACACATTTGCCTTTTGGAAGGTGAAGCATCATTAGATTAGGGACAGACAATTAAATCAAACATTATGTAACATCTCAAACTAGGCAGGGCAATAGGAATCGGGATGATAACAGATTACAGTCAGGAGATTTACAAACTATTCAAATATAAACATTTTTTGAGACAGGGTAAACTGGGAGGTTAATCCTTTCAACAGATAACAGATACGCAAGGACCAGACAATAGACAGATAGACAATAGCATTATTGCATAATCACAGATTATACCAACATTCTGCACCCCAGAGGGCAATGGTATAATATTGATTATGAGTCTCGCACTCTACAAATATGCCTCCATGCCCATGTACCCCAAGTCTAAAATGATTTACGTCACACCCAGCTAAAAAACATGCAGAAAATATAACCTAAACCCTATCTGTAAAATTAATTATAAACCAAGCAGGAACTTTAACGTTGACAGTAACCCTAACATTAAGCCCAACCTTAAGCATAAAAGAAGCGGAAATAGTAACCCTAACACTAAGCCCATCCTTAACCATAAAACAAGCGGAAAATATAACCTTAACCCTGGCTTTAAACGTAATTAAAAAAAAGCTTAAACTTTAACCTAAGCAGCAACCCTAACACTAACCCCAATCTTAACCATAAAACAAGCGAAAATAGTATCCCTAACACTAACCCAAACTTAACCATAAAACAAGCGGAAATAGTAACCCTAATGTTTAGATTCTGAAATAACGGAATTTTTTTAGCTCTGCTCATGTCTAGTATACACAGAACTATAATCCTGCAACACATGAGGGACTATGAGTCCCTGCTCTGGCGATGAGGTGGGAATGGATGGTTAGGCAAGTCTTAGTGCATTCCGATGACTACCTCTTTGATCTCGAGAGATTCGTGGAATCCACTGTTACTTGCCCAGCCATAATTATTTTTCTTTTTTCCATTCTGTATACACGTATAATATGTCTGATCATACGTTTGTGCGTGGTTAGTGTGGTTAATACACCCAGCACACCCATGTTGGGCACAAGTAGGAATTGATCATTATAGATTTTACCGACAAACGCAAAAAGGTTATACAGGCGTCCCAAAAATTTTGCAAAGGCGTAGAAACACGTTTGGATTGTCTGTGGTTCGTTTTACAGGACAAACGAGGGAAATGGCAGATGACTAAGGCATTTCTAGCCACCAATAAAACAGGATTTTAAAACCCTCTCAAGCAGCAACACATTCCAAGATTTCATGCTTCATTAAGTGTTAGTCTCCTTAATAGGTTGACTTTGGGTTTGTGTACTTGCCTAACGGAGCCCATGCCAATCTAATCCCTCTGACAGATGTACAACAATTCATTTCTCTCCGACTACATGACCACAGGCAAGGAAAGTTGGTCCGTTGCCGAAACCACTAATTGGCTGTTAGGGAACGCAGGTAAGCAAAGTATCATCACCATAACAACCCAGGTAAATGCTAATTACCAGGGATTGTGTCTGTGACAGCAAATAATGGCGGCTTAGAAACAAGTGTGTAGAAGTGGGAGATGAATCTATTGAGGAGGCCGGTTGGAAGTGTCACCATCTCCAACAAAAGTCTTGTTGCAAGACTGGTGTCGTCTTGAAGGCAGATGGGAAAAGGACTCTGGGATAGGAAATGGGACAAAGTGTTAATTTTCTGAGAATATCTTGGCACGAATCCCAACACCATCACGTTGCACCACTTGCCAAGGGTGTGGTCTCTCTACATTTGTAACTGTACGTCTTCCCGACATTCCAGATGAGTCCTCCCTTCTTCTGTAGAGTTTCCAGAGTGTGTTTATTTTTATTGGTTCTCCATTTTAGACATTCAGTCTGCTTGACGTTCTCATCCACATCGTGCTTCTAGTTTCTTTTTTATTCCAATCAATCTGCTGTTATAATAATAAAGAGTAGGAAACTCCTGCTGATTCTGATACTCCCTGAGCACTGGCGGCCACAATGTTGACCCATGCAGGTGTACGAGCATCCGAAATACTAATCCATGGATAGCTCCTTCCACAGAGTAACATGGTTTAAATCAAGAATGTCAAACTCTGCACCCCCCCAAATGTTGATGGTCTAGTCCTCCCATAAATCTTTGGGCTCTATCAGCTGGTGTGAGCTAACCCTAGCATCAGCCTGTTTTGGTGCCAGGTAAATTCAGTCTAGCTCCGGACCAACAGATCGTTTGCCTCTCGCTACAAACAGCAAAAACCTCTTAACACGGTAATTAATGAGTCGTAGCGCGAGCTTCCTGCACTTACCGCATCCTATACTTAACACGGGCAGCGCTACAGAGCACTTTCACTATTCTAACCAACAGATTGTTTGGTCCCGGCGATAATTTTAATGCCGACGCTAATTGCATAAATTTACCAACTGCTCGACCCTGGTGTTAACTGACGGAAAAGGGAGGAAAAAGGGAAAAAAAACATTGAAAGTCCCAAAATTACCAGGTAATTAACAGGCAGTTGAAAGGAATGCAGCGCAGGTGTGTCTCTTGGCTCGTTGGATGTAGTTTATGTGTAAAAGATGCATTGTATGGTTAAACCGACACGCTTCAGGGAAACGTGAGCAGATGCATTGTATGGTTAAACCGGCACGCTGCAGGGAAATGTGAGAAGATACATTGTATGGTTAAACTGGCGCGCTTCAGGGAAACTTGAGAAGATGCATTGTATGGTTAAAGCGGCGCGCTGCGGGGAAACGTGAGAAGATGCATTGTATGGTTAAACCGGTGTGCTGCGGGGAAACGTGAGAAGATGCATTGTATGGTTAAACCGGTGTGCTTCAGGGAAACGTGAGAAGATGCATTGTTTGGTTAAACCGTTGCGCTGCAGTGGAAATGTGAGAAGATGCATTGTGTGGTTAAACCGGCGCGCTGCAGTGGAAATGTGAGAAGATACATTGTATAAAAACCTGCAGAGTACGAAGCCCATAGGATTCAATGTACAAAAAATATTATCGTTTTTATTCTTTATTTATTCAACCATTTATTTTTTTTAATCCGCAGCAAAAAAGCCTTTTTGTTTATGGAATTTTTACAATTTATTAGGTATTTTTCTGGATTTTTCACACGAAATTTGGGGTTCCATTTTTTTTTTTTTTTAAACGAGACTTTTTTGCACTGGAACGCTTTTTATTTTTAACCATACAATGCATTAGCGCTGGTTCTCAGCCCGGGTCTTAGTGTTTCCTTAGCGCGCGTTAATGAATCTTGTACACAGACTCCCGCGGACAAGGTGATCTGTTGATTCGTTGTCAGGTGTTATGTTTTAGCGACTCGTGCTAGATTTTTCATGTAGCGTTGGCGTTTTAGCTCACGCCCAGCTGATAGAGCCCCTGGGTGCGCAAGTCCCATTGTTCTGCACAATTTGCATCTGCATTAAACGTGTGAGTTTGTTTTTCGTCCCTCACCTTCGGATACTGACTGGAGACGAGCGCCGGAGGTCATCGGAGTGAAGTCTCATTTATATAAGGAGGTCACTGGCCTAATTTATCTGCTCTGTATTTTTTGTGCATCTGTTGGCGACACGGCTCAGCCCTGGACACCTGGAGCTGCTTGAATAAATTGAGATTTAAGAGTTATCTCACCCCGAGCCTCGAGGACTCGTTACAGCTTGGCAAATTGTTATTATGTAACAACAAGGAATGTTTCTGCTTTTCATCCCGGCGCTCTGGAGGACATTAGGGACTGGAATACATTTGTATGACATAGTTTTATTGACTATACGCTTTTTAAAGTCGTGATCGCTATCAGCCACGAGTCGTGTTTGTGTTACTTACCATTTGTCATTTTAAAGGGACGCTTTACTGATCCTGACCCTTTTTATTGATTAAAAGTGGTCAGGATATGAGAAGTGTCCCCCCCTCCCCCTCCGACTGAAATGGAGGTGTTTCCTGCCCCCACGCAGCGTCACCGGCTCTCGGGATTTTGAATTTACCGGCTGCCGGTCACTAGATTGGTCACTAGTGATGTCACACACAGAGTGGGAGACGTCACCCTCAGAGACCAATCGGTGTAACGAGCGTTCTCAGAGAGGCAGCGATGGATCAGATCTGTGCATGCGCGTGTGGCTCCGACCCATCGCTCTGCGCAGGCGCTACGCAACTTGTTTACGTAAAGTGCACGAGTCCCGTAGCGCGGCGCAATTTGCGGCTCCTACACTACGCACGTTTTATAGGAGAACAAATTGCTCAGAAAAGCAGAGGTTGTCAGCAGGATATGCCCAATTATTTAAGGGCAAAGAGAGGAAACACTATTTTTTAATAGACTATCCCTTTAATGCCCATTACTGGCAAAAACAACTCACTGGGGGGTCTCTCCAGACTCAAGTCATAACTTGAACTACAGAATTTGGGGTTGGTTCGCTGTCTAATCAAATAAGCTTCAATACCTTCTAAGGGCCATATTACATACATAACGCTAACGTTAGCTGTGGTTGTGCTCGCGCGGGCGCACCATATTACAATCCGAACGCTAAACGGTTAAAAGACCCGTTTGCGATTTGGATCTTGCGCTTTTCAGGGCGAGCTTACTGTACTTTGCGCTCCCTATGCTTACCATGGGGAGTGCAAAGAGTTAATTAGCGTTAGGATTACAATTATATTAACGCTAATTATGCCTCGCTGCGGTTACTAAAACGTTACTCACAGCTTGCAGCTGGTGCTAAATGATACGACTTCTGCGGAATCAGTCAGCACCGGTTGAAAAAAACCCCAAAAATCACATACTCACCTCTCAATCTGCTGCTTCTGGCCGCTGGGAGCAGAGTAAAACGGGGGGGGGGGTCCCCTGTTTCCCTCCGCGATCACTCCGCCGGCCTGCAGGATCTCACGGGAGGCGAGATCCTGCAGGTCATGTGACCAGCAGTCAAAGCCTCAATGGAGTCCTATCGCGGCGGTGCTTAGCACTGTCTCGAGCATCTCGAGGCTTAGCGCCGTGTTACCGGGCAGGCTGCGGATTAGCGCCTGTACCGTAATATCAGGCTAAAACGGGGACGCTAAGGAGAAACCTGCAGGCGCACATTATCCACCTTAGCCTTTTAGCGAAAATCTTAGGGCAGTATTACAAAGTATTTCAGCACATCGGCTGTCACGCCTGACTTGTTGAAACTTCCGGGTCATGTTCTGGAATCATCTGAAAATCAATTAAAATTGCAAAAAGCTACATTTCTTTGCATTGCTCTAGAATTAGTCCCAATAACCTATACACTCTCTGTCCTTTCCGAAGATCAGATGTTTAATAATGGTATTGAAGGAGTTAACTTATCTCTCTCCCACTGGATAAATCGATAGTGACTGATAACAGTTTTTTTTTTCCCTTGTGCTTTTTATTGTTTTGTTTTATCGTCTCAGACTTTTTTTTTTATAAGAAAGGATTTTACCAGGAAGGATACATTGAGATTTCTCTCAGTTTCAAGTATGTCCTGGATGTTACTGGGTCATTTATCAACAACTTGTAAGTCTATTCTTGGAAAGTTCGCTTAACCCCAAAATATTCTCTATATGCTTCCAGTGGCTTCTTGAATATCATTTGAACAAGGCTTGTCAGATACTGACACTTATTACCTTATTTTTGTTGAATGCCCTGC
The DNA here is from genome assembly GCA_009667805.1 of Leptobrachium leishanense. Classification (NCBI taxonomy): domain Eukaryota; kingdom Metazoa; phylum Chordata; class Amphibia; order Anura; family Megophryidae; genus Leptobrachium; species Leptobrachium leishanense. The sequence continues at coordinate 12,060,567 of CM019069.1, read as the reverse complement.
ACTTTCTGCTTGTTTCCCAACACCTTTTTGCTCTGTTTGATGATCTGAATCTGCATCCCCCGACCTTTAAATACATCCCACAAACATGCAATCCTTATGAGTCATTTTTTTGTTCTGATGAATCATAGACCCCATTCTATGGCCAAAGCCACACAGTGAGGAGCAAGTGATGGAAAGATACAACACAAAATATCACACAATGGATGCACCCAGTGACACATATAGAGGGAGATATCACACAATGGATACACCCAGTGACACATATAGAGGAAAATATCACACAATGGATGCGCCCAGTGACACATATAGATGAAAATATCACACAATGAATACATCCAGTGACACATATAGAGGAAAATATCACACAATGGATGCACCCAGTGACACATATAGAGGAAAATATCACACAATGGATGCACCCAGTGACACATATAGAGGAAAATATCACACAATGGATGCACCCAGTGACACATATAGAGGAAAATATCACACAATGGATGTACCCAGTGACAAATATAGAGGGAAATATCACACAATGGATGCACCCAGTGACACATATAGAGGAACATATCACACAATGGATGCGCCCAGTGACACATATAGAGGAAAATATCACACAATGGATGCACCCAGTGACACATATAGAGGAAAATATCACACAATGGATGCACCCAGTGACAAATATAGAGGGAAATATCACACAATGAATGCACCCAGTGACACATATAGAGGAACATATCACACAATGGATGCACCCAGTGACACATATAGAGGAAAATATCACACAATGGATGCGCCCAGTGACACATATAGAGGAAAATATCACACAATGGATGCACCCAGTGAACATATAGAGGAAAATATCACACAATGGATGCACCCAGTGACAAATATAGAGGGAAATATCACACAATGGATGCACCCAGTGACACATATAGAGGAACATATCACACAATGGATGCGCCCAGTGACACATATAGAGGAAAATATCACACAATGGATGCACCCAGTGACACATATAGAGGAAAATATCACACAATGGATGCACCCAGTGACACATATAGAGGAAAATATCACACAATGGATGCACTCATTGACACATATACAGGAAAATATCACACAATGGATGCGCCCAGTGACACATATAGAGGAAAATATCACACAATGGATGCACCCAGTGACACATATAGAGGAAAATATCACACAATGGATGCGCCCAGTGACATATAGAGGAAAATATTTTTGTAACTAAACATACAAGAGAAAAACAAAGCACATGTAAGATATCAGCAACATCAATAAACACAATAAGGACATTTCATTTTTTGGGGTACTGGCCCTTTAAATGGTTTACAGCTAACTGCAATTACAGAAGCTTATTCGTTTAAAGGAGTCAGCTGCTTTTGCATTGTTAGAGATTGTATCTGGCTTTAATCATGGTTTATTGCTTACATTTCTTTTTTTCTGTTTCTTATCTTGTGAAATAATGAAGTTGAAACAAAGATATGTTTTGTTTTTAAATAAAATCTGACTTTTGAGGCACATTTTTGTGCCAAAGTAGCCGCGGAAATAAAAACGGTGATAGATGACAAATACCATATTCCCCATGTGGCCTGTCACATAATCTGGTTTTGATAAGTCATAAAGCAATGTTTATCGTTAGTGTAAACCTGGATCTTTAACCCTTTCACTAGCAATGACTTTTTGTTCAAAAAATATTATTGTAACATTTACTTGAAAAATGGGATGCGTAGTTAACGATATGTTTTGCGCAGAGATTGTCATTCTGAGCTAAGTAAAAAATTATAATAATGTAAATTTGCTCATTTGTAATTTAAGTATGTAGTCTTTACAAGGATATTGCTGGGATGAAAGGTTGTAAACTCTAGAAGGTGTCCCTTATCTGGCAGAATGTCAAACGGGGTCTGCATTATCAGCACACAGGCAGAAATGACCTTTGTGTCAGTAAATGTGCTGCAGACAGATAATAAAATGGTGAGATCTCCTGCTTACACGGGTCTGAATTATCAGCATACAGGCAGATGCAGTAAATGTGCTGCAGACAGATAATAAAATGGTGAGATCTCCTGCTTATGGGGATTTGTAGTGATCAGAATGAGATCATTAGCAATGCAATAGCTGTATGTGCTGCATAATGCCTGTGTATGGCAATTACAGTAACACCTTGTATATGTATGTGCCGCATAATGCCTGTGTATGGCAATTACAGCAACACCTTGTATCTGTATGTGCCGCATAATGCCTGTGTATGGCAATTACAGCAACACCTTGTATCTGTATGTGCCGCATAATGCCTGTGTATGGCAATTACAGCAACACCTTGTATCTGTATGTGCTGCATAATGCCTGTGTTTGGCAATTACAGCAACACCTTGTATCTGTATGTGCTGCATAATGCCTGTGTATGGCAATTACAGCAACACCTTGTATCTGTATGTGCTGCATAATGCCTGTGTATGGCAATTACAGCAACACCTTGTATCTGTATGTGCTGCATAATGCCTGTGTATGGAAATTACAGTAACACCTTGTATCTGTATGTGCCGCATAATGCCTCTGTATGGCAATTACAGCAACACCTTGTATCTGTATGTGCTGCATAATGCCTGTGTATAGCAATTACAGCAACACCTTGTATCTGTATGTGCCGCATAATGCCTGTGTATGGCAATTACAATAACACCTTGTATCTGTATGTGCCGCATAATGCCTGTGTATGGCAATTACAGTAACACCTTGTATCTGTATGTGCTGCATAATGCCTGTGTATGGCAATTACAGCAACACCTTGTATCTGTATGTGCTGCATAATGCCTGTGTATGGCAATTACAGCAACACCTTGTATCTGTATGTGCTGCATAATGCCTGTGTATGGCAATTACAGCAACACCTTGTATCTGTACAGGAATTTACACTCATTATAACCCCCTGAATCTTATCCATGTACAGCAGCAAGTGACCAAACAGCTCTCCCTGTATACTAGCAAATCCCTGGCTGCTGGAATGCTACAGCAAAGTTTGTTGAGCTTTTTGTTACAGTTAGGGTGGGGGCTGCTCCTCGTAGCTTCTTTTCAGTAATACAGGGGAGAGATAAAATGTTAGTTTCAGGTCTCCACAGCAGGCACACTAATCTTGCTTTAATAAAGGTATAAAAATTAGGGTTTGAAATGCAAATGTTTTTGTTTCTCGATACATTTAAATGAAAATTACAATGCAGAATTTAATTCACTCGATTAAATAAATCGCCTTACTTTTGTTATCCTGCAAAGCATTTCATCCCAAATCACAGTTTGCAAAGATGCCATCTCCAAGTAGATCAGGTGTAATTTACCAACCTGATGATCTTTTGGCCAGCGTGTATTTTTAATCTCCAAACTCTGTACAGTCCTATGGAACTTGTTAGCGCTTTATAAAAACTTGTAACTGTTATCTTTTTGCTTGTTTTTCGCAACAAATCAAATTGAGGAAGTTGTAAACTTAATTATTCATTGGGTGCCATTATTATTATTATTGTCATCTTTTTATATGGCGCTAACAGTTTCCGCATCGCTGTACAATAACCAAAGGGAACGAGATACAGATAAACGGACATGGGATGGAAACGTTAGGTGTAGAGGGTCCTGCTCATAGGAGTTTACAATCTAGAGGGATTGGGGGTTGAGGAAGACAAGAGGAGCTTTACTGGACGTCAGGATCATTAGTGCCAGTGGTTTGGTAATGGTGGGGCCATAGAAGCGGCTTCAATCATGTGTGAGTAGGAGAGCAGAGGGATGAGTTGCATCAGTGATGTGGTACATAACCTGAAGAGATGGTTTTGAGGGATTTCTTGAAGGCCTGAAGATCAGGGGATAGTTTGATAGGGCGAGACAACGGATCCGCATCTTGGCCCTACAGATGTTTTGGAAGTAAATCTCCCATGATGTATAAGTTTACAAATATTTATACCAAGATAATCAGCACGTCAGCATATGACAAATACATGGCATTCACAGCGGAACCTTACATGGCGCTGCAGACTAGGGATGTGCGTTTCGGGTTTCGGAATTTCGGAATTTTCACGAAATTTCCCGATTCGTGTTTTCGGATGCGGCCGAATTTCCAAAAATTTTTAGATCTGAAAATGGCAGATCCGAAAAGTTTTCCGAGCCGAAACGAAATATTTTCGGAATTTTCGAATGGACTTGAAATGTGTCAAATCGAAATTTATTTCTTTGAAACGAGAACAGACGTTCCGAAAAAACGAAAATTTCCGAACTTACGAAAAGTCGATACAAAAAACGAGCAAAGTGACACGAAAATACGAAAATTGGTCGAAATTCCGAAAACATGTACAATTCCGAAAACGAAAATTTCCGAAATCACGAAAAGTCGATACAAAAAACGAGCTAAGTGACACGAAAATACGAAAAAATGGTCGATATTCCGGAAAAAAAAGTACACGAAAAACGAATCGAGCCGAACCGAATCGAAACAGAAATCGGTCGAAACGAGCTGAATCAAAAAGTTTAAAAATCCGAAAAATCGAACCGAATCGAACCGAAAAAAAAATCGGTGCACAAGCCTACTGCAGACACAGGTCTCATCTAACTTTACTCATTGTGCAGAGGGAAAAACTAATTTGCGAGACAAGAAAATAATTGCGCATAGAAAGAGTTTTATCGGGGGTTAAGGCTAGGGTCAGATGAACGCATTTTTCACGTGCGTTTAGCCGCACGAAATCACGGCCGTGCTAGCAGCAAATGACGTCCAATGCCGGGGAACATACGACGAATGGCCGCACGAACGTTCGTCCGTGCAACGCAAGTGGCCAACGAACGCATTTTTTCGAGAACGTCAAACCGCTACTACTGAAAAAAACAGAGTGCGCTGCGTCCGCATAGCGGCGTGTGTGTGTGATTGGGAGACGTCAGACGCTGCACACGTCCGGCCAACATAACGTCCAGACGCAAAAAGTGTTTTATTGATGATCCGTACAAAATCACGGATGAAAAGGCGCATCGTATGACCGCTATCGCGTATTCCGTGAACAAATACGTCCATTCGTTTGAACGCAACGTGAAAAATGCGTTCGTCTGACCCTAGCCTCAATCCGCGTTTCCTATTAAGATGGTCTGTTTGCCATCACGACACTAATTTGGCAAAACTTTTTATTTTTTTTACGACTTTCGAGGCTCGTCTCAAATATTTTGATAAATGTCGCAAGTTTTGAGAAACTTATCTGAATTCTCCAAACCGGAAAAAAAAAACAAAAAAAACCAGTAGAATCCAAAAAATAAAAAAAGGCCAAAAACATTTGGAATGATTACTTGAAGTTATTTCCTGCCCTGTCACGCATGATGTCTCCACTTTTTATTTATTTTTTTTCCAAAACATTTGGATTTCAGCAGAGGATCGGACCGGAAAATTCGACAGGATAATAAAACGCGTGTTAAAAAAAACATTGTATATCATAATATGAATATATTTAATTATAATTTCAAATTACTTTTTTTTTTTTTAATGACTTTTTGTGAATTTTCACCTGCTCTGCCACGGATTTCCAGAAATATTTCAGATCCTATTTCCATGTTCGTGGTTAAAAGCGTTGAGGAAGCAGGAATGTAATACTCCTATTTAATGTCCCAGTAGAAAGGCTTTCCTGTGGTTTGTCTATGGCTGAGACATAATTCAGCGCTATTTTTAACAAGTGGTTCATGCCAAATTAGAAGCCTAAACATACAATCCTCTTAGGTGGGCAAGTGGAGGGACCTACATGTTTGTCACAGTGAAAACAATAGGGCTTATTCAATTCACTATCCTCCAAATTGACCCTGAAATGCCCCAAACCATGAATTTCACTGTGGGGGTAATTCAGAGAGCACTGAAATGTCGCCGGCATTTAGGTGCTCTCGTTCCCCGCAGTATCCTGCACTTCGGGGAATCAAAGTTCCCCGGAGTGCAGGGAATACCCGCCACAATCCTGCCGAACACCAGGTGAAAACCCACCGAAAACCCGCCGGAACCGTACATGTCGGATAAAGGCACTGAGCCGCCGATCACAGCACAGAGCAGCCGGTGGAAAAAGCCGGTAAGCTGACGAAAAGGGTAAACAAAAATAAAAAATACGCTTGAAAGTGTCAAAATTTAAACGCTGTTTGAAAAAAACTACTGAATGAAAATGTCTGGAATTAACATATAAAATGAATGATAATAAAAAGGTCTGTTACAGAAAAAAGAAAAAAAAAAACGATTTTAAGAAAAATGGAGAAAATATTTTGCCGAAAAAAATCCTGAAAAATGCCTAAAAGATTTTAAAAATCTATAAATAAAGAGACTTTTTGCTGCAGATTAAAATATTAAACAGTTTATTAGATATTGAATTAAAACGGGAATATTTTTAACATTGAAACCTATGGGATTCGCCTGATTAAACATGCCGAATGAAAACACCGAACATCAGGGCATTTCACTGACATTTCTCTGCTGTTCAATGTGAATAGATTGACCATTGCTTCTCTATGGGGGATTTCACTGCCGCCGAACAGGCACCGTACTTGCCGGCAGTTTGCCTGACAATTATGTGCCTACAGGAGCCTGCCACAAGGGGGCACCTTGCTCTGTAAATTTTTTTTTTGTTTTTACAATTTGCAAATCATTTAGTCCACTCTATCTCTGGAGCCCTAAGGACTGAGGGGACATATGAGGTATCATTGGATAGGCCAGATTATGGCCTGTCCAACGATACCAAATATAACCAGGTAGGATTTATGGAAAAATAAAATAATATGATACATACAGGGTTATTCAAAGAGAGGTGAAAAGTAGGAGAATCACTGGAGAATGGAAAATTCTAGGTCAAAATATCCAAACCAGAAAAATTCTCCCATTCATCTCACTTTCCAAATCGGCTATCTTGACCTAGAATTTTCCATTCTCCAGTCATTCTCCTGATGACTGATGAAGCCAGACTATGCTGGCGAAACGCATCTCAGGACTATTCTGATTTTAATTCTTTTTGTTTAGAACAGCTTTTTATATGCTAATTCTTTTAATAAATAAGAGCTTTTAGAGGTCCGGGTCCAGGGTCTTCTTGCTTCCCTTTGACCACCCCAGCTGGATTTCGGAGACTGTATGCGGTTAAAGAAGGTTGGAGGCTACCGTAAGGACCTCAATGGCCATTTATCCTCAGAGCCAGGAGAAGAGGCTCTGGGTCCAGTAAGTAACCCATAGGGGAAAAGAAGGGGCAAGTACCGCTGAGTACTGCACAATTGTGTATTTTGTCTGGCTTATATCCCCCTCTCCAGGAATCACCTCAGGAAATTCATCATTACCATCTACAAAATTTCCCTATATGTACTAGATGTTCCCTCAACACAGATTTTACCATACATTGTGCAACACATAGAACCCTGTAATGGGCATAATTCTATATCTGTGCATTGATCCAGAAATTTTCAGATATACTTCATTTTTTCATAGAAAAACGATAATATGCACCATATAAAGTCTTACAACGCATGTTAAAATATATATCTGCACCTAAGGGACCATTCTCTATATTGTATCTGTTTTTATGTCTGTTGGGTGTCAGACACACACCCCTAAGGGCTTGCAGGTTATACTTAATCTTCTACATAAGTTATTTATATATTTATTTGCAAAGTATTTTACCAGGAAGGATACATTGAGATTTCTCTCGTTTTCAAGTGTGTCCTGGGTTCAAGAACATTGTATTTCTGTAACGACTGTAACAATTCAAAGTAATAAATGCAAGATATTAAAAACAAAACACAAACATACAGATTAACCCAGAAAATAAATATGTAAGTAAAATAGTCATTATGTCACATGATTACAGGTGCATTCTGTATATAGTCACTGTGTTACATGTTTACAGGTGCATTCTGTATATAGTCACTGTGTTACATGTTTACAGGTACATTCTGTATATAGTCACTGTGTTACATGTTTACAGGTGCATTCTGTATATAGTCACTGTGTTACATGTTTACAGGTGCATTCTGTATATAGTCACTATGTTACATGTTTACAGGCGCATTCTGTATATAGTCACTATGTTACATGTTTACAGGTGCATTCTGTATATAGTCACTGTGTTACATGTTTACAGGTGCATTCTGTATATAGTCACTGTGTTACATATTTACAGGTGCATTCTGTATCTAGTCACTGTGTTACATGTTTACAGGTGCATTCTGTATATAGTCACTGTGTTATATGTTTACAGGTGCATTCTGTATATAGTCACTGTGTTATATGTTTACAGGCGCATTCCGTATATAGTCACTGTGTTACATGTTTACAGGTGCATTCTGTATATAGTCACTGTGTTACATGTTTACAGGTGCATTCTGTATATAGTCACTGTGTTATATGTTTACAGGTGCATTCTGTATATAGTCACTGTGATACATGTTTACAGGTGCATTCAGGATTGAGATATGTTAATAGGGATCTCTTAAGTGACTTTAGACTGGGGGAAGATTTGATGGCGTTTGGTAGGTTATTCCACAATTGTGGTGCTCTGTAGGAAAATGAGGATCGAGCCACTTTCTTTTTGTATTGTGGTATTGTAAGTAAGGTGCTGGTCCTGGATCGGAGGTTATAGGATGAGGGAGCTGCTGGGGGAAGCAGCCTTTTCAGGTAGGGTGGTAGCTTCCCAGAAAAGCTCTTAAACACCAGGTTGGAAAGGTGAAGGGTGCGTCTAGATTCCAGCGATGGCCAGTTTAGTTCTTTTAACATGTCACAATGGTGGGTCATGTAGTTACATTGTAGCACAAAGCGGCAGAATGAGTTATACAATGTAGTAAGTTTATGAAGTTGTGTTTGCGGGGCGCCTGCATACACTACATCTCCATATTCAATAGCTGGCATAAGCATTTGTTGTACAATCTGCTTTCTTACCGCGGGGCTCAGGCAGGATTTGTTTCTGTACAGGGCACCTAGTTTGGGGTAAAGTTTAGATGAGAGTTTTTCGATGTGGATAGATTTGGGTCTAACCACATACCTAGATATTTGAGAGAAGTGACTGTGGTCAGCGTGCCAAAGAGCATCGTTACCATTTTGTCAGTATCTAAAAAAAGCTTGTTATCTTTGATCCACTTTTCTACCCCTGTGAATTCTTCTTGCAGCACGGCTTCCAGCTGCGGGAGATTTGGTTTGCTGGTATAGATTACAGTGTCGTCTGCGTACATGTGTACAGTTGAGGCTTTGCAGACATTGGGCAGATCATTTATGATGAGAAAAAAAACAAATCACTAATCCCAAAACTGGGAAAGTGAAAATTGGATGAGGGCACCCCAACTAAGAATGGGATTAAACCCTCTAAGAATCGTGAATAGATATGAAAAAGGTTCAAATGATTAGTGGACAACCACCATCACAAAGCCCCTTGAAAAGTTGGGGTTAAAAGAAATAGTAATTTTTATTATTGGACATTGCCAAACAAACAATAAATAAACAATTGTAAAACAAGACAGGATGTCACATGAATGAACGAGCAATAGAAATGTCAATATGGACTGAAATGATATCGAATAAAAATGGAAAAATATAGTGATATGTGAGTCAAAGATACCAGAATGGTGGTTAATTCCGTATGACCAATATTGCTAACTAGCCAAAAAGATGATGGCATGGACTATATGTGAAATCTCTCATGATGTATGATAACATACATGCCATCATCTTTTTGGCTAGTTAGCAATATTGGTACTTCCATCATCCTTAGCGCCTGTTGCAACATTACCGCCTTTATTCCAGTCATTTTCCTGCTTTTCACCGCTCTCTGAATAACCCTGCTCATATTTATTTCCAACGCAGCGCTATTATTCAGTTTACAATTATAAAGTGAACAGTGATGCTGCGCTAACTCACCTTCTCATTTCCCACGCTGCCAGCATATGTGGAGCTGGTAATGCAAATCATTATTTCATTGACAACCTAGACCATGGCGCTGCAGGGAGGAGAGATAGGAAGACTTTGGAATCTACATCTCTGAATTGTACATTGCACAAGGTTAAGTGAGGCGTCATTGGAAAGGTCAGAGTCTGGTCTTTACAATGATACCAAACATGACCATGTAATGTGTAAAAATAAAAAACTGAAATAAGTAGATACAAAACATATTTTTTACTCTGTTCTCCAGCAGAGGCAATATATGCTTCTACATATAAATACACACAATGCCGCTGCACTAACTCAACTAACGCAACAGATTCTGCTCCTTCGCCTGATTTGACACAGATAGAAACCGTTTTTTCTAATAATTTTTTTTTTGCCCCAAAATGAAAGTTTAAAAAGTCATTTTGGATTTTGTTTTTCTGTTTGGGGGGGGGGGCGGGTGCTCCACATTTCTGTGCCTACAGGCTCTATAGATACAAATCTGGCCCTGTTCAATAAATTAGATCGGGTTACGTTTCCATTTTTAGTACTTTAAATATATGTTGTACTAGTTTGTTCAGCCTCTGTAATAAATATTTTTGTAATGTAGAAAGCAAGGAGTGTAAAGTCTGATTTCATACTCACGGTTTAAGGTTATTAGTGTAATTAAGTATATTATAAGATCGCTGCTAGATTGGTTATTTATATAGATTTATATCAACTAAACAACAGAATAACCTTCATAAATATGTTTTTTTATAGCATAATAGAACCTTTTATTTCAGTTTTTTTTTATTTCAGATTAAATGCTTCATTTCATTTTTCATTGTATTAAAATTCGAATTATACACCTTTTTAGAAAAAGAGCTAAATAAGAAAATGTACAAGACGTATTTTGGGTCAGACAACATATTTTGGTATTTACTTTGTAAACGTTTCCAATGTATAGCATATTTTTTTTTTAGAATAGTGTGAATTAAGGTTGAACAGAATCATTAATATTAAGCAGATACATTAATAGTGGTCATTAAATAAAAACAAACGGTGGTTCTCACATATTTTAAAATAAAATCAGAGCGTTTCTGCTATCAGGGCACCTCAGTAAGAGAGAGCCTCCCAAAAAAAGCAAAGTGCCCAAAACATAAACTGCTCATAAATCCTTAAGATCAAGTCATTCCATGTTTGCAGGGCATGGCAGGATCTTGGCACACAGCGTCTCAGATTCATTATTTCAAGCGTCACACTGCATGGAGGTAAATATAGCAAAGCGGAAAAATATGTATCGGAGACGCACTCGGAGATCGAAATTCAACCAAGTCCATGGTACTTCCTGGCCGGTAACTGGCGAGGTCTTATTTTTAGTTGATGGAGACCCTCATAGACTATTCCAGGTTGAAATATTCCTGGATTATTATCTGATTCTTTCCGCAGCAGCTTCCTAAAGAAACCAAGTGTATTAATAGCCCGTTGGCGCCGCTTCTATTGAGCAAGCGATCGAGGGGGAAGTCATTCCATTTGAAATGATTAATGTTTGTGTTGATACTGAGCTTATTGGAACATTTGATGACTAATTGTAACGCGTGAGATCACTGGTAAAATAGAAGATGTAGTATTTTGAACGAGGGTATACGTGTGTGGTATTGGGGTGAGGACTGAGGGTGGAACAAGCTCGTTTCACAACAGAAGTGGACCAGACCATGGGTGTTTATACATTCATCGTTGGTGTCTTGTGTTTCACAGCCCGATTGCGTAACAGTCTACAAAAAGCACTCATTGACTTGTACCATAACTAAGATGTATCTGCCAAGACGGTTATTTTAATAAAAGCAGCTTCTATTTATAAAAATGGAAATAAAACCTAACTTTTGGGAACATTTTCCAAACATTAAGAGAGTAAGATGTGTAAAACGTGGTCAGAATTAGACATACGCATTTGTTGGCATCGTATCGTTTTCGGACGTAATATTAGGATTTTGGTGATTCAGGAACATTCCCAAACATCTGAAAACAACATAATTTTATAGAATTGATCTGAAAAAGTTCAATGGCTTCCTTGAAAAAATTGCCCTGTGTGAAAATCTAGTCCTAACCCTAATACAAACAAAACAGTTAATTTAATCTTAACAGTAAACCTAACACAAACAGAACTAGCAAGACTAACAGGAACCCTAATAATAACCCAGCCTGAGAAGTTACCCTAAACCTAACCCTATCTCTAGTACAAACATAAACAGTAACAGTAACCCTAACCCAAACAGAAACAGTAAACCTAACAATGACCTACAACCCAACAATAACCAAACCCTAGAAGTAACCCTACACCTAAACCTAACCCTAACACAAGCTGAACTAGTAAGCCTAGCAGTATCCCTAACCCTTACAGTAAATTTTCTGATTTGTGCGAAAATTCTCAGATCCGAATTGCTGAAAGTTACGAAATCAGAAAATTTGTAATTCCAAAGGGAATTTTTGTGCTGCGCACATATTAAATGGAAATAGAATTGTTCCGTTATTGTCATTCTAGTATATGGGTCATACTATATTCTTGAGATGGTCTCCTCCAGGTGGCCTCAGATCTGGTCTTCTTAAGGAATAGGTTTAAGAGCTGGTTCGGGCCGAGTCATGGGGTAGGATCAGAAGGTATCTCATCCTCATTTGATACAAATACACAAGAAAAGATGGGCCAGTCAAGGAGAGATTTAAATCTCCCAAATGGCTCATACAAAGATAGGGCAAATATTACAAGGGTGGCTTGCTCAGTGTTGGCATTATGCATTGGTAACATGCTATTTTACCTATTGATATGATACCACATTACTTGGGTCTTATGCTAATGACTTCATTGCAAACTGTGTTTCTTATATTCTTTAGTTGCCACTGCTGTTGTTATCAGGGTCCTCCTGTAGTATTGTTCGGTCCATTCACTCTTAACGCAGAGTTTATCCTATATTATTAAGTCAAAGCTAGCTCGCTTAAAGGCCATTAATAATTCATCTCTAAAGACCTCATAGAAGCTTTCCTCTATCCTCATCCTGTTTTTAATGTGTTTTGATAATTTCTCACTAGCTTTCTTTCCCAGAAAGTGACTCGAGGTGCCTACTGATTCCTTAATAGTTCCCCCGGAGCCGGAGGAAGTCAATGTTGGGGTTGTCAGAGAACCTGCATATCACTTTGTGGAAAAAGGTAATGACTATTCTCGTAAACAGTGGTTGCTTCACCCCCAAGACGGATGTCCCAGGTGTTCCTTAGTTCTCACACTCTCAGGAATTGCTTTTTTTGTTTATACATTTCAGTTAATTGTTTGGGGGGGATCCTTGAAGTGCAGCCGAAGTGTTTATGAGTATTTTGATTCATCATCGCTTTGCTGTTGTTGTTTTTGTTGTTCGTGTTGCTACTTCAAAGATCCATCTCGTCAAGTGAATTTTTAAAACCACATCAGAAGAAACATAGACTCTGCTGACAAGCACGGAAAATTACTAACCCGGACTTTTAATACTAACAAAATGAGATTTACAGATTATGAAAAAGCCATTTTATTATAAATTTGCTGAACAAAGAAAATGGTTGTTGGTCCGAAGTTCTCCGGCGTCTCGAAGCCTGTTTTAAGGTGGGGGTGCCCAATAAATAATTTTGTTTCCTTTCTGGATGATTCTAAGCCCACTCAATGGTTTTCACTGTCGGTTATGAATGGCACACACTATGGCAGGACTGCAAAGCTCTGGCTCCTCAGATTCCCTGGCACTCTATTACATTCAAAGAATTCTGGCAATTGTAAACAATCAACATACGGGTGCCAGAGATTGACATTTCTATTGTCTGCTTGTGCTATGTGTTATGTGACAGTCCTGCGCAAGCTTTGATTACATGGCACTGTTTCATGATTAAACAATGGAGAGGATTACGACTGGAGGCTGTGCAACACCAGAGGCAGTGGCGGAAGTACCAGGGTTGCAGCGGTCGCAGTTGCGACCGGGCCCTGGCATTCCGCCACTGGAGGGGGGCCCGGCGCTGCCCGCCAGATTCCGGCAATCAGCGCCGGAATCTGGGAGCCGCGCGCTGGCCGTCCCTCTCCCTGCGAGCGGCCACTGACATGCAGCTTGGCCGCTCACGTGGGATAGGAACCACCTGACCAACGCACGAGATCCTCTTGCGAGACCTCTGCGCTGATCAGGTGGTTTCCGGCGAGCGGCCAAGACGCATGCTTCCAGCGGCCGCTCGCCTCGGAGAACAACGGAACGCCGGCAGAGCCTGCCCTGGGGCCAGCAGAGGTGAGAGCTGGGGGCCGTATATACCCATGAGCTGGGGGCCGTATATACCCATGAGCTGGGGGCCGTATATACCCATGAGCTGGGGGCCCTATATACCCATGAGCTGGGGGCCGTATATACCCATGAGCTGGGGGCCCTATATACCCATGAGCTGGGGGCCCTATATACCCATGAGCTGGGGGCATATATACCCATGAGCTGGGGGCCTATATACCCATGAGCTGGGGGCCAATATATATCCATGAGAGCTGGGGGGCCCTATATATACCCATGAGAGCTGGGGGGCCCTATATATACCCATGAGAGCTGGGGGGCAATATATATCCATGAGAGCTGGGGGGCAATATATATCCATGTGAGCTGGGGGGCAATACTATCTTTGTTTTATTTTGCAGTGAAAAATAAGTAAAAGTACATAGATCTTTTTTTGGGGGGGGCCCTTCGTGGATTCTTGCACCGGGGCCCTCAGGTTTCTAGTTACGCCACTGACCAGAGGAAAAGGAGGAGGGGAGGCACCAGGGTGTCATCTTCCACTGGTCTCCAGGTCCCTTCTTGCACTGTATATATTTGGCTGATAGGTTTCATTAAAGCTTGTCATTCCGTTTTACCCCAGCAACGAGTCCTGCCTCATGTCTGGGAAATTCTATAATCATTCGTTCATTGTACCCGGCTTTAAGCTTTGGTTAAGGGCTGGAGAAGACATGAAATACTGCTGGTGGGTGAACGGATGTCCTGCAATAACTCGGCATTAGCAGATGTGACCCGATTTGGGTACTGAGATCTGTTACAGAGCTAATTAGGGTTAATCAAAGAGATCCGAATGGCTGCCGAAAGGTAACCGAACACTGAAAATCAGCATTCGGGTACCTTTCTTGGCCATTCAGCTATTCAGAGAGCAGGCAGTTCGCCAAATGTTGGCGAATTGCCTGCACATACGGTGCCTGTTCGTTGCCTGTTCGAGGGCAGTGAAATCCCCATAGAGAAGCAATACTTCATCTATTCAGAAAACACAAACCCAGCAGTGAAAAGTTGCCGAATTGCCCTGCCATTCGATGGTTTCATTCGGCAGGTTTATTCAGGGGAATCCCATAGGCTTCAATTATGTTAAAAATATTCCCGTTTTAATTCAATATCCAATAAACCGTTCATTATAAAATTCTGCAGTAAAGAGTCTCTTTATTTATAGATTTTTTTGGGATATTTTAAGCATTTTTCGGGATTTTTTTAAAAATATTTGTCAAACGTTTGTTCTTTTTTCTGTAACAGCCCTTTTTATTATCATTCATTGGATTTTATATGTAAATTTCAGACATTTTCACTCAGTAGTTTCTTTGCAAACAGTGTTTCACTTTTCAAAGATTCAAGGGTCCTTTTTTTTTTTCACTCCATTCGTCTGCGGTGTCGGGTTTTTTTCGGCAGCTGCGCTGCGTGTGATCGGCTCCTGCTCGGGTTTTTGGTGCTTGCTGAATACACCGCAGGGTCGCCGAAATGGGATCGCCAAGTCGTGCCGAATTGAAGAGAACGAAAAGTCACCGAACTTGCGGTGGCTTTTCGATTCTCTTTGAATAACCCTGATAGAAGCTTAACAGGACGGAGGCAATGTTTTGTTTTCTCTTGCTTTGAATAAGGTTGCTACAGAATTTTTGCTTATGTCCCATTAACCCCTTCACTACCAAGCACTTTTTGTTGAAAAATAGAATATCATAAGATTTATTTAAAATGTGGGATGTGAAGTTAATATTTAAAAATGGGGTAAAACAGAAATTTTGCACAAAAAGTTTTATCTGAGATAGTTAAAATAAATTATAATAATATTAATTTGGTCATTTTTTATCTTTCATGTCTTCGATTATCCATTACAGAAGCATTGCTGGAATGAAAGGTTCTGAACTCTAGATGGCATCCCCAAGCTACGTACTTATTTTATGCCTGCAAAGAGTCGATCCTATTCCTGCAGCAGCGTTTAGCATATTACTCGGCTCTGATTTTTTTTATTCCTCTTCAGTGCAGCGGATTCGATCTACACTGCTTTTGTTCGGTGTTGGGGGGGGGGTAGGAGGGTTGAGATCATGTTACAGAGTGAAGAGAGATGATAAACTGAATCATAGAGTTCAATCCTGACTGGTACAATATGTCATTATTTGAAATCCTTCTCAATGACGGAAGAGACTTGTGACGTAATATATAATGTATATATTACGTTCCACTGTAATTTTCCATTAACGTATTCAGACCTTGCAGTGCTGTTTTAATTTGGTTAGTAAGAGCCTTTATTCGGATGTTCATTTAGAGCCTCATACGCCGCTGCTTTTTTCCTTTATCTCTTTGTATCTTGTTTTGGGTTTGGCAGATATTTAGTGAAGTTGTATTTGAGATAAAATTGCTGAGCTGATCTTGGCAATAATAAATTCATCTCCTGCGCTCTTACCCGTCTCTCCCAGCTGCTTTCAATAATAAGCTTCTTTATCTCTTGGGGTAGAAAAATTGAAGGGTTCATTCTGCGAAACTAAAACCATAATAATCACATAAGGGTCAGGGAATTATTGGAAAGTCACGAGGCAGCTGGAGCAGCGTTATTAACCGTTTCGAGTTGTGTCCACATTGCGCTCATACTGTGCCTGGATTAATGTATCTGCTGAGGGACACTGTCATGCTCCATGGTGCGGGAAGAGCCCAGGATGCGGGAATAAGGGGCATAGAGACAAATGTGGAAGCGGAATAGGGGTGTATTAAAACACAACAGGGATAATGGGGGGGGTGATAAACAGGGCAGGTAACTTGGAGATTATGGAAAGGCATGTTGCAGGGTTGAAGAGCCTGGGTACTCTGGAGACTGGACACACAGGAGACTGGGTACTCTGGAGACTGGATACACAGGAGACTGGGTACTCTGAAGACTTGGTACATGAGAGACTGGGTACTCTGGAGAGTGGGTACACAGGTGACTGGGTACTCTGAAGACTGGGTACATGAGAGACTGGGCCCACAGGAGACTGGGTACTCTGGAGACTGGGTACACAGGTGACTGGGTACTCGGGAGACTGGGTACTCTGGAGACTGGGTATACAGGTGACTGGGTACTCTGAAGACTGGGTACATGGGAGACTGGGCCCACAGGAGACTGGATACTCTGGAGACTGGACACACAGGAGACTGGATACTCTGGAGACTGGACACACAGGAGACTGGGTACCATGGGAGACTGGGCCCACAGGAGACTGGATACTCTGGAGACTGGATACTCTGGAGACTGGACACAGAGGAGACTGGGTACTCTGGAGACTGGGTACTTTGGAGACTGGGTACTCTTGAGACTGAGAACACAGAAGACTGGGTACTCTGGAGACTGGGTACTCTTGAGACTGGGCTCACAAGATTGGGCACACAGGAGACTGGACACGCAGGAGACTGGACACACACGAGACTGGGTTCTCTGGAGACTAGGTACTCTGGAAACTGGGTACTCTTGAGATTGGACACACAGAAGACTGGGCACACAGGAGACTGGACACACAGGAGACTGGACACACAGGAGACTGGGTACACTGGAGACTGGGTACTCTGTAGACTGGGGACACAGGAGACTGGGCACACAGGAGACTGGGTACACAGGAGATTGGACACACAGGAGACTGGGTACTCTGTAGACTGGGGACACAGGAGGCTGGGCACACAGGAGACTGGGTACACAGGAGACTGGGCACACAGGAGACTGGGTACTCAGGAGACTGGGCACACAGGGGACTGGGTACAAAGGAGACTGGGCACACAGGAGATTGGATACACAGGAGACTGAGTACTTTGGAGACTGGGTACTCTGGAGACTGGACACACGAGACTGGGTATGCTGGAGACTGAGTACTCTGGAGAATGGGCACACATGAGACTGGGTACTCTTGAAACTGGGTACTCTAGAGAGTGGGTACACAGAAGACTGGGCACACAAGAGACTGGGTACTGTGGAAACTGGGTACACAGGGGACTTACAAACGGGAGACTTGGAACCTTGGGATCTGAGTGTGAGGGACTAGAGAACAAGGAAGTTTGAAGCAAGGTACCTGGGTGAACAGATGGGTATCAGCATCTTGACTTGCAGCAGGCAGCCAAAGGGTGCACAAGCGTTTAGAGTCCTCTATGGAAAACAAAAACAATGCAAAGGGACTGTAGATTTGGGGATACTCTTTAATAGAGCTGCAGGACACCTTGCAGGCTTTAGAGTGACCACACCTGGTTCTCCACTGGAGGTGATTCTCCACTGTCAAAAATACGCATTATTGGTCATTTACATGCATTCTGTCATTATTTAAGCTAAGACTAGACGGACAAAGCCAATGACTGATTCCAGAAATATTGTATATGCAGGTTTGTCCAAAAAAATTCTGTTTTCCTTGATTTGTCCTACTTTTATTGCGCAACTGATATGGTTCGTCTGAACATCAGGTGAGATATTTTGTTTCTTTAACATGGTTTACTTGTTTGGTTGCTGGTGAATGCAAGTGCACACAGGAGCCACGGGTGCACGGACAGGCCTAATGGTTCCCCCTTGGCCAGAGGAGGTCAAGCAGTCCACCTACTCAATTCCATGGAATGCATCCCCAAGGTATACTCATGGGGTGCATTGACACAAACTGAAATGTATCACAAAAATGGGAAACATTACTGAGTGATTTGTTTTTTCTGTTACTTTGCCGAGTTGCCCTTCAATTATTACATGTGTCCAGCGAATCACCCAATCAGACGAAAATGAGTGCACACAAAACTAACTGTATCAAATGTATCAAATATAGAAAAAATGAAATATACTGGTAAACTACTGCACTTACTCCCTTCTACTGTAATGTGATTTGTAAAGTGCTGAGTACACCTGTTACTGCTATATAAATATACATACACTGTATAACTACTGCACTTACTGCACCTCCCTCTACTGTAACCTATAAAGTGCTAAGTACACTTTACTGCTAAATAAATATGGGAGACCGTGATGGATATTACAGATATTTTGAGTATTATTTAATGTTTTCCACCCAGTTTTTAAAAATTAAATTATCTAAATCCTCCTTTCTCAAAAAAGAGATTATTATAGAATTTTTCCCCACAATCTATGCCGTGCTTTGTTATTTTTGGCCTTTCTACACCGTTTCGGCGTATAAACTCTTCCCATGTGGTGAAGGCACCTGAAGGAAGATTCCCTTCTTTTTCCTGCCAAGTCTAACAAAGGGTTTAAGAAGTTTCCACCGGTTCTTCCCAAGAAACAAAGAAAAGAAAAATTCCTTCTTTTTGGAACAATACCATTTTCTACGAATGTTTGACAACAACAACAAATTATATCTTCATCATTTTCACTTATGTTGCAATATATCATACTCCCCCTTCGTGGCGTTTTTCTAGGA
Organism: Leptobrachium leishanense; assembly: GCA_009667805.1. Lineage (NCBI taxonomy): Eukaryota > Metazoa > Chordata > Amphibia > Anura > Megophryidae > Leptobrachium > Leptobrachium leishanense. The sequence goes on along the minus strand of CM019069.1, from coordinate 12,041,002 downwards.
AAAAGATTCCATCTGTGGTCGGGACCTTCGCCAGAGTTATGGGTTACAGACTTTTTTATTTTGTAATATATATTTATTTACTTATTAATACAAAAAAAGAATGATTCAAAAATGACTTTGCCGGATGATATAAACGCTTGCTGCTTTAAACAAACAATAGGTAGATTTTTTTTAAAATATTCTATATGAGCAGATCTGATCCATTTGATCCACCTGAAGAGAACCTTACCCTGAAACGAGTTGAGACGAGAATTAATTTGCAATGTCCTTTATTATCTTTTATTGCAAACCAGGCTCACAATAAATATATTTGTAGGAATTTTTTCCTATATATTTTTCTATATTTTATAACCCTTTCACTACCAAGCTCTTTTTGTTGAAAACATTTTTTGTTCTGAGAGCAGGCAATGATGATTATATTGATAAAATGATCAATAAATAAAATTATTGTTAGTAATATAATGATTAATGTAAATTTTCATGTATTGGTTTATCCTTTACAGAAATATCCCTGGGATGAAAGGTTGCAAACTCTAGATAGCGTCCCTTATTTCTGGCACAATGTCACACGAGGTCTGCATTATCAGCATACAGGCACAAATGGCATTTGTGTCAGTAAATGTGCTGCAGACAAATAATAAAATGGTGCGATCTCCTGCTTATGGGGGTTTGTAGTGATCAGAATGAGATTATCAGCAATGCAATATCTGTATGTGCTACATAATGCCTGTGTATGGTAATTACAGCAACACCTTGTATCTGTACGTGCTGCATAATGCCTGTGTATGGCAATTACAGCAACACCTTGTATCTGTATGTGCTGCATAATGCCTGTGTATGGCAATTACAGCAAAACCTTGTATCTGTATGTGCCTCATAATGCCTGTGTATGGCAATTACAGCAACACCTTGTATCTGTATGTGCTGCATAATGCCTGTGTATGGCAATTACAGCAACACCTTGTATCTGTATGTGCTGCATAATGCCTGTGTATGGCAATTACAGCAACACCTTGTATCTCTATGTGCTGCATAATGCCTGTGTATGGCAATTACAGCAACACCTTGTATCTGTATGTGCCGCATAATGCCTGTGTATGACAATTACAGTAACACCTTGTATCTGTATGTGCTGCATAATGCCTGTGTATGGCAATTACAGCAACACCTTGTATCTGTATCTGCTGCATAATGCCTGTGTATGGCAATTACAGCAACGCCTCGTATCTGTATGTGTTGAATAATGCCTGTGTATGACAATTACAGCAACGCCTTGTATCTGTATGTGCTGCATAATGCCTGTGTATGGCAATTACAGCAACGCCTTGTATCTGTATGTGTTGCATAATGCCTGTGTATGACAATTACAGCAACACCTTGTATCTGTATCTGCTGTATAATGCCTGTGTATGGCAATTACAGCAACACCTTGTATCTGTATGTGCTGCATAATGCCTGCATATGGCAATTACAGCAACACCTTGTATCTGTATGTGCTGCATAATGCCTGTGTATGGCAATTACAGCAACACCTTGTATCTGTATGTGCTGCATAATGCCTGCATATGGCAATTACAGCAACACCTTGTATCTGTATGTGCTGCATAATGCCTGTGTATGGCAAATACAGCAACACCTTGTATCTGTATGTGCTGCATAATGCCTGTGTATGGCAAATACAGCAACACCTTCTTCAGGGGTGACTCAAAGAGCACAGTAATGTCACCGACATTTCAGTGCTCTCGCGTTCCCCGCACTTTGGCTAGTCTGATTTGCCGACCCTGTGGTGAATTCAGCATTCACTGCAAGGTCTCCGAAGTTCAGCGAATTAGCCGCCAAAAGCATCCAAAAAACAGCTGCAAATACACCAAATCAGAAAAACTGCTGAAAACCCCTTTAACCGATGAGGAAAACTGCGGAAAAAACACTGAATCGATCCAAAAAAACACCGAAAACCCGCTGAATGCATACGACGATCCGCCGCAAAACCACTGAATCGATCCGAAAAAAGCCAACGACCAGCTGAAGAGAGCACCGACCAGCCGCCTGAAAAAGCAGAAAAGCCGCCGGAAAACGCCGAAAAGCCAACCAACGGGTGAAAAAAAAATGAAACCCAAAACTTTTAAGAGGTAAAAAAGATGTCATCTGCGCTCGTTTCTATACAATTCCATGTGTAGCAAAACGCTATCCGAGGTTTTAGTTTGTTTTAATGGCTTTTTTCCATGTTTTTGTTTTCAACCCCAAATGGGAAGTGTTTGGTGCGTGTATAAATAAAACCCACCATTTTTCTGCCTCTCCTTAGCTGAAAAGCAGCAGGAGGGGCTTGGAGCTGCTCAGTAGAGCAGCTTTTGGTACATTGTTTAGGACTCACTCTACAAAGAGGTGCCTTGACGGGGTGAGAGAGCTTACGTTTCAACGGCCATTAAAGCAAACTAAAACCTTGGATAGTGTTTTGTTGCACGTGGAATTGTAAAGAAACGAGCGCAGATGACATCTTTTTTCTCTTGTTATGTTTTATGCATGAACTGGGCTGTTACTCCTGGCTGTTGCAGCTGCTATGCTGAGTACAGGCGCGACGCCATCTTTTCTGTATGTATGTAACTTTTAAGAGGTGTTTGCAAAAAAAAACTACGGCACGAAAATGCCTGGAAATAACAAATAAGGTCCTTTGAATAATAATTGAAAAAAAACAAAAAAGACATTTTTAAAAAATTGGGGGAAAAAATGCCTTAAAAATAAATAAATAAAGAGACTGTTTGCTGCAAGTGAAAAGAATAAATGGTTGAATAATTATTTAATAAAAACTGGATTTTTTTTAACATTGAAGCCTATGGGATTCACCTGATTAAAACTGCTGAATGAAACCACCGAACATCAGGGCAATTCACTGACATTTCTCTGCTGTTCGGCGTCTCTGAATAGAGTAACCATTGCTTCTCTATGGGGATTTCACTGCCGCCGAAGATCACCGTAATTTGCTGGCAATTTGCCAATATTTGGGAAATTGACAGCTTTTTGAATAGCCGAATGGCCACGAAATTGCACCGTACGGGGCCATTCAGTGGCCAGTTTGGCTCTCTCTGAATAACCCTGCTTGTATCTATACTGTAAAGGGATTTTCAGTCATAATAACCCCTGATTTTTATCCCTGATGATAAGGATATTTTTTTATATGTTAAGAGCATGGCTCAAAATGTCCACACGCCTCTCGCCAGGGGCGACTTAGCCTGGGGTCAGATGAACCAGGGGCATCGCTAGGGGGGCAGGGGTGTGGCCCGCACTGGGTGACACCACTCCCTAGGGTGACACCCTAAAAAAAATATATATATATTTTTTTTTTACACAAAAATATTTTACCAGGAAGGATACATTGAGAATTCTTTCATTTTCAAGTATGTCCTGGGTAGGCAAGGCCTAGGCTGGCACTTTCCAGGGGGTGGCAAAAAAACACCACAAAGAGGATATTCACAGAGCAACGAAATGACGCAGACGTTTCGGTGTTCTGTTGTTCCCCGCACTTTGGGGAATCAAATTTCCCCGGTGAATTCACCACAGGGTCCCCGAAGTGCAGGGAATCAGCTACCGAATGCTGCCGCAAACCCGTCACCTGCTGTTTTAAAAAGAACTACTGAACGAAAATATATGGAATTAACATATAAGATCCTATGAATGAAAATAAAAAGGTCTGTTACAGAAAAAAAAGAAAATCGGCTATTAGGAAAAAAAAAATGATTTTTTTTTAAAAAAATGATTTTTTTTTTAAAAATGCCTAAAAGATACTAAAAAAATAAAATCAATAAATAAAGGGATTTTTTACTACGGATTAAAGGAATAAACGGTTTATTAGATATTGGATAAAATCAGGAATATTTTTAACATTTAAACCTATGGTGTTCATTCACCCTGAATAAACCTGCCGAATGAAAACACCAGACATCAGGACATTTCTTTGCTGTTCGGTGTCTCTGAACAGATTAACCATTACTTCTCTATGGGGACTTTCACTGTCTTCGAACAGGCACCGTACTTGCTGGCAGTTCACCAAAATTTGTGTATGAGCATATGAGAGAGCTCCACAGCAATAAACCTCACAGTAATGTGCGCTGTGTATTATGAGCATTCAGTGTTATATGGGAGTACTGACTTATGAGTAAAAGTAGTTAAAAAAAACCCCCGTAAAACCCGGGGGGGACACCATAAGTTACCGCACCGGGTGACACCAACCCTAGTGATGCCACTGAGACGAACGCAGTGCGAACGTGCGTTTAGCCGCACTTTATTACGGCCGTGGTAGCAGCAAATGACGTCCAACGCAGGCCCACACACGAATTACGGCTGCACGAAAGTTCGGCCGTGCAACGCAAGTGGCAAACGAACGCATTTTTGCAAGAACGTCGAACCGCTAGTACAGAATGCGCTGCGTCCGCATAGCGGCGTGTGTGTGTGATTAGGAGACGTCAGACGCTGCTCATGTCCGGCCAACATAACGTCCAAACACCCAAAGTTTCCTGGTTTGGATCCGTATGAAATCACGGCTGAAATTGCGCATCGTATGACCGCTATCGCGTATTCCGTGAAAAAATGCGTTCGGACGCATCAACACACTTTTTGACGGTAGACGTGAAAAATGCGTTCGTCTGACCCCAGCCTGTTAGTTTATACAGGGCTAGTGGACATTTGACCATTTGAACCTATGGACTTTGTTGTTGACCACTTAATTACTTTTCATCCTGATTAGTGCCTTCAGTATTAAAACTTATTTGCGCCATAATTAAATAATAATAGTCTTATAGATACTAGTAACTAGTCATCATTTCCAGTCTGCACTCTTGATGCTCTGAATGGAAGGTTTGTCATAATCCCTGTACATTGATTTATTACAATAGAGCTTTTCATAATTTATACTAATTGTCTCGGAGCAATTCAGTGTAAGTTTATGGAGATGATCAAGACAATCCTGTCATGTAACAATTACATTCCCTGGCAGTTACAGCTCTAAATCCGCATTGGCATTAATAATAATTAATTCTTTGAACATCATGATATTAAATAAAAATTTAATTTAGAGGCTGCATGTCTTGAAATATTTTTTATTTTTTTTCGTTTTTGTGCACGCAATAAAGATCTTCAAGCCGCGTCTCGTGGGATGATTTAAGAGGGATGGAAAATTCGTAGAAAAAGGTTGAAAAAAATGGAACATACCCTGTCTGATCATTTTTATTTCCGACTTCCGCAACAACGTATGTATCGATAAGTGCATGTTCGCCAATCATTGTTAGCATTCCATACACGCACACAGTCACATCAGTCTTGATTCAGCGTGCACGTGCAGATGGTTCTAATTGTAGTTTCATATCCTACTTTGAGAGAATGTGGCGAATTTGCATGCTTTTTATTTAATTATTTATCTTTAAATTTTCCATTACGAGAAAGGAAGAAACCACGAGCGATCTTAGTGTAACCAGACAACCGGCAAGTGAAAAAAAACTAAACGAATCGACAATCACTGGGAAGAAATAAAAGTTTACTAACAAGATAAAGCTAAGTAAATTGAATACATTGTTTAACCCTCATTGAAATCCATTATTACATGAAGGAGGATTGTGGTGTGAACTGTGAAGGTGGGAAATGTCAAGTCATTTTTTTATTCTTAAAAATTCTAATAAAGCAGAATTGTATCTAGTACCAGCACTCGGTAAGAGAAAGCTCGCAACAAGGTTCAGTGAAATATTGACGGTCAAATCATTCTTAAAGGGCCACTACCACCAAAAAATGAAATATCTTTATTGTGTTTATTTATGTTGTTGATATCTTACATGTTTTGTTTGTTGACTTATGAAAATATTTTCCTCTATATGTGTTACTGGGCGCATCCATTGTGTGATATTTTCCTCTATATGTGTCACTGGGTGCATCCATTGTGTGATATTTTCTTCTATATGTTTCACTGGGTGCATCCATTGTGTGATATTTTCCTCTATATGTGTCACTGGGTGCATCCATTGTGTGATATTTTCCTCTATATGTGTCACTGGGTGCATCCATTGTCTGATATTTTCCTCTATATGTGTCACTGGGTGCATCCATTGTGTGATATTTTCCTCTATATGTGTCACTGGGTGCATTCATTGTGTGATATTTTGTGTTGTATCTTTCCATCACTTGCTCCTCACTGTGTGGCTTTGGCTATAGAATGGAGTGAATGGGTCAGTCACCGACTCACATCATTGTATTGTGTGTGTGGGATGTATTCAAAGGACATCACCAGGGGGTAGATGTCTTTTAGAATCCCTGTCTTATCTCATTCAGCTGCCAGGTCTTATTTGTCAGACTCCCAGCCTGGTGACCCATGGTTATGGCCTTATTCAGTGTCCAGGTCGGGGTTACCTGTGTCAGCTCCATCCTACTGGTTCGGTCCACTCCAGGATTCTCTGCAGCCTGACCACTTGACATAGTAGCAACTCCCTATATAAGACCTTCACTCCCCTTATGCTATGGTCTTCTATAAACAGGTCTTCTTGACGCCTGATAGTTTGTCATTATATATTCTCCTGTGTTATATATTTCTAGTCTCTATTACAGTTCCCCTTTTTTGCTTTTCCGCTTTTGCTCATTTGTTCCTTGTTCCCTTTGGTTTATATTATTCCCTCTGTTTGCTTATTATTGCCTATGATATATTTTGGTTTATTTCTCCTCCTCGCTCCTTCTTACTTTATTTTACCTGATTGTCATCCTGTGTTCCGTATTTGGTTTATCCATTTTGACCATTCTGTGTTTTCCATTTCTGTTTTGTATTTTTTCTTGTAACCTGTATTTCCTTATTCTGTTTAGTTAGTATTATAGCGGCCGCATAAGGACCGTTCAGTTTAGTATTTCTTTCTGCTTCACTGCTGTGTCTATATATTTTGGTTTCCACTGTTTAACCCCTTACTTCCTGATTAGCATTGTATTTTTGTCTAGTACTACCCATCAGCATCAGGGGATTGATAGCTGCTGATCCAGGACTGATTCATTTTTATAAATGTCAGCCGGACTACAGAGTCGGTGGACAGACGCACTCTTTTGTCTGTGACAAAACCTCCAGCGGCACTGAACATCCTTTCGGAAAGCACGCTAGATAAAGGGCAACCTAGTAGCTGCATAGCATATTGGCTAAGGTCTGGCCAGTGATCCAATCGCAACACCCAGTAAGCCAGTGGATCAACTGCTGGAAAGGTATCCAGGTCTGCCCTTGCCCCTAGGTAGTCCTGCACCATATGGTGAAGACGCTGGCAATGGGTGCCTACATTTGACGTCCCTGGGCGTCGTGGACTAAAAAAATTGGAAAAGGCATCAGTCAAGCGGCCCCTTTCACCGCTCTTCATCTGATCAACCGCAGCCTCAGAAGCACCTGTGTCATCACTTGGTAACCTTGGCCTTGAGAGCTAGGGAAGGCCTCCTCTTCCTCCTGCTGCTCTGCCTCTAGTGCCATATCTATAATTCCCCGCAGAGTGCACCAGCAGGAGCCCTAAAGGAATTGTGTCACTGATGCATACACTGTCCCTGCTCACCATCCTCGTTGCCTCCTGCTGTACAGTACAGTGCATGCATCCTTGATCATCAGCCACTGCGGGGGGGAAAAAAAACAAGTTGACCTGAACTTGTCCTTGTGCCATACTCACACAGGTACTCGTTGATGGCCCTCTGCTGCTTGTGCAGACGCTGCAGCATTGCTAATGTCGAGTTCCACCTGGTGGGCATGTCACAGATCAGACGGTTCGTGGGAATGTGAAATTCTCTTTGAATTTCTGCCAGGCGAACACTTGCTGGGAATGACCGTCTGAAGTGGCTGCAGATTTTTCTGGCCTGGCTGAGAAGCTCTGCCAGCCCTGGGTACCTGGTTAGGAAACGCTGTACCACTAGATTTAGGATGTGTGCTAGGCATGGTACATGCATCAATTTACCCTGGCGTAGGGCGGAGAGAAGGTTGAGGCCATTATCACAGATGACCATTCCCAGCTGAAGCTGGCGTGGTGTTAATCATCTCTGTACCTGCCCCTGCAGAGGTGACAGAATTTCTGGCCAGTGTAGCTCCTGTCCCCTAAACAAACCAGCTCAAGCACAGTATGGCATCTTTTTGCTTGAGCCATTGCGTAGCCCCTGTCATGCATCGGTTTAACTGCCACTTTGCCAGAGACAGAGAAGGAGGAGGAGGAAGAGGGAGAGGTGGTGGTGGAGGAGACAGACCTCATACAAGCAGCTTTCTGGAGGCGTGGTGGATGAACAAGCTCCAGCACAGAGCCCCGTCTTGGATCCCTCCCAGCTGCAATCTGAGTTACCCAGTGTGCCGTGAAGGAAATGTAATGGCCTGTCCATGCTTGCTGGACCACGTGTCTAAAGTCACGTGCACCTTGCTGCTGACTGCCTTTCCCAATGACTCCATAACATTGTGTTCCACGTGCTGGTATAGTGCTGAAATGGCCTTCCGTGAAAAGAAATGGCGTTTTGGAACCTGCTACTGTGGTACAGCACATTCAGCAAATTCACGGAAGGAAGCAGAGTCCACCAGCTGGAAAGGCAGCATCTGCAATGCGAGTAATTTTGCTAAGCTGGCATTAAGGCTAGGGTCAGACGAACGCATTTTTCGCGTCGACCGTGGAAAAGTGCGGTCGAACGAACGGACATATTTTTTCACGGAATACGCGATAGCGGTCATACGATGCGCCTTTTCGTCCGTGATTTTGTACGGATCAACAATAAAACACTTTTTGCGTCTGGACGTTATGTTGGCCGGACATTAGCAGCGTCTGAAGTCTCCCAATCACGCAAACACGCCGCTATGCGGCCGCAGCGCACTCTGTACGTCAGTAGTAGCGGTTTGACGTTCTCGAAAAAATGCGTTCGTTTGCCACTTGCGTTGCGCGGACGAACTTTCGTGCGGCCGTACTTCGTGTGTTCCCCGGCATTGGACGTCATTTGCTGCTAGCACGGCCGTGATTTTGTGCGGCTAAACGCACGTTAAAACTGCGTTCGTCTGACCCTAGCCTTAGACGCTGTACTTGGGGATGGTTGGGACTATATTTTTTCTTACGCTGCAGCAGCTGGGGCAACGTAATCTGACTGCGTAAATCTTCAGCTGTTGGGATGCTGTCACATTGTGAGGAAGGTCCTGGTACATCCATTACTGTAGCATCATCCCTGTCAGTGGAGGTTGGAGTCAATGACATGGCAGGACATATAGTGGGGGTAGAGACAGGTGAGGAGGACCTATGCAAAGTGTTGCGCCAACGGGATGCGTGGCAGGTGGTCATATGTTGCCTCAAGCACGTGGTACCCAAGTGTCCGGTGTCTTTCCCACGCTTGATCCTCACCTGATATACAGTAGATTACAAATAGCAACGGTGCGGTCTGCTGCACATTTTTTAAAGAACTTGCAGACAGCAGAGTTCCTGGATGTGTGCTTTGAGACAACAGCGCACTGCACCTGAGCAGCTCTGACATCTGATGCCTTGGACTGGCTACGGTTGGTCATAGAGGACGTTGTGCCTCGTGTTTGTTGTGCCTCCTCCTCAATTGACTCCTCTGTTCGATCAGGCACAAAGGTGGAGTCAGTGACCTCATCATCATTGTCATCACCCCCTATCTCCTCGTCACTGGAGCCAACTTGGCAGTATGCTGCAGCTGCTGGGGCAACATGAGTGCCAGTTATTTGTGTGTCACTGGCACCCCCTTCCTCTGGGTAGATTATACTCCCTTCCTCAACCTCAGAGATTGAATCAGAGCACTGTAGTTGCTGCGCATCCTCAAGCAGCATGTCACTGTCATTGTAGTCAAACAATTCAGCTGAATCTTCCGTGTGTGATAGTGAGGCTACGGCAGGAGTAGCTGTGGACATGGAGGCTGCATTAGATGCTTTGGCAGCTGAGGTTGACTGTAAACCACTACAAGCCTGGCTGGCAGAGGACTGGGAGGATGAGGATGGCCTGGTTAGCCAATCCACCAAATCCTCTGTATGTTGTTGCTGCTGCGTAAGACGGCCAGCACCAGTTAGAAAGGACAAGCGTGCCCTTGCAGAGGATGCACCACGTCCACAACGACCAGTGGCACAGCCTCCCGACACAGAGGCTGCTTGCCCTCTTATCTGTGTCTGGCAGTGTCTGGCTGTCCTTTTTGGTCTTTCTGACATGGTGAGTGATATGTAGATTAAAGATGTACAGAACTCTGATTCAACTCTGTTATAAAAATTGGAGATATGCAGAACTATGATTCATAGAAACATAGAAACATAGAAAAATGTCGGCAGATAAGAACCTTTCGGCCCATCTAGTCTGCCCAATTACATGGATACTTAACCTGGATTTATCTTTTGTTTAGGATAGCCTTATGCCTATCCCATGTTTGCTTAAATTCAATTACTGTTTTGGCCTCAACCACTTCAACTGGAAGGCTGTTCCATGTATCCACCATCCTCTCAGTAAAATAATGCTTCCTGATGTTACTTTTAAACCTTTGCCCTTCTAATCTAAGACTATGTCCTCTTGTTTTGCTACTTTGTTTCCATTTAAATATACTCCCTTCCTCTACCTTGTGGATTCCCTTTACGTATCTCCTCTGTCTCGTCTTTTTTCCAAGCTGTACATGTTAAGATCATTAAGCCTTTCTGGTAACTTTTCTCCTTCAAGCCGTACACCATTTTAGTAGCCCTTCTCTGAACTCTCTCTAAGATGTCTATATCCTTCTGGAGATACGGTCTCCAGTACTGCACACAGTACTCCAAGTGAGATCTCCCCAGTGCTCTGTACAGTGGCATGAGCACTTCCCTTTTCCTACTGCTAATACCTCTCCCTACACAACCAAGCATTCTGCCAGCATTTCCTGCTGCTCTATTACATTGACTACTTACCCTTAGATCCTCTGAAATAATGACCCCTAAATCCCTTTCCTCAGATGTTGAGGTTAGGACTGTATCAAATATTCTATATTCAGCCCTTGGGTTTTTACGTCCCAGGTGCATTATCTTGCACTTATCCACATTATCCACCAGATTCAACTCTAGTATAAAGATTAAAGATTTCCATAACTCTGGTATAACTCAGTGAGACCCCCTGATAGCTGGCAGCCAGTGACAAGACACAGATTACAATTCCCAGAAACCTCCTATGAAATCAGTGAGACCTCCTGATGGGTGGCAGTGACAAGACACAAATTACAATTCCCAGGAACCTCCTATAAATTAGTGAGCCCCCCTGATGGGTGGCAGTGTGACAAGACACAGATCACAATTCACAGAAATTTTATGGAAGTATGTGACACCCCCTGATAGCTGACTGTCAGTGACTGAGAAGACACACTTTCCACCACCAATTCCCAGATATCTGCAACAAGTGAGCCCCCCAAATTGCTGCTGTCACTGATTGAGAAGACACACTTTCCACCAATTCCCAGATATCTGCAACAAGTGAGCCCCCCAAATTGCTGCTGTCACTGACTGAGAAGACACACTTTCCACCACCAATTCCCAGATATCTGCAACAAGTGAGCCCCCCAAATTGCTGCTGTCACTGAATGAGAAGACACACTTTCCACCACCAATTCCCAGATATCTGCAACAAATGAGCCCCCCAAATTGCTGCTGTCACTGAATGAGAAGACACACTTTCCACCAATTCCCAGATATCTGCAACAAGTGAGCCCCCCAAATTGCTGCTGTCACTGACTGAGAAGACACACTTTCCACCACCAGAAGCCCTGCATTCTGGGTGCTCCACCCTTAAGTAGCTGAACACAGTCTGGTAATGGCAAGCACCTGTTGGACCTGCAGTGCTGTGAGCAAAGACTGGACACTTGTAGAGCAGTTCATGGAAATGCTGCCCTGCATTCAAGACGAGCAGCACCAGGTTTACCCTTCCTGCCACGGCTACAGTGGGCTTTACGTGGGGTACTGGGGGACTCCAGACAGGGGTCCTGACATAAATGGAGACTAGGATAAGGGAGTACATACAGAGTAGGTGCAGGTTGTAGTACGGGAGAGAGATGGGTGTTTGGAGGTTGTTGCAGGTGAGAGAGATTGGTTTTGGGTGGAAGTTATGCAAGGCACAAGAGAGGTTGGTGTTGGCTGGAGGTTGGAGAGATTGGTATTGGACAGAGGGTGTAGTAGGTGAGAGAGATGGGTTTCGGGTGGAAGCTGTAGTAGATGAGAGAGATGGGTGTAGGGTGGATGTTGCTGAAGGTGAGAGAAACAGGTAATGGAGGTTGAGGAAGATGAGAGAGATGGGTGTTGGGTGGAGGTTGTAGAAGGTGAGAGATGAGTTTTGGGTGGAGGTTGTTCTAGGTGAGAGAGATGGGTGTTGGGTGGAGGTAGTAGAAGTTGAGAGATGGATGTTGGGTGAAGGTTGTATATGTTGAAAGAGATAGGTGTTGGATGGAGAATGTAGCAGGTGAGAAAGACTGGTGTCGGATGCAGGTTGTAGAAGGCGAGAGAGATGGGTATTGGGGAAGGTTGTAGAAGGTGAGAGAGATGGGTATTGGGGGATGTTGTAGAAGTTGAGAGACATGGATGTTGGATGGAGGATGTAGACGGTGAGAGAGATGGGTGTTGGATGGAGAATGTAGCAGGTGAGAGAGACTGGTGTCGGATGCAGGTTGTAGAAGGTGAGAGAGATGGGTATTGGGGAAGGTTGTAGAAGGTGAGAGAGATGGGTATTGGGGGAGGTTGTAGAAGGTAAGAGAAATGGGTGTTGGATGGAGGTTAGTGTAGGTTAGCGGATATTATCTGGAGGTTAGCCTCAATCAATATGTGGGTTAGGGGTAGGGCATATATTAGCCTTTATGTAGAGGGCAAGAGACATATCCGTGATAGGCGAAGGCTCGGTTAGGTGGTAGATATGGAGGAAGGGTAAAGGCTAGTGTTAGGGATAGATATGAGATTTAGGTGAAGTTCGATGTAGAGAAGAGAAGCAAGGTTTGAATTAATGTGTACAAGCCTACACTGGTAATTAGGATCCTGCATATGATTTATAAATTAATTAGCCAGTCTGCACTGAGCAAGAATGAGACATTTTATGAGATGGAGAGCGGTCCAAGGCTTGGGAGAAGATTGTTTTGTTCAGACAGTAATTCAGATTTGTTGCGTTGAGGTCACGCACGTGCAGATATAAGTCACACAAACACCCGTTGGCTGAGGATCCCCTTCCACCCCGTCCTGCCTAAATGGTACCTGTACTGCTCCATCATTTTCACAGGCAAAGCTAAATCTTGGTGAAGGGCTGCTTGATTAGGGTGAAGACGCCATGCTTTAAGAGTTTAGACATTGTATAAACTGCAACCTCAAAAACTTCTCTTTCGACATCACAAAGACTGCGTTTGCCGGCTGGAATCCTTGCTCAAGATCAGACACAGCGAGTTTGTGCGTCCCGGTACGCCGGCCATGATAGGGATTCGTTCTGTGTGTTTTGTGGTAATTATGGATCTGGAATGAGAGGAATTTAAAGTATAGCATTTATTCAAACCTCTTGAAAGATGTTACCATGTAATGATTTTATTTCTATGACGACCGGCATTGTGTATTGAGGTTGTTTCCTTCAGCTTGACATATTTGTTGAAACCATTAGGAGCATGTACTGAAGCCCAATCCCTTCAGGCTTCATGCTCTGCAGCTTGCACGCTGTAAGGGCTATGGTAGATGTTTAATGTGACAGCTTGCCGCGTTCCTCCACGTTCACTTGAGGTTGAATTCATTCTCCTCTAGACTCAGACTCTTCAAGAATCCTTCTCGAGAAGAATAAGCATTGCATCTTGACCCGTGAGAGCAAGAACCGGCAATCATCTCGGCTAGAAGCATCAGCAGAACATATCCACCGTTCGACCAGTGATAATGGTGTTACTTCACCAAACTTTGGAGAACTACAGTGGAACAAGAATGTTGAATCTATATTGAATTCACTGGTGAGCCATGATTTCTGCTGACATTGTTGTCCAGTGAAGGCATCACTGTTCTTTCCACCATGGTTCCTGACATAATTTAACGTTGATATTACCATAATATTGCAGTCGAAGCTGCCCAGTGTGGTTTTCTACCATCGTTTTCACCGTAGTTTGTATGGAAGGTCTTCGAAGAGCGTCACTTTGAAAATCGCCAAAGTGTATTCACCGTGTGTTGCAAAGAACGGGGAAAAACCCCACTAGATTGACAATAGCTGGAGTTTATGCTTTAACGGAACAGTAAAGGTGGAGCCATTGTTCACTGTTGTTTGCAGGAGCTTCACCTGCCGGTTTTGGATCTTCCTGCTGTGGATCACCAATGGATCACAGAGTGGAACATCAGCGATTAGTGAATTAACAGTATAGAAAGCATTATTTAATATGCAATATATTTACAAATCCATCTTTTTGCACCAAAATTACCAATTGTCTTACAGGTTATTCATTGTACCATTAATTTAAGGAATAATCTAGTAAAAACCTTTTTTATGCTCTTAAATAATTGGGCGGATCCTGCTGACAGCCTCAGTACAATGTATTTTTAAAGTTTCTTTACTTTTTAGTTTGTATTTACTCCCCTTCCCTCCCTCGCCATGCTATGCTCCTCCTCTTCGGCAAAGGGACTCCCAAACCCGGAAGTCCCTGAAGCTTTTCTGCGCAATTTGTTGCTTAGGAACTCCAAATTGTGCAGCGCAACGGGACTTGTGCACTTTACATAGTAAGTACCGTAGCGCCTACGCAGAGCGATGGGTCGGAGCTGCACGCGCATGCACAGATCTGATCCATCGCTGCCTCTCTGAGAACGCTCGCTACAGTGATTGGTCACAAAGGGTGACGTCGGCTGCTCTCTGTGCGTGACATCATCAGCGACTGATCTGGTGACCAGCAGGCGGGAAATTAAAAATCCTGGCTGCTGGAAATGCTGGGTGGGATGAAGGAAACTCCTCCGCTTCACCTAGCGATTCCACCAGATAGGGGGAGCTGGGGAGAGAAGGGGGCTCCTAACATCCTGACCACTTTAAAACTATAAAGTGGTCAAAATGAGTAGAGCGTCCCTTTAAACCCAAATACTTTTGCACTTTGCAAAGAAACCAGCGTGGCCGAACGGCTACCCGTGAGGTACTTGCCAAATGCCACATTGTACCAGGAAATACCGAGGCATCACGCCTCAAACAGACAAGATTCTTTTTTTAAAGCTTCTTAAGTCTCGGTTCTTTAAAAGACTGCATCAAGAACGTTAATTTTCTTTATTTCTGTTTTCTTTCTTTTCATTTGGGGTTTTGGAGCATTTGAAGAAAAACAGAAGAATGATCTTTTTTTAATTTTAATTTTTTTATTATTTATAAACGCGGATGGTTTATTATTGAAAGCCGGTGCCGTCTACCATGACTCCCTTCCTCTTTCATGTCCTTTTTATTACCCTTAATAAAAGGACACATTTAAAAATATCTCCCTTGAACTTATTATAGAACCTTGAGGGGAGCATCTTGCCAAGAGCGTGTAGCCGCTTACGGGGGGGAGATCATACTTTCCTGTCGTAAGAACGGCTTGTTAAAGAGCCTTTTTTCCTGAGTAATGGCAGAAAAATACAAGGATACCGAAGTGGGGATGTGTCACGGAACATGGCGAGAACGGGAGTCTAGAGCTCTCCACCGAGACACTTTAGCTGCTCCACTAGGGTCTTAGAACGGGGAGGGGGGGATTTTTTAGAACTGTACTATAACAGCAGAAAAGCAACAAATTATTCCAGTTTTTTATTTCCTGTAACCTGAAGTCTGACATGAAGTCCATAGAGATTTTTGATATGTGTTTTGTTGCAAATTAATTAATCCAGTAAACCTTTTTATTTTACAGCTTCCAGTGGAGTATTGTGAGTTTTTCTAGCTTCTAATCTGCTTACTCTTTTCATGGAAGTTGCCATGTTTTCTGCTTCTTCTCCTTCATGGGGGGATTAAACATCTAAAATGAGTGTTTGACAGTTTAGCCCGGGATTGCTCAAAGGGGAGGGCGGTGTTGAGATAGCTAGGAGGCTTCTAATATTAACTCTGAAAGGCCGAAAAGGTTTTTTTTTCTCCCCATCCCACTGCTGAGCTGCAGTGCAAACATTCACAGACACATATACATAAACATGTATATTTATATCTCCCCCTTTTCTTCAGAACTATATTTCTTTAGTTGACACT
Organism: Leptobrachium leishanense; assembly: GCA_009667805.1. Lineage (NCBI taxonomy): Eukaryota > Metazoa > Chordata > Amphibia > Anura > Megophryidae > Leptobrachium > Leptobrachium leishanense. The sequence continues at coordinate 12,024,860 of CM019069.1, read as the reverse complement.
TGCAACGGGAATAACCTCAGTGCAGAGAAGTAGCAGTTGAACCTTAACGAGCATCCAGCATCCCTATCTGCTCAGACATTTTGTGAGTCATTTCTAAATGCTCTGACTCTTTAAGGATTTTTAGTTCAGTGGCAGCTCTGGGGGAGTGTCTCCTGCTGTGCAGCCATAAATCCCTCCCCAGGTAAACACGTTATGTGGCAAGCCGCAGCTCTGGGGATGGTCTCCTGCTGTGCAGCCACAAATCCCTCCGCAAGGAAACAAGTCATGCGGCATGCCGCAGCTCTGACAGCACCTGACCTGAAAGAAAGGAGGAACTCGACAAGTTACCTATGGGAACAGAAGTGGTGTGATTGGCAAACTTACAGCGGCGGGTAGACAGGCACAAAGGGATGAAAAGAAACAAGAAGCATATAAAGAACCACATAGAGAAGGGCAAGAAGGGATGAAATGAAGGAAGAACCTGTCGTCTGTGATAAATCGTGTCGATTGACCGTCAAATTCTTGCCAAACAGTTGACACAGAATCTTTGATAACTCTTTCGCAATGTATCAATAGAATGTTTGGCCGCACAGGGGAAGAATTTATACCTGACAGCCATCGTTTTTGGGTCAATGCCTTTGTCACAGATCTGAGCATGTGTGGTGCTTTTTCAATGCTTTTCCTGTACCTGGTGCCATTTCTTCTGTCTGGAAGAGGCCCGTGTGTTTGAGTGCCGAGAACATCACGGTGATGGATGGGAGGAGAGTGTCGAGGCCTAACCGTCACGTATGTCCAGCCTCAGTCCATCTAATAAATAAAGGTCTTTCAGTCGCAGGATTACTGTGTCTCTGGCCGTGTGTCCCACATGTAGACACAGGTCATATTATAACACCATCTCCTTTGTCTAAAACACTGTGTATAAGGTCTTTTTTCTGTAGCAAATCACATATACACCAACACTGTTTAAGCATGAGTTATACATATATTTAAATGTGTTTATTCTTATTTTATAAAGTAATTTGTACAAAACAAGTCTTGGGGGGGGGGTTATTCAGAGAGCGCCGAAATGTCACCGATATTTTGGTGCTCTCTCGTTCCCAGCACTTCGAGGAATCAAATTTCCCCACCCTGCGGTGAATTCCGCATTCACTGCAGGGTCCCCAGAGTGCAGGGAACAGACCCAAAAACACGCCGGAAACCCACTGAACAGCCGCCAAAAACCTGCCGGAACCGTCGCAAAAAACACACCCAACACATCGGAAAAAGTACGCCCTGAGTCTTCAAGGCCTACCCACCGCGCGGACGGCATAGAACTTCTTGCGGCGGAAAAGGGTTAAACATTCGGTGGAATTTTGGACCAATTAGTCTGATACTGGTGTATTGACAGCAAAATATGATGATATTCGCCGCATTTCAGTGTCACCGAAATTGTCCCATAAAAGTCTATTGTGTTTTCTATTCACAGAACGCCGAACTGCGACAAAATTATGGCAAAAAGCCTAGATTTTCTGTGTTTCAGTTCGACGGGTTTAAACAGGCAAATCCCATAGGATTCAATGTAAAAAACTAATATCTTTATAAAAATGTTTAAAGACCGATTATTTTTTTCATTTTCAGCAAAAAGTCTTTTTATTTTTATATTTTTAGAACATCTTTATGTATTTTTCATATTTTTAGACAACAGTTTTTTTTTTCTTATCTTTTGAAAGACTTTTTTTAAATTTTGAAACAGGCCTTTTAGTTAGAGAAAGAGAAAAGTCTAATAAACGTCAAGATAACAAATATTCACATATATATATATTAGGGTACTAGCAAAGGGGGTAACCCGAAATAGAATATACGAAGATCAAATCGAACAGCAAGACACACTCACTGCAATCTCTCCCTTCGTATCCAGCCAGAAAGGTATTCTTCAATCAACACAATGTTTCCCATATTGTTACATATTGTTCCCTCTTTATTGAATAATTTTGATTCTGCGCTGATTCTCCGTCTGTTCTGCTCCTCCCTGTTGTAAATTCTTTGCGTGCAATGGCCATTTCTCTAAACTCTGTATTTTCTTATGCACAGCCGCACTTCACTTCCATCCTCTCCTCTGCTGTCACACCCGCCCACCTGCAGCGCCCCCTCCAACCCGCCCCTTCCACCCAGCCCCCTCCACCCAGCCCCTATCCTAATTATATAAGCTCCTTTTCTCAGCTGCTTCACTACTCTCTTGGTTTAACCGTATCATGCCCAGGCTCTTGGTCTATCATCATGCAGTGTCTGCTATACAATCTCTGGTATTTACCTCCACACTCCCCCTGCTCCCTTTTGTTTCACTTGCCTTAGTCCCTTAGATTGTAAACTCACAGGACATCTGGCTGAGCATTTGTATAAAGTGCTGCATTTGCAGGACAGAAATCCTATGGGCAGGGCCATCTATCCCTTATGATTTATTATTTATTATGTCACCTGTTCGTGCTTCCCCATTGCTGCGGAATCTGTTGGCTCTGTGTAAGTACCTGTAAAACTGTAGTTTTTAAATGTAACTGGTAGACCCCGGCAGAAACCTACCAGACTCAAAGCTAGTACCATTCTTATTCTCATTACAATGGTACAAGGTTTGTGTCTGTAGCCCTGGTAGGTTTCTGCCGGGGTCGACCGAATTAGACCTTTTTATTATTTTTGAAAGGAATTTTTTATTATTTGGACACATTTTTATTCCTTTTTGCTGATTTATACTCCTATAAGGAGTCCAAATAACTGCTTTTTCAGCAGAATATGGTAACCATTCGTTAATAGTAAATTCACCGTATTTTTGGTAAAATGGAATCGCTGAAATGCAGCAAAATGAGCCGAGACGCAACGCACCGAAATTGCCTTTTGTATAGTTCCTTATCTATTTTCAATCCCAATTTTCTAAATTGATGTCTAGAAGTTCATGCTTTTTTATTCATTCCGCCGAGTGAGACGCCGCATCCCCCAAATTCCATTAAGGTGCACTATACGGATCCAGGAATTCTAGAGATTTACGTTTTTCAATTTGTCCGTTTTAACCTAAAATTCCCACTTTTGCCAGTGTTCCCCAGTTCTTAAAAAAAAAAAAGTACCCAGGACAAATAACTAAATAAATAAAAAGACAAATTAAAGCCATGTAACAGCTCAAACAAATAAATCTTTGACTTAAAATCCATTTTTTTTCCAGATTTTTTTCCCACTGAAAATAATATTAAATTGGAACGTGCTTTTATAAGTTATCTACATTGCAAAACACTACAAACGAGGCCCTATCTCCTTCCTCCTCCGCCCAATATCCCTGGAGTAAGAGTATTCTTAGAATTTTGTCAGTTCGGTTAAGACACGTTGACGATGTCGCTGTGAAACACTGTGCAGTTTGGCGCCACCTTGTGGCCGCTAAGGGAACCACAGTAAACGTGACAGTAATGTAAATAAACAAGGCTTGTGGGAACTTTCATCGAAGACAAAGGAAAATTTTGTATTAATTAGTGTCTGACGTGTTATTATCTGTTGCCAAAGAATAATTCCCATCATCCTTCTTGTCTTATATAGTTCACACGAGATCCAGAAGGCCAGGTTCACATTACCAGGAGTATAATGATGCTACACTCACAGCCCATTGTGTATCTTTGTGAACATTATTGTAAATGTATTAACTTTTCCAGTTTGTCATCAACAAATGTTTTAAAGGGATGCTCTACTCACTCCTGAACAAGTGGTCTGGATGTGAGGAGTGCCCCCTCATCGCCCCCGCCCAGCTACCCCAATCTGGTGAGATCACGGGGTGAAGTGGAGGAGTTTCCTCCCCCTACCCAGCGTCACCAGCAGCCACAATTTTTAATTTCCCGCCAACCGGTCACCAGATTGGTCACTAGTGATGTCACACACAGAGAGCGGGCGACGTCACCCTGAGACTAATCGCTGTAGCGAGCGTTCCCAGAGAGGCAGCTGATGGATCAGATCTGTGCATGCGCGTGCAGCTGCCGGTACATTTAGGAGACCTGTGGCTGCAGCCCCTGGCCCCCGTACCTCACCTGTCCTGCTGCTGTCCCGGTCTCCTGTTCCTCCGGTCCGTCTGATCCTCCATTCGGCCACACCTCCTCTGCCCCACGCCTCGTCTTCATGCTGAGCCCTGATTGGGCAAAGTCCTGTGCCGGACCTGGATTTTGCCCAATCAGGGCTCAGTCAGCATGAAGATGATGCGTGAGGCAGAGGAGCCGCGGCCGGACGGAGGAGGAACAGGAGTGCCGAAGGCAAGGGGGCGGGGGGCTGCAGCCACAGGTCTCCTAAATGTACCGGCAGCTGCTGGTACATTTAGGAGACCTGTGAACGCATTTTGCAGGCATTTTTCATTATGGAATGTCCGTGGTCAAACAGACCGTGAACATCCCATAATGTTCGGCGTTCGCCGACCACTCAAACGGCCGATGTTCGATTCGAACTCACGTTTGAATCGAACCGGCAGCCCATCCCTAGTCAGCAGGATCTGCTCAATTATTTTAGGGCAAAAAAGGGAATTCTAGGTTTTATTAGAGTGTCCTTTTAATTGTAACACTGGAAGAGGTTAAGATCAAACTAGCCGAAATTCTCTTCAATTTTTCTTAACATTCTATCACATATTTATACGTCACTGAGTTTTTTAGTTCCGCTGATCTTGAGGTGTTTTGTTTATAAAATTGTTACCGTTTGACTCAAAGACATTTAGGATTAAAAGGTGACTGTAGATTAAATTCCATCTCTGCTTCATATGCAGTTTATTGATTTTGAAATAAAATTCAGTTTATTGATTTTGAAATAAAATTGCAAATTTTTATTCACTTTTCCACAAATCCCACTTTATCTACTAAGCATTGGACTATGACACTCACGTCCACAGATCCGCATGATGATATCAATATATAACGTTAACACTTTAATGTGATTTGTTTTCTTTTCTTTTGTTTTGCACCAATAATTTACTGAATATAATTTGAAGTTATCAGGGTTATTCAGAGAGAGCCGAACTGGCCCCTGAAATTGCACTGGACAGTGAGTTTCCACGTACGGTGCAATTTCGTGGCCATTCGGCTATTCAAAACCTGGAAAATCGCCAAATATTGGCGAATTGCCAACGGAATACGGTGCTGTTTGGCGGCAGTGAAATCCCCATAGAGAAGTAATGGTTAAATTATTAACCACACCGAACAGCAGAGAAATGTCAGTGAAATGCCTTGATGTTCTGTGGTTTCATTTGGCAGGTTTAATCAGGCGAATCCCATAGGTTTCACTTTCAATGTTAAAAATATTCACTGTTTTTTTTCAATATCTATTAAACAGTTTATTCTTTTAAATTGCAGCAAAAGTCTCTTTATATATTTTGTTTTGGGATTTTTTAAGCATTTTTTGGGATTCTTTCGACAAAATTTATATTTTTCAATTTTTTTTAAATAGCTTTTTTTTATTTTTTCTGTACCAGACCTTTTTATTATCATTCAGAGGATCTTATATGTTAATTACAGACATTTTCTTCCAGCAATTGTTTTGTAAATAGAGTTTGAAATTTTTTGAGCTTCATTCGTTCTGTTTTGTTTTTTTTACCTCGTTCGTCGGCTTGTCGGCTTTTTCTGGTAGCTGGTCGGTGCTGTGTTCGGCGGATCGTCAGCTTTTTTCATACATGATGTGCGGGTTTGCGGCGGATCGTCGGGTATGTTCGGAGGGTTTTCAGCGGCGATTCGAAGTTATCTGATATTTTTGGATTGTATCGGCGATTTATGGACAGATTATCAGTTATTTTTAGGGGATTTTTCAGATCCGTTCGGTGGCTTTTCCCTGCATTTCGGGTCCCTGCGGTGAATACTAAATTCACTGCAGGGTCGGGGAATTTCCCAGATTGTGAGTTCCTACGGGAATAGGGCCCTCATCTCCTCCTGTACTGTTTGTCAAATGTTGTTCAATGTATTGTAACCCTGTCTATACTGTGCTTATTGTACAGCGCTGCGGAATATGCTGGCGCTTTATAAATAAAGAATAATAATAAATAATAATAAATTTAATTCCCCAAAGTGAGGGGAACGAGAGAGCACCGGGTGACATTTCGCTGCTCTCTGAATAACCCTTTATATATCCTAGGATCTGTTTTTTTAGATCAGGCATGTCCAAACTCCGGCCCCCCAGATGTTCCTGAACTACAACTCCCAGAAATCTATGACTGCATTCGATGGATGGAGAAGCATGGGAGTTGTAGTGCAGGAAAATCTGGGGGGCCGGAGTTTGGACATCCCTGTTTTAGATGGACTCAAAAAATGAGCCCCTTCCTTTGCACCAAACCTGTGACTTTTTGATACATATGTAGCCGGTGCGGAACATAACGTATTCATACTGCGTTTCCTTTCCTTATTCTCACGTCAATATTGACATTGTTTCCCTTTAAATGTATCACGCATTGCAAGGTGGGGGCAGGGGGAGGACAGGGCATGGGAGGTTCTCAGCCTTTTGGAAAAGTCCCAGCTACCGTGAGTGGTGATAAAGTTCCAGACGCTCCTTGTTTGACGAAGTAATATTTACATAGAAGGTGTTGGTACTCGCTTAACAAGTTAGAAAAGGACTGAGTTACTGTATCGGCGTGAATGCCAGCTGGCTGCCTCCGTGACCTCGCTGACAGTGGGGAGCGTGCGCTAAACCACCACAATGGAAAATCACTCTATGGAAATTCATTTAAAGCCATCTGCCCATCTCCTACCACTAAAAACCACTAAAAACCACTCAAAACCAGCAGCTTTTACCTTTTTATAAAAAAAACTAAACATAGAATGCATTTAAAAGACTGGACGGAGCAATATATATATATATATATATATATATATATATATATATATACAGGGTTATTCAAAGAGCCACGAAATTGCACCGAACTGTGAATTTCCCCATACGTTGCCTTTTAGTGGCCGTTCGGCTATTCACAAAGCAGGCAGTTTGCCAAATATTGGCAAATTGACGGCAAAATTCGGTGCTGTTCGGTGGCAGTGAAATCCGCCCATAGAGAAGCAATGGTTAATCTATTCACATTGAACAGCAGAGAAATATCAGTGAAATGCCCTGATGTTCAGTGGTTTCATTCGACAGGTTTATTCAGACGAATCCCATAGGCTTCAATGTTAAAAATATTCCCGTTTTAATTCAATATTTATTCAACCGTTTATTATTTTAATCTGCAGCAAAAAGTCTATTTTTTAGGATTTTTTTAGGCATTTTTCAGGATTTTTCTCGGCTAAATTTTCTTTCCTATTTTTTTTAAATAGCGTTTTTTCTTTTTTCTTTAACAGACCTTTTTATTGGTATTCATAGAATCTTATTTGTAAATTCCAGACATTTTCATGCAGAACTTTGTTTGAAAACGCTATTTAAAAGTCCTTTTTTTACCCCGTTCGGCGGCTTGCTGGCTTTGTCCGGTGGCTGCCTGGTTGGTTGTCTGTTTGGTGGGTCGTTTGCTTCTTTCGGATCGATTCGGTGGTTTTGCAGTGGATCGTCAGATGCATTTGGTGTTTTTTGGCAGATTTTTGGTTGGACTTAGCGGTGTTTTGGATCGATTCGGTTATTCAGTTTGTTCGGTGGTCGAGTCGCTGCACTTCAGGTAACTTATGGTGAACGCTGAATTTTTCGCAGGGTCGGCGAATCAAACTTCCCGAACTGAAAGTCATTTTTTTGAACATTTTTGTAAAAGACGGTATGAGATTGTGAAAATAATTTGCTTCAGTCACTTTTAAACAAATCACTGAACTATTTTATTTTTTTGGCTACATGTTTTCATTTAAGAAACATTTATCTATTATCTCGGCGTGTTTGTTCATCCTATGCCTGTTTCAGAGTGGATTACATCAAAATCGAATGGGCCGGGATAGACATCCAATAAGCATCAACGTGGAGGAGCTAAAAACCACTCGGCGTCTCATTCAGAGATGGAGCTGGCTGAGGATTTGACACATTGTCAGGAATCCCGGGAAGGTGAAGGGCTATAACCAGGGACAAGGCTGGAGTATATGGTAAAGCACAAGCCCGGGGAGGTAGAAGAGGTCCAGTAACAGGCCGAGGTCAGGGTTGGAGAGACACAAGTAGTATGGGTCACAGTCCGGGTCAGTGCACAAGTAATACAGTTGAAGGGACAATAATAGCAAGGAGAGAGGGGAACTGCTGCAACACCGGAGCGAGGAGCAACTGATCTGGCTGGCTTTTATTCAGGTAGCTCCTCCCTGCTATTGGGCAGCTGCTGACATCATCGATGCGTGTTCTGGGGGCCTGGCCGCCATATTGGTGGAGCCAAGCGTACGCGCGTCTCGTCTGCGGCCTAGCTAGACCCATCAACCTTGGACTTCAGTGGATAACCATAGCCACCGGCCGAGGAGCCACCGTCTAACCACCCCGGGGACTGAAGCCACACCGAGGAGGTGAGCTAGGCTGCCCATGTGCCTACGGATTGATCGGTTGTAGGCCCAGCTGCATCCCAGCATCCGAAGCTGTAGCGCTGGGTGGACAGGGGCGTGGCCGCACCTGTCGCCGGTAGCCCAGCGGCCCTGATAGTAAAGGCACACGCTATTGAAAAATGGAGTTCCCTTTCTTACTGTTAAATAATCGGGCAGATCCTGCTGGGAAAGCCTCTACGCAATAATTTTTTCTTTTCAGGTTTTAGTTTCAGGTTTTTCTCCCCTTTTCTCCCTCGTCGCGCGCTGCTCCTCCTCTTCGGCTCAGCGGCTCCTGAAGTTGGAACTCCCTGAAGCTTTTCTGCACAATTTGTGCTCTTATACAACTTCTATAGCGCAGGGAGCACAAATTGCGCAGCGCTGCGAGACTCACACACTTTACGCGCAAACAAGTTCCGCAGCGCCTGCGCAGAGCGATCGATCGCTGTCGCTTCTTTTTGCTGTCGCTTCTTTTCGCTGTCGCTTCTTTTCGCCGCTGCTTGAATTAGGCAGCTTTGAGCTGCGTTCCAAGGCCAGGCGCTAAGATGAGATAGCACCAGCCATCTAGGGGCGCAGCCGGGCCCAACCCGGGCTCCATTACTGTACCCGTTCCTCATTGTGCGGCTCGTGTAGCAGCACAGAAGGTGGGCGTCTTATGGTGACAAGCAGGTACCACCAGAAGCAGATGAAAGAAAAAAAGAGGCAGAAGAAAGAAATGCACAGAAGAGAGAAAGAAAGAAAAGAAAGAAAAGAAAGAAAAGAAAGAGACACAAAAGAAAAAAGAAAGCGGCGCAGATTAAAGAAAAAAAGAGGCAGATTGCAGAAAGAAAGAGGCACAGAAGATAGAAAGAAGGAAATAAAACAGCACGAAAGAAAGAAAGAAAGAAAAAAAAAAAAAAAAGAAAGAAAGAAAGAAAAAGAAAGAAAGAAAGAAAGAAAGAGGCAGATGAAATAAAGAAAGAAAAAAAGAGGCAGATTGCAGAAAGAGGCAGATGAAATAAAGAAAGAGGTACAGAAGATAGAAAGAAGGAAAGAAAGAAAGAAAGAGAAAGAAAAAAAAACGGCACAGAAGAAACAAAGAAAGACAGGCGCAAGAAAAAAATAGAGGAAAGAAAGAAAGAGGCACAGATAAAAGAAAAAAAAAGGCAGATGACAGAAAGAAAGAAGGAAAGAAAAAATAAAGAAAGAAAGAAGCATAGACCGATCCAGAGGAGGGGTAAGATGGGCACTGAATGACTGTGTGCGGCCCCTGTGCACAGTGTGTGTGTGTGTGTGTGTGTCCGCTGTCTGCTTGGGTGTCGTCGTCCCCACTTTAACAGTTAGCAATTTTTTCTTGAGGCCGCAAGTAAATGGTCTTGCCCAGGGCGTAACATAGTCTAGCACCAGCCCTGGAAAGCACCTTCCCCTGGAATACGACGGTGAAAATGAGACAGTAAGGGATAATCTGGAGGCGCTCATTCGCCGGCTCCCCGTCTCCATTTTACCATTAATTGTGGAATTGTAGGGCCGTTAGAATTTAAAAGATTTTTAATGTAAAATCGATTCATTTTCTTTTTTTAACAAGCCTTGGTGTAGGTGAGATAAAAATGTAGCAGGCTTGCATGTACATGTTGCGATGTAGTTCTACGAGAGACACGGCCTCTCCCCCCGTTTTGTTGGTGGGCACGCGGCGCGGTGCACCTGCATTTCACACACAGGCTGCGTACGCAGCGGCAGGTGAGAGGCCGGTCTGAGCTACGTGAATTATTTTTACTTTCCTTTTTTTAGCTTGAAGCGCATATCTTGGGCGGCGAACAAAATCTTAACAGTCCAATTCAATGTCTTCTGTAAATAGTTTCGAATCGATGACTTCATCTGTTTGACCAACTAATCCACGAGTGAGCAAATGTTTACAGGTCCCGGCGCGACGCGAGGCCGCCTCCGTGCTGGGAATGAAGGCCGATACCGGCTGCAGGAGTGATGCGTGCGGACGTGAATACATCAGGGTCTTATCATAATATATTGCTGAGCGCATTTATTGCCGCGCCGCTCCGGCAGCACCAGGATGCAGCACACTTCCGCGTTTTATTTAGGAATTTTTGCATTGTCACTCACGTTCCTTCGCACCCTAATTCCGAGCGCGTCGTCCACCGCTGTTCATGTTATTTAATACAAACAGTACATTGGCTCCAGGATGTAATGGTTTGTAAGCACGGCCCGGATCTGCTTATTGTGCCATATAGGGGGTGGATTCACTAAATATCGAGTCTTACAGGGTTATTCGAAGAACACTGAAATTCCACCGGAATTTCGGTGATCTTTCATTCCCTGCACTTTGCGGAATCAATTTCCCTAACCCTGCGGTGAATTCAGCATTCACCACAGGGTCCCCAAAGTGAAGGGAAAAGCTGCCGAACGCATTCGAAAAACCGCTGCAAAAACTGCCGATTGAAATGGAAAAATCGCCGCCAAACAGCAGAAAAAATGCCGAACACTCGTCGATCCGCCGCAAACTCCCAAACGCATCTGAAAGAAGCCGACTATCTGCCGAACGGAGCGCCTACCAGTCGCCGGAAAAAGCCGACAAGCCGACGAACGGTGTAAAAAAAAGAGCAACTTTTAAACTCTGTTTACAAAATAACTACTGTCAGAAAATGCCTGAAATTACATATAAAGTCCTATAAATAATAATATAAAGGTCTACTACAGAAAAAAATCCCACTGAAAACCGGAGGGAAAAAAAATTAGCCGGATAAATCCCGAAAAATGCCGTAAAAAATCCCAAAAAAATAGACAAATAGACTTTTTGCTGCAGATTAAAAGAATAAACAGTTTAATAAATATTCAATAAAAAACGGGAATTTATTTTACATTGAAACCTACCTGATGATCCACCACAAACCTGCCGAACACGTCTGAAAAAGCCATCGATCTGCTGAACAAAGCACTGACCAGCGGCCAGAAAAAGCCAACAAGCCGACGAACGGTGTAAAAAAACCAAAACAAAACAATAGAAACTCAAAAGATTTCGCTTTTTGAAAACGCTATTTGCAAAGAAACTGCTGGAGGAAATTGTCTGTAATTAACATATAAGATCCTATGAATGATAATAAAAAGGTCTGTTACCGGAAAAGAAAATGCTATTTAAAAAAAAAAAAAATTAAAAAAAATTTTGTCGAAAAAATCCCGAAAAATGCCTAAAAAAATATGAAAACCAAAATAAATAAAGAGACTTTTTGCTGCAAATTAAAAGAATAAACGGTTGAATAAATATTTTATAAAAACTGGAATATTTTGTAACATTGAAACCTATGGGATTCGCCTGATTAAACCTGTCGAATGAAACCACTGAACATCAAGGCATTTCACTGACATTTCACTGCTGTTCAATGTAAATAGATTAACCATTGCTTCTCTATCGGGGATTTCACTTCCACCAAAAGGCACCGTATTTTTCTGGCAATTCGTCAATATTTGGTGAACTGCAAGCTTTTGAATAGCTGAATGGCCATGAAATTGCACCGTACGGGGAAACTCACTGTTCGGTGCAATTTCGAGGCCAATTTGTCTCTCTTCAAATAACCTCTATGAGACTTAAACTAATCAGGAGAATACATTGTATCCAGACATGATACAGTTTCATCCAACTCTGCCAATTGGGCGTGAATTTTCTGAATTGGTTTTCCAAACCAGTACAACCCAGTGTTTGATTCAATTGACCCTGTAATGCGGTTAACTAGCGGCATGCCGTGTCTCTCCACATTACAATATAGAACATGTTCTAACCTATTAAATTTTTTGGGGAAAATGGTGTAAAAATATTAAAACCATGGATTCTAGCATATTCCTTGACTCCTTTATTGCACAGACTTAGCTAGACCCCCATATAGACTGTAAACCTCTTTAAAAAATACTCAATAATTGATATTTTTATAATTATTTAGTCACAGACATCTGCGGGAAGTTTTTGGAAGCTTGTAAGAAAATGTGATCATCTTGTCAACCGTCCCTGCCCAGGTAGAGCGCAGGAGATGCCATAAAAATCAACATCAAATATCAATATTACCCCCCCCTAAGGACCCAAGGGTCTTTAAAGTCAATGCATATATGATGGACGGTTCAGTCATTGGTCTTTAAGGGGTTAACTAACCCCTAGTGAAAATATATTAAAGGGACGCTTTACTCATACTGACCACGTTATAGTTTTAAAGTGTGATGAGTGTCCCCCACCTCCCACCTCCCCCAATTTGGTGTTATCATTACAGGTGTGCATTCGTTTCGTAACAAATCTCAATTCACTTGAAAATTCGTTCATTCGTATTTCGGAAGTATTTAGTTTCATCCGAATTGAAACGAAAACTAAACTAAGCGGTATATAACGAAATTGACTCGTTATACACAAGAGCACTGTTGATTGAATGATTCCTCTGTGCACACTGCAGCGAAACAGGATTTAACCCTAGCTTGCCTTTTAATCCTCAAATTTAACCCTAATCTAAGAGTAATCGAGCAGGATTTGATTTATTGTTTTTCTTTAGTGATCCCAATATTCTAATCGATCCCAAATTACAAATGAAATTATGAAAACAAATCAGTTTCCTTTTACTGTTTCACAAAGCACCCCATCTCTGTCTGTTGGCTGTGGTGCTGAATCTGTTGTATTCAGCACCACAGGCCAATAGACAGCTCAATATTTAACCCTAGCTTGCCTTTTATCCCTCATGTTTAACCATAATCTAACAATATTTGAGCAGGATTTGATTGATTGGGTTTTTTAGTGGTTCAAAAATTCGATTCGATCCCAAATTACGAATCAAAATGAAACGAGATTACGAAAATGAATCAGTATTCAAACAAATTCTGTTTGACACAAAAAGTTTTTCAAATTAAATGAAACAAATGTTTAAGCTGTGCACACCTCTAGTTATCATGGGGTGAAGTGGAGGAGTTTCCTCCATCCCATCCATCATCATAAGCAGCCAGGATTTTTAATTTCCCGGCTGCCGATTGCCAAATCGGTCACTAGTGATGTCACACACAGAGAGCGGGCGACGTCACCCTCTGAGACCAATAGCTGTAGAGAGAGTTCTCAGAGAGGCAGCGATGGATCAGATCTGTGCATGCGCGTGCGGCTCCGATCCATCGCTCTGCACAGGCACTGCGCAACTTGTGTACGTAAAGTGAGCGCGTCACGTAGCGCTGCACAATTTGAAGCTCCTATGCAATGCAAGTTGTATAGGAGCACAAATTGTGCAAAAAGGATTCAGGCACCTCTGGGTTTGAAAGTCCCTGAGCCGGAGAAAAAATTATAATAATTGGGGAGGGGCTGTCAGCAGGATCCGCCCTATTATTTAAGGGCAAAAAAAGGGAATTCTTTTGTTCAATAGATTATTCCTTTAAGACAAATCTGATTTTGCAAAAACTCAAACCTGCCACATTGTATAACCCAAAGAACGTCACTCAGTACAAAATATAGGCATGACAAGGTTGCATCAGATCCTGTGAAAATGCTGATTTCCCGGAGAAAGGAATGCATTCAGAGGCTCTCGTCATGTTTTTTGGCTATTTTCTCTCTCTCTGCAGTTGCTTAGTAATTACCATATACACAAACAATAATAAAACACATGCTCGCTGCCCTCACTCTCCTCACTGTGCTGCCGTAGGGTTGCCAGATCGGCCATGTTTTCGTGGACGTTTATTATTTTATGGTGAGGAGGATCATTGGTAAGATGCTGCCCTGCACTATGTATAATTCATAGGGAAATCTGTTATCTAATCAAGGCAGGTCACCTGGGATTCCTTTCTGATTTCTTACCAGCAGCGTATGGATTATACAGTTGTGTTCAAAATTATTCAACCCCCAATGCTGTAAAGGGTTTTAGGGAATTTAGTGACATTTGTAATTGTATTCAGAATGAAATCCTACAAGGACTTTTTAAAGAACCATATGCAACTAAAATGACATCAATTGGTTTTGTAATACAGTAGTAAATGTTTCTTTTGTGAATTCTTCATTGACACAATTATTCAACCTCTTAAAGACTACCACTCTGAAGAACAGAGGTTCATTCAAGTGTTTTCAATCAGGTATTGAAAACACCTGTGGATGTCACGGAGCAGCAATAAAGCATAATAAGCACCAATTAGGCAGCTTTAAAATGACTGTGATACTCAGCTCCTTCTAGACATTTACTGGTGTGGTTACAAACATGGTGAAGTCAAGAGAATGGTCCCTGAAGACAAGAGAAGAGGTGATTACTCTTCACAGGAAGGGCAATGGCTATAAGAAGATTGCAAAGATGTTAAACATACCAAGAGAGACCATAGGAAGCATCATTCGCAAATTCAAGGCAAAGGGCACTGTTGAAACGCTACCTGGTCGTGGCAGAAAGAAGATGCTGACCTCGACTGCTGTGTGCTACCTGAAGCGTAGAGTGGAGAAAAGTCCCCGTGTGACTGCTGAGGAACTGAGAAAAGATTTGTCAGATGTGGGTACTGAAGTTTCAGCTCAGACAATACGGCGCACACTGCGTAATGAAGGCCTCCATGCCAGAACTCCCAGGCGCACCCCCTTGCTGTCTCCAAAGAATAAGAAGAGTCGACTGCAGTATGCCAAAAGTCATGTGGACAAACCACAGAAGTTTTGGGATAGTGTTGTGTGGACTGATGAAACCAAATTAGAACTGTTTGGGCCCATGGATCAACGCTATGTTTGGAGGAGGAAGAACAAGGCCTATGAAGAAAAGAACACCTTGCCTACTGTGAAGCATGGCGGGGGGTCAATCATGCTTTGGGGCTGTTTTGCTTCTGCAGGTACAGGGAAGCTTCAGCGTGTGCAAGGTACCATGTATTCTCTTCAGTACCAGGAGATATTGGATGACAATGTGATGCAGTCCGTCACAAACCTGAGGCTTGGGAGACGTTGGACCTTTCAACAGGACAATGATCCCAAGCATACCTCCAAGTCCACTAGAGCATGGTTGCAGATTAAAGGCTGGAACATTTTGAAGTGGCCATCGCAGTCACCTGACTTAAATCCGATTGAGAACCTCTGGTGGGACTTAAAGAAAGCAGTTGCAGTGCGCAAGCCTAAGAATGTGACTGAACTGGAGGCTTTTGCCCATGACGAATGGGCGAAGATACCCGTAGATGGCTGCAAGACACTTGTGTCAAGCTATGCTTCACGTTTAAAAGCTGTTATAACTGTAAAAGGATGTTGTACTAAGTACTAAGATTGAATGTCACTTGGGGGTTGAATAAAACTGATAATGATGTGAGCACAGAAAAGACATTTGTGGTTATTTCATTATAAATGTTATGTTATATTTGTCTGACCTACACGTGCCTCTTTGATTTAATTGTAAGCAAGATGACTGAATGATCAAAATCAATGTCAAACTGGCCAAAACACTCAATTTCAGTGGGGGTTGAATAATTTTGAACACAACTGTACATGCTGCGGGGTCACAATCATCAGGCACTGCCCATCAGCATCAATAAATTATATGTGTCTGAGAAAACATGGCCGACCTGACAACCCTGATAAAATCCATATATACCGTATCTATCAGTATATATACAGAGGCAAGAAAAAGTATGTGAACCCTCTTGGAATGTGTTGGTTTTCTTCATGAATTGGTCATAAAATATTATCTCTTCTTCAACAAAGTCACACGTATAGAAAACACAACCTGCTCCAGCCAACAACACACACACAACAAAGTCACACGTATAGAAAACACAACCTGCTCCAGCCAACAACACACACACAACAAAGTCACACGTATAGAAAAACACAACCTGCTCCAGCTGAGTGACAACACACAAACCATTGTAATTTGTCATGTCTTTAACACATCCCATTAAACATTTCAAATGCTGTGGATAAAGTAAAGGGGTTAATCAAAGCGAGCCGAATTGGCCACCGAATTTCCCCGCACGTTGCCATCTCGTGGCCATTCGGCTATTCAAAAAGCTGGCAATTCGCCAATTATTGGTAAATTCCCAGCAAAATACAGTGCAATTCGGCGGCAGTGAAAAGTAATGGTTAATTGATTCAGAGACACCAAACGGCCCCGAAAAGTTAAGGAAATGCCCAGATTTTCAGTCGTTTTGATTGACAGGTTTAAACAGGCGAATCCCATAGGTTTCTATAAAATTTTAACTGTTTATTATTTTAATCTGCAGCAAAAAAGTATTTTTATTAACAATGTTTAGAATTATTTAGGCATATTTCCTTTTTTTTTGGTGAAATTTTTGATTCAGATTTTTTTTAATGTTTTTTTTTGTAACAGACCTTTTTATTGTTATCCATAGGAACTTAAATATTATTTACAAGCATTTCATGCATTATTTTTGTTTAAAACGGCTTTTGAAAACGGCTTTCTTTTTACTCCTTTTCAACTGCGTTCAGCGGCCGGTTCGGTGACAATTTGGCGGTCTGTTCGGTGGTATGTTCGTCGGCTGCGTTCGGTGATTTATCCAATGTGTTCAGTGTTTTTTTGGCTGTTTTTCAGATGCGTTCGGTGGTTTTTTCGACGGTTTATCATATGGGATCGTCGGTTTGTGGCTGCATTTTGGTGCTATTTAGATAACCCCTCAAGTGAGCGTTTGGATCTGGATCCCTGAAGGCAGGTTTTCTGAGAGCTCTTTTTTGTGAGACAAGGTTCACATCAACAGGTGCTTTTTGTGAATAGCAAACTCAGAATGCTCAAGCACTTTTTATACGCTCTATCCCACACCTTTTAATCTCGTTTCATTAACTGGACACCACTTTTGCCAATTTCTGGCTCTATCTAGTCACTAGCCTAAAGCAGGGGTCAGAGTCATAAGCCCCTCTAGATGTTTTGGAACTACATCTCCCATGATGGCCAGCCAACCTAGTGAGAGGCTGAACCTCATGGGGGATGTAGTTCCAAAGCATCAGGGGGTGGGGGAAGATTGCTGAATCCTGGCCTGGGGTTCACATACTTTTCCAACCTATACTGTGAATATTTGTACGATAAACTGTATTTGATCTGTAGAACAATGCGATAGTTTGTGTGTTTGTATTTGTTGATCATTGTAACCGGGACGAGCATCAAACTGGATTTTAAGACACATTTATACACAATGCAGACATTTCTAAAGGGTTCACATACTTTTTCTGGATGGATTTTTTTTTGTCACAGCCAGGCATTTTTCTTTTGGTGCGAGGGGGTTCAGCTGAATATCATTTGGGTCATTTATTTTAGGATTGGAAAAAAAAAAAAAGTTTGCGCAGCTGACACAATCCACATCGCTGAAGATATTTGTGTGATTTTATTGTGTTGCTAAGGAACGGAATAAATGCAAATCCCCGCTGGACGTTCATATTGTTATCGAGTAACACGTTTAACCCTGCGCAGTATCTGGATGCGTGGGAGCTATTCTTCTTCCAGGCTCTCAGCTTGACATCATCATCCAAAAGAGCGCAGATCACCTCGCCCCTTGACCTCCGTTTAACCCATTGGGTGAAGTCAAGGAGGTTGATTTGTTTTTGTTTGTTCTGTCCAAGAGTGGTGGGACTTTGGAGATTGAAGGCAACATGGCATCCCTGGGGATTCTCACCTTTGGCCAATGAGAGATGCCGCATCTTGAGGGGCAGAGCAGAAGATTGAAAGGATTGTGGATTTTGTTATGGGGGAAAAAAAGGGATCTGGAGCCAGAGGTCAGGATTCTGAGATGGGATTGTATCTGGAAATACCTCTCACCAGAAAGAGTTGGAGATACCTCGAGAAGCTTCCTAACCAGGCATGTGCAATCGCTGTCATACGAAATCGTTCTCGGGAGAAATATTGGCATTTCGAGGATTCGGGAGAGTTTGAAGTCCTGAATCAGCCAGAAACTAGACTGTTCTATCGAATCCATCTGAAAAATTATGGATCAATTCGAAATCGCTTCCCTGTGAGCAAAAAAGGGGTTTGTGAGGGTCCTGGGAACCAACAATGGTCCTAGTGGCCTACTCTATGGTGGGGCCCGCTCAGGTCTCACAAGCCTGTAGCTCGATTGTGCCATTACAGGGACGACTGCTCCATATGCAAATCAGACGCAATCACCCAAAAAGGGCAGCCAGTACTGAATGCCAAGGACGTCATCCCTGCACGAGAGGTGCAGCAACTTCCCTAACTGAAAAATGCACTCTTTGCGCAATACTAGCCCTAACCCCAACCCTAATACAAACATAAACATCTAATTAAACCCTAACACAATCAGTAAGCCTAACAATAACCCGGAGTAACTCTAAACCTAACCTTAGCCCTAACCCTAGCTCAAACTCTAACTAACATTTTGGGGTGTAGAGGGGGTATTAGAGGTAGGAAAAAGAGGGAGGTTTAGAGGGGATAGGGGTGTAGAGGGAGGAATACAGGGCGGGATAAGGGGTAAAATTTCAGAAAGTTTTGAAAATTTTCAGATTTGTCCAAAAGTTCTGATCGATCCGAACCAGCAAATTCGTAAAACTCTGAAACCCGAAAATTTTGGATTCTGAAATTTGCTGAAATTAAACAAAACCTGCTTCATTGAAAGCTCTATTTAAAGCTTGATCTGGAGGGCTCCGCATTGAGATGCATGTTCCAAATAAGTGGCTATACTGCAAAAGAGCAGACGTTAGGTTGTCATAGAGAAGAACCTGCCTATGATGGGGTACATTGGCGACATTTCAATGCTCTCTGAATAACCCAAATCTATCCTTTGGCCCCACATCGAAAAACTCTCATCTAAACTTTACCCCAAACTAGGTGCCCTGTACAGAAACTAATCCTGCCTGAGCCCCGCGGTAAGAAAGCAGATTGTACAACAAATGCTTATGCCAGCTATTGAATATGGAGATGTAATGTATGCAGCCGCCCCACAAACACACCTTCATAAACTTACTACATTGTATAACTCATTCTGCCGCTTTGTGCTACAATGTAACTACATGACCCACCTTTGTGACATGTTAAAAGAGCTAAACTGGCCGTCGTTGGAATCCAGACGTACTCTTCACCTTTCCAACCTGGTGTTTAAGAGCTTTTCTGGGAAGCTACCACCCTACCTGAATTGACTGCTTCCCCCAGCAGCTCCCTAATCCTATAACATCCGATCCAGGACCGGCACCTTACTTGCAATACCACAATACAAAAAGACAGTGGCTCGATCCTCATTTTCCTACAGAGCACCACAATTGTGGAATAACCTCCCAGACACCATCAAATCTTCCCCCAGTCTAAAGTCACTTAGGAACTTCCTATTAACATACCTCAACACAGAACGCACCTGTAAACATGTAACATAATGACTTTATTTCCTACATATTTATTTTTCTGTTAATCTGTATATTTGTTTTTGTGTTAATATCTTGCATTTTACTATTTTGTATTTCTGTAACCAATCAATGTTCTTGAACCCAGGACATACTGAAAACGAGAGAAATCTCAATGTATCCTTCCTGGGAAAATACTTTATAAATAAATAAATAACCCCTATAGTCACAGTAGTCCTGTCGATTCCTGGTCTGCGCTATCCACGTGCAAAACATAAAGTTCCCTGTGTGACATCACAGCAAAGCACAGCTGCAGCAGCAGAGGAAGGGATCGCTGAACGGGTAGGTAGGATTCTTGCTATGACTAAGCCTCAGTTTCTATTAGATTTTATCGATAATAATCGTTTAATCTCCAAAAAATAACACAAATACCTTCTGTAGTTCCCACATTCCACCCGGCCGCAATGCAATGCTTACCACCTACGTTTAACTTAATTGCTCATTATTTCTCTGTGCTGCCGGCGCGTCGATTAACTATTATCAATTCTGTAGTTCATTTATTTATTTATAAAGGATTTTACCAGGAAGGATACATTGCGATTTCTCTCGTTTTCAAGTATGTCCTGGGTGTTCATCAGAGCAGAGCAACAAAATCAATACCTGGATATGGGCTTTATGTTGCATTTTTCCTTCCATTGTTTTACCCCCACGGAATTCAATAAATACATCAAGTCTGAAGCTCGCATTTTTTATCCATTTACATATTCTTAGCTTTTTGTTTTTCGTCGCCTTGAGGTAGATATTATACGTCTTATACACCAATGTTTGGCACTCCTAGAGTTAAGAGGACTTGCAGACAGAGATGTAATGGGAGATGGGAGACTTTGTTACAACTTGTATTCACCTTGCTACATTCCTCAGCAAAAAAAAAAAATTCTTATGTAATGCAGTCTGGTTTCGGTTCTTTAGGTCAATGGGTGATGAGCACTAAATAAAGGCAGCGCGAAACCTGCTCCTAAACGGCAAAACACTAATTTCCATGTAACATAATGTAACATATAGGGGGGCTACTCAGGGAGCACCAAAATGTCGCCGACATTTCGGTGTTCTGTCATTCCCCTCACTTTCTCGCACTTCAGGGAATCAAATTTCCCCACTCTACGGCGAAATCAGCATTCACCGCAGCGTCCCTGGATTGCAGGGAAAACCCGCCGAAAACCCACTGGAAACGCCGCAAAAAACATGCTGAACATGTCGGAAAAAGCCGACAAGCCACCAAACACAGTGCACTGGAATATGCCGACAAGCTGACGAACGGGGTAATAAAAAACAAAACAGTACGCTTGAAAGTTTCAAAAGTGAAATGCTGTTTGCAAAAAAACTACTGATCGAAAATGTCTGGAATTTACATGTAAAATCCTATGATTGATAATAAAAAAGGGCTGTTACAGAAAAAAGAAAATACAATATAAAAAAAAAACACTTTAAAAAAAAGGAAAAAAAAACATTTCAGAAAAAAATCCTGAAAAATGCCTAAAAGATCCTAAAAAAAAACTATAAATAAAGAGACTTTTTGCTGCCGAATGAAAGCACTAAACATCAGGGCATTTCACTGACATTTCTCTGCTGTTCGGTGTGAATAGATTAACCATTGCTTCTGTATGGGGGATTTCACTGCCGCCGAACAGGCACCGTACTTGCTGGCAGTTTGCCAAAATTTGTTGAACTGCCTGCTCTCTGAATAGACGAATGGCCCCGAAATGTCACCGTGCGAGGAAATTCATTGTTTGGTGCCATTTTGGGGTCAGATTGTCTCTCTGAATAACCCCTTAAGTGACATTACAATGAAGCATACACAGGTTAACGCAATGATGTCAAGGTCTGGGTTACAACACTGCTCCTTGCTTTTTAGGATTAAGGGGAACCTTGAGCTAAGGTTAGGGGCAATAAGTTATGGGAGACGGGTGGTTAAGTTTAAATGCAGGGTTACAGGTGTCCATAACTGTACCCACACCTCTTATATATTGCCAAGTGTACAGGTTCCAGGTTATTATTATTATTTTATTATTATCATTTATTTATATAGCGCCACATATTCAGCAGCGATTTACAAGATCAGTGTACAAGGGGTTGTTACATTGGAATACCACACATGGATGACACGACTGATTCAGGGGGTCCCTGTTCCCAAGAACTTACAATCTATGAGATGTGCAAGTATTTTGTGAGGTAGACGCATCCATATCGTTAGGTGTCTTGACCAAGGACACTCGCTGGTGGCGTCTTCTGAGTGGAATCGAGTCGTCTTTCCATGACTTTAGAGCAGCGACCTGGTGGTTGGGTTGAACCCACTTCCCGTGAAGTCGAGACTTCTCCACAGTAGCACTGGAGGGATGTGGCTTAAGCATAAGGTTGAAGGGGGAGATAAGCTTAGGACTGCGTTAAGGGGTAGGATTGCTGAAACATGTAAGGGTACAGTTATGATACAGGGTTACATAAGGGACTGGATAGGTTTGAAGGTGAAGTAAGCCTTAGGTTGGGGGGTATTGGGGACATAAAGTTGTGTTTGGGGGTTACAAAGGTAATAAAAAGTTGAGGGTAGGGTGACAATGGACATAAAAATTAGCAGGTTTGCAGATGACATATGTTTAGAGTTGGAGTAGGGCTGCTGTTATAAATCTTGGGCCCCCTCACTGAACCACTGGCCCCCAAGCCCCCATACAATCCCTGCACACACACGGCACAGACACACAGATATGCCCCCATGATCCAAAACAAGTATTCCAATGTCACCTAACATAGGGGTCCTTATTTACCATCAAAAACTCCAAGACAAGGTACCCACGAACACCTGGTCCCAAGAGAGGGGTCTCCATGCCCCCCATTCCCCAAGTTTGGTGGAACCGACTTATCCTCAAACTCTGAGTGGGGCCACCAGTCCCCAGGACAGAGTGAGTATCTACAGTATATTATCACTCCCCTCCCTTCCTTCAGAGTAAGTTTCCTGATTACTCATCTGTCCATCGAGTGAGTAACCCCATCCCCCCTCCCCTGAAATTGAGATGCCTCTACCTCTCTTTCCTCAATGGTAGAGGCTTTATTCCCACCTCTCCCCAAAGTAGTGTGTTGCCCCATTTCCTCACCCTTCCTGGAGGAGTGCTCAGCCCCACACAGGAAGCAGCACTCTAAGGGTGGAGGAAGCAGCATTCTGGTCTCTGGACTGGTATCTTGCGGCATAGTTGCCACCTTGTGGCCGCTGCAGGATTTGATGCGCCAATTAAGTTGCAATTTAAACATTAACAGTCACATGGTAGGACAAATAGTCATATTTGCTGTGAAAAATTGGCACGGTTGGACTCCTTAAAGTTGCAAAGAAGGGATAACAGCCATTAAGACGCCGTGAACAGTGACCCTCGCTCAGTCACGACGTCCAAGTTAAAGTTTTATATACATAGTAGCACTTCAAAATAAGTCTGACTTGCAGCACCTCAACATATAATACTCCTGCTCAGGTTACTTGTGGCAGCTAAGGATAGATGCAGACAGACAGGTGGCACTGGCAACTGCAGAGGTCACGCATGCTGGATTTGTGTCCTGCACCCAAGCTACCCTCAGTAAGACGGGCACTCGCCTTTTGCTGTAGAGTCCATTGTGATGTTTTTCCCCAAATTGCTCTAAATAACCGAGCTGGGAATTGTATTTTATTGTGAATTCAATTCATATGATTTTTTTTTAAGTATGAGACATTTTATTTGGGTCGGTCTCATGGTGTCGTCTGACAACGCAGAGAGATACGATGGACTCTGGCAAATGTACCGGCTCGGTGGAGTAGAGGTAACATCACTGCTCTATAACCGTGGAGACACAGGATCAATCCCGGCCAGAGCACCTCTCCAGTAAATGTCCTTGGGCGAGACACCTACCGGTATATACTCACCACCCAGGACATACTTGAAAACGAGAGAAATCTCAATGTATCCTTCCTGGTAAATTACGTTCTCAAAAAGAAAATAAATATTGACTGCATTTGTAGACTTTTCAATTCGAGTCAGACCGGATCAGGGCTGGACTGGGACAAAAAAATCAGCCCTGGACTTCATCCAAACCAGCCCACTATAATTAAGAAAACATGCACAAAAATAGTATATGCACCAACCGGATCGCTCAACCAATCACTCTACAGATACTGGAGTTGCTGCAGAGCGATTGGGTAAAACAACGCAGCGGCACACTGAGGTTGAGTGTGAACCATGTCTTAAGATGAAGTGGATCCACAGCGGGTTCAACTGGCATGGTGGCGCCCATATGCGACTGCGGCAGACTGTGTCTGTTTCACAGGATGATGACGAAGTTTTCACCTCATCTATTAAGAGAAGTGCGAGCCGAGCAGTGTACCAGCATACACACTGGCCCACTGAGCCATCGGCCTACTGGGAATCTCCCTGTTCTCCTCATGGCCAGTACATGCCTGGACCAGATAGATAATCAGCCAATTATTGGCGACTTTGGCAATTTGGAAGCATTCGAAAAGTATAATTAACTCTAAAAGTAACCTTAACCCTAACATCAGCTATGGAGTTATAAGGGGTTGTATAGACAGGGATGTAGAGAAGTGAAAAGTAGAGTATAGAGGGTGGTAGAGGTATATAGGAGGAAAAATACTTGCGCCTCCAAATTTTCCGTATTGTTCTGATATCGGATTTTCAATATTTTTGGGTCTATCTGATTCAGAAAAATTCATATTTTGAAATGTACGAATTCAATCCGAACTGAAATGTTTGCCCGTGCACATGTCTAGACTGTTGTACCATAATATTACTACATCGTGGCACATGCGGCTCACAGATTATACGTCAAGGTTTGTCTCGACTGGTTTAGAGCCAGCACACTATTGATGATGTAATGCAATGTATGTTCATGGAAATTGTAAACGGTGAAACGTTCTTCGCTGTGGGTGAGCTCTTACCATGAATGGTTGTGCATCCAAGACAAACGCCATAAACACCATAGATGCAATGAAGGAGATGAACATGGCCATTCAGGTGACTGAGCCTTAAGCATGGGCAACTAGGAAATTGTGGTGTCGCAACTAGGCTACAGATGATCTCTCCCTCTTTTTGACACACATTGCATCAAGGTAGAGATTTTTGAACTTAACCATGAGTCCTGTTGAGGAGACAAGAGGCTGAAGGGAACAATGCAATGGGGTCTAATCTGATTTTTTTTTATATGTATGGGAACTCTCTAGATTTCTGCTCCCCAATATCCTACTGATGTGTCACTCTCAACCTGTCACCCCTTATTTCAATTTGATATCAATGTTTCATAAAAACATAAGCTGTGTTTTTGGGAATAGTTATGATAATTGTCATAAATATCATATGTTTGTGGAGACTTAATAGCGACAATAATTAATAAAAATAAGATTAAAGATTGAAACCAAATGAGGGTTTTACAGTTTGTGGCCGAGAGGGACCTAAATTCCGATGCAAATATAGCGGAAGGAACTATGTTCCCGAGTGCGCCTACTCGACTTGATCCCTGGTAAGAGGGATGTTCTGTTTCCCTTCCAGACAGTAAACAAAATAGTGGTGGGTGAAACTGATACTTACCAGTGGACTCTGAAGTGGAGGACATGAGATAATGGTGCTCTTTCTCTCTTGCAGACAATTAGACATATGTATGTGGTGGTGTATGGGATTAACAATAACCTATGCTGAGGTGGATGATGATGGATCTCCGTACGACTGTCCTTTCCTTGTAACTAAAAAGAAAGTGGACATTAGGGCAGGAGTGATTTAGGTTTTTGATGATGACCTATGGACATCGATGGACAATGGACATCGATGAGCCGAGCATGTACAGATGACCTCCCTACTGGATGTGTTTTGTTTCTTCAGTGAAGGATTCTGCTGAGACAATGTGTGACGGTAGTCACTTTGGACTTGGGGTACATGGACCTAGGATCGCATTTGGGGGTGCAGACCTGATATTTTATGTTGTTTCCCAGTCCTTTCCTGTGTTGAAGCCACCCTGTACCTACAGTTCTTTGTACAGGGTGTTTGTGTTTTCTGTGCCCTATTCCCCGATGTCTGTGTTGTATTAATATTGCATAATGTATTCATTGTAGAGTGCCGTCTGGTATATACTGTGCTGTTTTCCCTAAGCCTTTCTGTAAGTCATGGATTCCTTTGTCTTTCCCTGCTGTCATCAACAACACTCCTCAGGAACTGGCTTAAACCACATCTCCCTGTCACCTTCCCCAGCCATTGTCTGTCACACCAGGGAGTGGTGTGTGCAGCATGGAAACGCAGGGGTGTGTTTTTAATTGTTTTTGTGTGTCATTCCCAGTTTGGTTTTCACCTATACAAGGAGCTCCGGCTATTGACTGGGTGGGATTGAACCAGAATCAGTACTCCTTCAGGATGCTGGCGGTGAGGGGAGTGTTCTGCACGTGTATATGGGACTCCACATTACAGGTGATCCTCAGAGTTCATAATAAACTCTTCAACCAAGATGACGTTGATGAAACCAAGAACAGACATCATCTCCCTCTGACACACGAAGAGGAATGTGGAACTTGTGGTGGGGTTGAAGATGAACTCTGCCGAGCAGGAGCACAGTAGACTATGGTGGGTCAGTTGGGGACAGGCGTGTATTTATTTTACACCCAGCGAAGAAGAGCATGCAATTGATAGTGGTGGGGATTTGATGACGACCTTTGCTTAGGAGAACAGGAGCAATAAATCTAATCGTGGGGAATGTATGACGGCTTCTGAATCAGAGACAGCAAAAATCACAAGCAGATGATGGATCTAGAAGTTTCCTGAAAGTCTCTGCCTGGACACCCTTCCAAGAGGGTGATAAATCAGGCTTCTGGCATCATTTGGGCACCATCAGCTACTTAGGTATTCATGATCCGTCCAAGGGGCTGTAGTGATGGCTGAGACTTGTTTCTAAGTAGAGGTTATTATTACAGGAACTCAAAGCTCAAGCAATGAACATGTAAGGGAAATATGCTTTATTTTCTTAAAAGGCCCTGATTTAAAGCAAGATCATCCAAAAGAAGCAGCACACATGATGTATATACAAATATATAAAAATCTATAAAATGGCAAGACTAGATCAATACTTACCCTTAAAAAAAACTTGGCTGATGAACAGACCATGAAGACAATGAATGGTAAAGGAACACCCTCTGTGGACTCACAAAGAGCTTTATGTTGGTAAAGCCAGATTATCACAACATTTGCAATCTGGTATGTGTACTTAACAATTAAATATAGGGTAATATAACAATTTGCACAGAGAATGGTCCAAAATAGGTAAAAGATTAAACCAAGTACTTTTGCTCATATTTAATTTTTCATGCATTGGCTTATCCTTTACAGAAATATCACTGGGATGAAACATTGTAAACTCTAGATGGCGTGCCTTTATCTGGCACAATATGACACAAGGTCTGCATTATCAGCATATAGACAGAAATATCACTCGGCTGAAACATTGTAAACTCTAGATAAGGTGACCCTTATCTGGCACAATGTCACATGGGGTCTGCATTATCAGCATACAGGCAGAAATGGCCTTTGTGTCAGTAAATGTGCTGCAGACAGATTATAAAATGGTGAGATCTCCTGCTTACACGGGGTCTGCATTATCAGCATACAGGCAGATGCAGTAAATATGTTGCAGACAGATTATAAAATGGTGAGATCTCCTGTTTATGGGGATTTGTAGTGATCAGAATGAGATTATTAGCAATGAAATATCTGTATGTGCTGCATAATGCCTGTGTATGACAATTACAGCAACACCTTGTATCTGTATGTGCCGCATAATGCCTGTGTATGGCAATTACAACAACACCTTGTATCTGTATGTGCTGCATAATGTCTGTGTATGGCAATTACAGCAACACCTTGTATCTGTATGTGCTGCATAATGCCTGTGTATGGCAATTACAACAACACCTTGTATCTGTATATGCTGCATAATGCCTGTGTATGGCAATTACAGCAACACCTTGTATCTGTATGTGCTGCATAATGCCTGTGTATGGCAATTACAGCAACACCTTGTATCTGTATGTGCTGCATAATGCCTGTGTATGGCAATTACAGCAACACCTTGTATCTGTATGTGCTGCATAATGCCTGTGTATGGCAATTACAGCAACACCTTGTATCTGTATGTGCTGCATAATGCCTGTGTATGGCAATTACAGCAACACCTTGTATCTGTACTGTATAGGGATTTACACTCATTATAACCCCCTGAATCGTATCCCTGTACAGCAGCGACTGACCCCACAGCTCTCCCTGTATTCTTTTTTTTTATATATATATAAAAAGTTTTTTATTGGAGTTCACACATGAATTGGTACAAAAATGCAAACGAAAGGAAAACTCAAAAAGAAAAAACATAGATTTGCAGCATTGACAAACAATTCAATTCAAGTGGAGTATCATTGTAATCTGAAAGGGGGTCGTTTGTGCGGACTCCATTTTCCAATAACATTTAAATTCCTAAACTAACATAAAACATAAAACATGGCAGCACTACAGTCTTACATGTTGAAGTATCTTATATCAAAGTTCCAGACTCGACAAACACCCTCCATCCCTCCCATGTATCATAAAGTTGGCACACAGAATTATTCGCAGTGTGGAACATTTCCTCGTATTTAAAAACACTTTCGAGGGCAACCATAACTTCTTTCATAGAGGGACATATGGAGGAACGCCAATGTCTTGCTATAACTATTTTTTCTGTCCCAAGTACCATGGAAATAAACCTCCTATGACGGGTCTGAATATTAATGGGCATAAGATGTAGGAGGTACAATTTCGGGCAAAGTGGGAGTGTGAGTGAAGTACAATGGGAAATCAGTCTGCTTATCTTTTCCCAATATCTCCCCAGTATGGGACATAGCCAAAATGTATGCAGTAGAGAACCGAGGCCGGTAAGGCATCTCCAACAGAAGCCTGTGTTCCCTGAGATATGGGCCAACCGGGTTGGTGTTAAATACCATCTGCACAGCAGTTTGATATGGGCCTCACGTAAATTGGTGCTTCTAGAATATTTGTATATTGTTTCCATGGCATATGACCAATCATCTATGGAGAGTGTTAAAGCTAAGTCTTTTTCCCATTGAACCATATAGGGTAATTTTTTAGGCGGGGTCGGAGTTAGGAGGCTGTTGTAACAAAGAGACAACGGTTTCATTTGACATTTCCTTCCCATACACAATTTATGAAAAGCTGAAAGGTTCGTAGCTGTGAAAGAGGTCAGGCCCTTCTGGGTTAATGCATGTTTCACACGGAGGTATGTGAAACAGTCACTCAATGGGATGTCAAACTCCTGTACCAAGTCGGGGAAGGGTTTCAGGGAACGGGGTGTAAAGAGCTGCCACACATGAGTCAAGCCGTTCAAGAACCCGGAGTCTAAATTTAAGTCGGGGATAAAGCGACACAAAACTCTTAGGGGGGCGAGGCATAGTAAATCATAAGGCCGTACCAAAGGGCGACCCCACTGGCGCCAGGACATGAGGAAGAGCATCGAAGCGGGTAACAGACCCATGGTGCTATTCCTTGGTAGAAATGTAAGCCACATCAGGTCATGAAGTCTGTATGGTAAAATCATGGCATTCTCCAACTGCAACCATAGTGGTGGTTCTTTTAGGTGCATTGACGACAACAGTTGGGCTAGTAAGGCTGCTTTGTAATAAGATTGTAAATCCAGAAAACCCAACCCTCCATTACGTTGCGGCGTTGTGACCGTAGAGGCCGACACTCGAGGGGGTTTCCCCTTCCAAATATGCGCATGGAGTAGTTTTTGCAGCCGGAGCAATAAATGCGCCGGAATGAAAACAGGGATATTTCTGAAATAATATAAAATTTGGGGTAGGATACACATCTTTATGGCCGCCATACGGCCCAACCAAGATGAATCATTTGTGCTCCAGTTGGAGAGCTGTGTCTCTATGGAGTTCAATAGTGGCGTAAAATTTTCCTTAAGGATGGTCCCTCGCGATTTAGAGAGGGAAATACCCAAGTATTTTAAGGAGTTAGAGCGCCAATCAAAAGGGTACTTACTACACATAGAGCTGAGGGATGAAGCAGCAATATTTATGGGGAGAGCTTGTGTTTTACTCACATTATTTTTATAGTAAGATAGCGCGTCAAATCTATCAAGTAGGTGAAACAGGGAAGGAAGCGAGTTCTCCGGTCTGGTCAGAAAAAGCAGTATGTCGTCCGCGAAAAGTGCCAACTTATGCTCCCCATTCGGGGTCGGCAGACCTTTGATTGCCGGGGAAGTTTTAATCTGCAGCGCCAAGGGTTCTAGGGCCAGAATGAAAATTAACGGGGATAATGGACAACCCTGTCGGGTGCCATTGGTTATTTGGAAAGAGGAGGATAGAAACCCCGAAGCCAATACTTTCGCCAACGGAGCTGAGTAAAGGGCCATAATACTATTTACAAATTGTGCTGGGAAACCAAACCTTAGTAACACCGTCCACATATACCCCCAGTGCAGGCGATCAAACGCCTTTTCAGCATCCAATGCCAGCAAGAGTCCGGAGGTATTAGTCCTATGGGCCAAGACGATTATGTCATAAAAACGTCGGGTGTCCGTTTGGTGGCCCGGGACAAAGCCAGTTTGTTCGCGATCAAGGATGGAAGTAAAGGAGCCAATCTATTAGCTAGTAATTTAGCATACAGTTTTGCATCTACATTCAACAGGGAAATAGGGCGGAAGTTGGCACAATGTGTCGGGGGTTTACCAGGTTTAGGCAAGGTCACTACTGTTGCTTGTAGCATCTCCGGAGGAATGATTCCTGTATTCTTAATATCATTAAAAAACAGGGTAAGAGTCGGGACTAGAGATGGAGCAAATATCTGGTAATACAGATTCGTAAAACCGTCAGGGCCTGGGGCTTTATTTTTTGGAAGTGCCTTAAGTACCTCCTCCTCTGTAAACGCAGCAAGCAAACCTGTAGCCTGAGAGGGAGAGATAGAAGGGAGACTAGCCGTCTGAAGAAAGAGATCTATGTCTTCCGGTGCAGGGGTCGGCACGGTGTGGTCTAATCCTAGGTTGTACAAGGAGGCATAATAGCGTGCAAATTCATCAGTAATAAGGGCTGGGTTATAAATCTTTACGTTATTAGCATCCAAGAGGTACGGTATGTTGGTTTGCATTCTTTTCACTTTCAATTTAGACGCCAGCAATTTCCCCGGTTTATTCCCTTGGGTATAATGAGCATAGTTAAGCCGTCTAATTGAGCGCGCAGTGATTTGGAGCATAAGGTGTTCCAACTCGCGGCGCTGTGAAATCAACTGAGCGGTAATATATGGGGCAGGAGAGGTTTTATTCTGGGTTTCTAATACAGTGATTCGTCGTATACGGGCAGTCATCTGAGCAGTAAAATGTCTTTTACGTTGCGCTCCTTTCTGTATAAAATGTCCTCGCAGAACAGCTTTGTGGGCCAACCAAACTGACGATGTTGCAACATCTTCAGTCATGTTCGCCGTGAAATACTCCTGAAGGAGTTGTAGCGTTTTTGTCACGTCATCCCTATCTACAATGAGCGAGTCGTTGAGTCTCCAGTTCCCCATACGCCTCGGCAGAAAATCAGCCTCAAAGGTAAGCGTAAGTGGAGCATGGTCAGACCACGTAATGATGCCGATGGTTGCCTCCATTAGGCGAGACAAAGCAGAGCTATGTATCAAACACAAGTCAATTCTACTATATGAGGAATGAACATGAGAAAAATATGTGTAATCGCGTGTACTAGGGTGACATATCCTCCAAGTATCATATAGTTCAAACGAATGCATGAATTCCCGTAATTGTTTACTAGAGGATGGGGGGGCGGGTTTGGGAGCGGGGTTGGCTCGTCTGGGTGTCAACGTCAGGATCAGGAGTGCAATTGAAATCCCCACATAGAAACAAAGTACCACTAGACATTTTTTTCACTCTACCATAAGCTTTCCGAAGATAAGAAACCGGGTTATCATTAGGAAGATATAGATTGGCTATAGTGATTGGTAATTCGTTCAGCGTGCCCACAAGAATCACAAGGCGGCCCAACGGATCAACATACTGAGCCGAACACACAAAGGTCCAGTCTCTATGAAACAGGATCGAGACACCTTTGGACTTCGTCTGAGCAGTGGAATGATATGCATCAGTGTACATGCGCGATTTCAAAAACAGCGGGCGCCTCTTACAAAAATGAGTCTCTTGCAAACATACAATAGGTGGTTGAGACTTATGCAGGTCACGAAATAAAGCATGGCGTTTGTACGGAGTATTCAAGCCTCGAACATTTAAGGAATAAATCTGGAAGTGAGGTTTACTCATCTTTGGCTACGCCCAGCCCTCTAGATCTCACAACGGTCATTGCATACAACCTCCGCGGGAGGATGGAGGGACTCCTCTGCTCACAACAGTGCCTGGAATTATATATCATAGTGCATACCAAACAGACAAACAGTACATACATTACATACATAGGTCGAACCATAAAAAAAGAAAAAGAAAAAGAAAAGAAAAAAAAAGAAAACCCGATCGAACAACAGAAAAAAAAACTGCACTCCATGAATGCAGCTGAGTGGAGTCAATCAACACAGTAGATTGGCATAAGAAGAAAAAAGAAAAACAAGTTCAAGAAAAAACTCCAATAGGGGAAAAACAACAGTCCCAACTCTACACGAGGAGGTGACTGCGCCAATATACAGGCCATTGGAAGGCCGCGGGGCTAGTCGAATAAAAGAACAGGACCCCAGGAAACGCCACCCATAAGATGGATCAAAAGGGGTCAGTCCAGCATCTGTGAAGGAGTTCTAACGCCCGAGCAGGCTGAGAACAACATGGCGGAGTAAGAGAAGCACGCCCGGAAGCGGGAAAACGCAGGACCATAGCACCTCATTTTGGCCGGACCCGGTGCCACTCCGGAGAAACTTTCAGCGGCGAAGATGATTCCTCACGAGGTGGAGTGAGGTGGAGTAAATTCAGACTCGACTTTCCATTCCGTCAGCAAACGCATGCCAGTGAGGGGCTCAGGGATAACGTGCAAGACTCCCTCCCGCCATAACAAGATCTTTGTGGGAAATCCCCATCGATACGCCTTGTTATGGTCATGTAAAATTTTTGTGAAGGACGAGAATTCCCTCCTTTTAGACATGGTAGCTGTTGACAGGTCTGCGTAAAAAGAAACTTCAGCATACGGAGAAGGCAGAGGCATAGATTTCGGTGACGCTCTCATTAACGCTTCTTTAACGCGGAAAAAGTGCACCCGGACTAGAACATCTCTAGAAGCTGAGGGCGGCAGGTTCTTAGCGCGCGGCAGTCTGTGTGCCTGATCCATCAGGAAATCTTGCGGTGAATATGTTGGTACCAGGATCTGGAAAAGTTCCATAATATAAGGCTGGAGGTCAGCAGGGGTTACTGCCTCCGGAATGCCCCGGATCTGTACATTATTACGCCGTGAGCGGTCTTCCATATCGGCTAATTTCGTTGCCATGGTGTCATGTGCTGTTTGCAATGCTATGTGACGATCCACCAAGTCATTGTGGGCTAAACATAATTCATCTGTATTAGACTCCAAAGAGTCAGTCCTCTCACCCAGGTCTTGAACATCGCACCTCAGCTCCTGCAGCGCCTCTTTAAGATCCGTTTGTATGGTAGATCGGAGTTCTTGCAGCATGGCATGAAGTCTACTTTCTGATGGTGGTGATGTGTCAGACATGCAGGGTGGGCCCGCGGCAGCTGCCTCCATTATGAGAGAGGAAACAGATGAGGGAGATCCGCCATCTTGGGCCTCACGAACCTGGTCTTTTTTTGCCGATTTCACCGTTTCCAGTGCTCGTTGCGCCTTAGGCTAAGGTCAGACTAACGCAGTATTAACGTGTGTTTATCCGCACTAAATCACGGCCGTGCTAGCAGCAAATGACATCCAATGCTGGGCAGCATACGAAGAACGGCTGCACGAAAGTCCGACTGCTCAACGCAGGTGGCAAACGAACGCATTTTTTCGAGAACGTCAAACCGCTAGTACTGACGTACAGAGTGCGCTGCGTCCGCTAGCGGCGTGTGTGCGTGATTAGGAGACGTCAGACGCTGCTAATGTCCAGCCAACATCACGTCCAGACGCAAAAAGGGTTTTATTGATGATCCGTACAAAATCACGGACGAAAATGCGCGTCGTCTGACCGCTATCGCGTATTCCGTGAAAAAATGCGTCCATTCGTTCAACGCACTTTTTCACGGACAACGCGAAAATGCGTTAGTCTGACCCTAGCCTTAGGTGGCACCATCTGGGGACCAGGAGATGTCACCCACCTGTGGGTGAAGTTTCAGCCCCGGGGTTGCTATAGTTTAGCCGCAAGAATTGAAAATTCAGCGCCGGTCACAGGAGCTCTCCTTACATGCGACCGCGCGCTGCAACGTCCGGCCACGCCCCCCCTCTCCCGCTCTCCCTGTATTCTGACAAATCCCTGGCTGCTGGAATGCTGCAGTAAAGTTTGAGGGCTTTTTTTTATATTGATGGTTAGGACTGGTATTTGCAGCTTGTTTACAGTAATACAGGTTGACGGAGTGAGATCTCACAGAGAATTGTGTTTCTTCACATGAGGTACACTAATCTTGCTTTAAAAGGTATCAAACAGGGTTTTATATTGGAATTATTGCTTTTCCATGTTTACAATACAGAATAGAGTTGACAAGAGTTTGGTAGAAAAACAATCAATGCATCTCTATCACCTGAATTAAAAAAAAAACTGTCCATAAGTTTCCTTAAACCTTTTATTCTTAAAGAAAATGAACTGGAATATTTTCATTTTTTCCCTTACACTTATATTAGTTTATATTAGTCACATGATCAGTCACCCCTTTACACCTCACCATCGTCCAGCTTGCTTTGATCCTTTTTTCACTCTGTTGTATTTTAGAGTTTGTTGCAGCGACACTTAAATTATTTTTCTTAAAAAACAACTTTGTAAAAAGGTTTGATTATTCGATTGAAATAATAAAAAGGCACGAGATTACTCTTGTTCCTCTGATTGCAGCAATTATTTATTCATTTGCGATCTTTTCTAAAACACAATGGAGTTATTATTGCTACAATGTTGCGTTTATCCTTTGACCTAGTGAAGGAAGCAAACCAGCAGATATTACACCAGGAATCCTCATGCATCCTTACCCCCTGACCTTGCTTCTCCTCTATAATGAACTCGGCCCCTGTCACTAAATCCCACCTAAGCCCTAGATAATTAAACTCGCAGAGTCAATACAGCTTGAACTTCAATTCAGAGCATAGTTTAGGTTAGTATTTACGCAAGTGGGAGTCACGAAAAAAAGTCCCAAAACCTGTGTTTGCTCAGAGTTTCACTGCGTCCCAATGTTATGGGATGTCAAGGAATGTTTCATCCTGAAGACTATCAGGGTTATTCAAAGAGAATCGAAAAGTCAGCGCACGTTCGGTGACTTTTCGTTCTCTTCAATTCGGGGCGATTCGGAAATCCCATTCCGGCGACCCTGCTGTGTATTCAGCAAGCACCACAGGGCCATCGTAGTGCAGGAAAAAGCCGCCGAAAACCTGCCAAACACTCACCGCAAAACCCAGGCGAATGCACACAGAAACTCGCAAAAACATCTGGATTAACCCCGCCAAAGACGCCAGAGAAACTCGAGCAGGAGCCGATCACAGCACAGAGCAGCCGCCGGAAAAAGTCGACACCGCAGACGAATGGAGTGAAAAAAAACAAAAAACAGTACACTTGAATGTTTGAAAAGTGAAACGCTGTTTGCAAACAAACTACTGAGCGAAAATGGCTGAAATTTACATATGATCCAATGAATGATAATAAAAAAGTCTGTTACAGAAAAAAGAAAAAACGTTTACATTTTTTTTTAAAGAAAAACAGAAACTTTTTTTGCAAAAAAATCCCCAAAAATGCATAAAAGATCCTAAAAAATCTATAAATAAAGAGACTTTTTATTGCAGAATATTATACTAAACGATTTATTAGATATTGGATTAAAACGGGAATATTTTTAACATTGAATCCTATGGGATTCGCCTGAATAAACCTGTCGAATTAAACCACTGAATGGCAGGGCATTTCGGCAACTTTTCACTGCTGGTTTGTGTTCTCTGAATAGCCGAAGCATTGCTTCTCTATAGGGATTTCACTGCCCTCGAACAGGCACCGAACGGGCACCGTATGTGCAGGCAATTCGCCAACATTTGGCGAATTGCCTGCTCTCTGAATAGCCGAATGGCCAGGAAAGGTAACCGAACGCTGAATTTCAGCGTTCGGTTACCTTTCAGCAGCCATTCAGATCTCTTTGAATAACCCTGTATGTGATAGGATTCCTATTGATGTAATTATTTGTGTAATGCGTGTTTCCTTTCTGACAACATTCCGCCGGTTACCTCTAAACCTTCACGTTTGTTACAGACTGAGCCCGAATCGAGGCACCAATGAAAATCTAATGACAGAATAAAGAAGACTAAAGGGGTTATTCTGAGATTTTTCGGTGCTCTCTTGTTCCACGCACTTCGGGGAAATGAAATTCCTCGACGCAGCGGTGAGCTCAGCATTCACCGCAGGGTCCCCAAAGTGCAGGGAAAAGCTGCCGAACAGATCCTCTACAGATACATTGTTACATTGTGGGGGAAGTGGGTAGAGGTTCTCAGCATTCCATGTCTTGTTTCTTCAAAGTTTCAGAAGTAGTTTGGGGATGTTTATGGTACCTTGTGTATTTTTCAATACTTCAAACTGATTCATGGCATTAAATGCTACATGAACCTGCATGAAGCCACTCTGCGCCATCTTTAAGTGTCTAAGACAGTGGTTCCCAACTCTGGTCTTCAGGTCCCCCTAAGAGGCCAGATTTGGCAGATCACCTTGGGGAAAAGCAGACTGAATCCTGTAATAAGCGAAGAGTGGACGGCGCCCAAACCTATACCGCCACCAGTTAACCCAAGCCCACCAGAAATTCAGTGGTTTCCCCCAAACCAGTAAATGGATAACAATAGAGTACGTATCTGGTGGCGCGATGGGAACCGCCTAAGGGTAACCGGTGGTTCTCTTAGTTCACTTGTCCACATGGATCATATGTAAAAAAACAGAACAAATAATCGTGCAGGATGTTTGTATAGGTTCCAAGAAGAGGTGGTATAGTATTTGCACTCACAAATATGGAGCCCGAACACTGGCTCTAAGTGGATCAACGCATTCGGGTATTATAGATTCTTTGCTTGAGAAGGTGATCCATATTCATTCATGGAAGGAGATTCTTCTCACGTGCAGCCCAAAAAGAGCAAAAGACAAGAGAAACTTTCTCGTGCAGATCTCGTGAATGTGATAGCATATAAAGATATATAAATTGCCAACTCACGTGTGTTGGAGCTTAGGGACCAAACTCGAGGTATGCGCGCGTATGGACTTATTGTAGGTTAAGTCCAAAAAACCTTTGAAGCTCCCTGGACTTCCAAAGAAACGGGGATAAAATAAATAAAATTTAAAAGAAATTTATTTAAAACATAAAAAACAATACCATTGGCACTGCCTAGTAGCCAGAACGCGTTTCGCCAGATCAACTGGCTTCATCAGCTGGTTTACAGGCTGAACCACTGTGTGAGTTCATATACTGTTTTAAATTGTCCCCATCTGTCCTTGATTATCCATTAGGCGTGCGTTCCACGGCTCAAAACCCAGTTATCTCGGATCTGCGGCGGGCGCCGCCATCTTGCGCATGCGCTGTTCTCCCTCCATGCGTTCCACTGTGCGGGTCAAACCGCTGAACCGGATGTATCTTGCGTTTCACTGTGGTTCCGGCGGTTAACTTCTGGTGGTGCGGTTTCTTGGTTCCTCCGCAGCAGCCGGATAGTGCGGAAGACCCCATAGAGGGAGAATCATATGAATAATGTATCACAAATGTGCATAGAGCCCCTGATCCTCCCCAATTGTGCACCATTCGTGGGATGTGTATACATAAGTAGAAAATAGACTATGTACATGCCTGATGATCGTAGACTTATATGAATTTATCATGTGCACTATTGCCAGTCTATGTGGTACTGATATATGTGTAATCAAAGGTATCATATACCCTATTAAACGTGTAAAGACTAAAGTGCATTAATGTTTTATATATAAAGTGAACAAGTGATTATATGGAATTAAAACGTTACATTATAAAACCCAACTGAAGTATAGTGATCATATGATCACTATACTTCAGTTGGGTTTTATAATGTAACGTTTTAATTCCATATAATCACTTGTTCACTTTATATATAAAACATTAATGCACTTTAGTCTTTACACGTTTAATAGGGTATATGATACCTTTGATTACACATATATCAGTACCACATAGACTGGCAATAGTGCACATGATAAATTCATATAAGTCTACGATCATCAGGCATGTACATAGTCTATTTTCTACTTATGTATACACATCCCACGAATGGTGCACAATTGGGGAGGATCAGGGGCTCTATGCACATTTGTGATACATTATTCATATGATTCTCCCTCTATGGGGTCTTCCGCACTATCCGGCTGCTGCGGAGGAACCAAGAAACCGCACCACCAGAAGTTAACCGCCGGAACCACAGTGAAACGCAAGATACATCCGGTTCAGCGGTTTGACCCGTACAGTGGAACGCATGGAGGGAGAACAGCGCATGCGCAAGATGGCGCGCCCGCCGCAGATCCGAGATAACTGGGTTTTGAGCCGTGGAACGCACGCCTAATGGATAATCAAGGACAGATGGGGACAATTTAAGACAGTATATGAACTCACACAGTGGTTCAGCCTGTAAACCAGCTGATGAAGCCAGTTGATCTGGCGAAACGCGTTCTGGCTACTAGGCAGTGCCAATGGTATTGTTTTTTATGTTTTAAATAAATTTCTTTTAAATTTTATTTATTTTATCCCCGTTTCTTTGGAAGTCCAGGGAGCTTCAAAGGTTTTTTGGACTTAACCTACAATAAGTCCATACGCGCGCATACCTCGAGCTTGGTCCCTAAGCTCCAACACACGTGAGTTGGCAATTTATATATCTTTATATGCTATCACATTCACGAGATCTGCACGAGAAAGTTTCTCTTGTCTTTTGCTCTTTTTGGGCTGCACGTGAGAAGAATCTCCTTCCATGAATGAATATGGGTCACCTTCTCAAGCAAAGAATCTATAATACCCGAATGCGTTGATCCACTTAGAGCCAGTGTTCGGGCTCCATATTTGTGAGTGCAAATACTATACCACCTCTTCTTGGAACCTATACAAACATCCTGCACGATTATTTGTTCTGTTTTTTTACATATGATCCATGTGGACAAGTGAACTAAGAGAACCACCAGTTACCCTTAGGCGGTTCCCATCGCGCCACCAGATACGTACTCTATTGAATCCTGTAATCACTGAGCAGCAAATCATATCACCTGTGCTTAAGATATCTGGAAAACCTGACCTGTTAGTGGTACTTGAGGACCAGGGTTGGGAACCATTGGTCTAAGACAAAGAATGACGTTTGCCCAATGATCGCATGGTTAAAGATAATATACTGCTGGGTCTATTCTCTACCCAGCCAGACAATCAGTGTGGTGAGTTTCCAGGTAATTTTGAGATAGCGTCGCAGCTCTACCGATTAATCTGGTTTCTTATGCAATTCATTCTGAAATCTCAGTGTCCGAACTGAATGTCTATGTCCATCCGGCGAGAGGAAAATAAGCATCAGATCTGAAAGCCTGAAGTTTAGGAGCCCGCGATTGGATTTTAACCTCCTGGCTAAAACAAAACTCATTTCTGTGCACACAGCACTGTGATGTGGCTTTGCGTTTGTACACACACACCCGACGAGGGGCCGAGATGTCCCGATCACAAGATCTAAGACATTAATTCACTGCACATTCTTTGAAGTCGACCACATGTAGCAGATGGTTTGCAGGAAATACAGCTTTCATGAAAAATAACAATAATTAATGTTAATTGGTAGACGTTGTTCTCTCCTAAAGAGGCTACTTAATACTGGATGTGATAGAAGGAGGAACGAACGTGAAATGTGTAGAGAAAAAATATCACAGCAGAATAACGTACGTGTTCAAACTGACCAGATCCAACCAAAGACATGGCTTGTTGGCTCCATAAAACCAGATACCTTCCTCGGGAATTATGGATGGAAATCAAAAATACACAGTGATTCTGGAATTAAAATCATGTACGGCGACAATTAAAATTAATACTATAGCTAGGAAATGTTACATTTTAAGACATTATAGACAATTTGGATTTTTTTCCCCTAAAGAAATGTTTTCGTTAAAAATTACTATAATTTTTTTTTTTTAAATATTATTAATAAATTCAAATGTAATATTTGTTATTTGAAATTAAAGGTCCCTGTTCCTCTTTATATTGCATCTCCCTTTATATCTAATACTGGGCACGAGCGTGATCGGAGAGATCAAAGAGCCACTTCCTGTTTCCTGCTCAGTGGAATGCTGGGAGCTGCTCTCGGCAAATCCCACAACCTGATTGGCTGTTGATATCACACACTCTCTGTAGCCTGCTGTTTTTTCTTTCTTCAGTAGTGGTCAGTTAAAGTATGATATTGGGATGTCATTTCAAGATGGCGGCCTCTGCGCTGAAACCCTGACAAGGATAACTCCAGAAAATATCATTATACGTGGAAAATGCAACTGTACAGGGAAATGATTTTAATCTGTGCACATGATTAGTTCTAATATAGTTTTTGGGTATAATTTCCGGCAGGAGGGACACTTTATTAATACTCACCATTCAGAAACGTCTGTCAAGACATGACCGCGCTTTATAAAACCGCTTCTAGAAACTAGGCAACTACTTCTTCACTTAGTTTTTTTAAAAAAAAAAATATTTGAGGGGTTATTCAGAGACCGACATTTCGCCGACATTTTGGTGCCTTCTCATTCCCCGTGCTTCCTTGCACTTCGGGGAATCAAAGTCCTCCACCCTGAGGTGTATTCAGCATTCACAGCAGGGTCCCCGGCGTGCAGGGAAAACACGCCGCAAACCCGAAGAACACCCGTCGAACACTAACCGAACACTCACCGAACACTCACCGAAAACTCACCGAAAACCCACAGAAACCCCTGTAAAATACACACTGAACATGCCAGAGAAAGTCGACGAGCTGCCGATCATAGCGCAGATTAGGGATGAGCTGTTCGGTTCGAACAGTTCGGAGTTCGATTCGAACTTTGGCCGTTCGCAAGTTCGCGAACTTCTAACTTTTTGGGTGTGTTCGGTTCGAGTTCGCAAAAAAAAGAAATTTTGAAAAAAGTATAAAAAATGCTTAAAAAATACAAAAAAAATCTAGGAATAAAGAGACTCTTTACTGCAGAATATTATAAGCAACGGTTTATTAGATATTGAATTAAAAACTAATGTGTACGTGCAAAGATTCTCACCTCTAAATGACCTGTGTTTTTCAAACGGCATAACAACAGGTGTTTTTAGTCTGGTGTAATGAATTTGATACATTATATGTATGTATGTATGTATGTATGTATGTATGTAGACTATACTGAGGGGGTGGGGTGGTGTCTGCTTCTGAGTGAGAAGTGTTAATTTCCCTCCTAAAACTTCTTCTAATATGCTGCATTTCACCGCTATGTGCTCATGCTCAGCTTATTTTTACCGCTTTCGCTCATCATGTTTAAACGCGATTTTGAAGCCACGTTTTGTTAAATGACCGACATGTTAGATATCGTTCTTTCCGGCAGACTCCGCAGATTCATAATATATCATTTTTATATGTATACGTCATGTCCTGGCTGTATATTATGAAAAAAATGCATTAAAAATTGAATTTTTAATCATCCGCAGTGTGTAAAGTGTTTTTTTTCTTCACATTTTAGCACATGAGCATCTACGGTTATGTTTTCTATAGGGTGCGCTTGTACAAAAATTAGAAATGGGGACTTGGTACATTTTGTGGGGGGAATTATGTGATTTATAGCAAACACACCCCATAGAAAAAAATCATTAGTGCATCATCGTTCACATTATAATTGAAATGTGAACAATATTGCTGCATTAGTAAAAATAACACACAAAAAGAAATAGATGTGTTTATTTTTTTTACTTTATACCTGGTCATGTCGGGTATCATTCGAAAGGCCATGCTCAGGCCTTTCGATTGACACCCTCCATGACCCACTAGATGCCTGGAGATATCGGGGTTCAAATGAACCCCCTATCTCCACCAAGGGATTGGCCTGGGCAATATATATACACATGATGTGAGCTGGCCTGGGCAATATATATACGCCTGATGGCGCATCTGTGACTGTCTGTGAGCATGATGTGAGCTGGCCTGGGCAATATATATATATATAGCATGATGAAAATTTGCAAAGGATAAGGCACGCAAAGTGAAATTTTGATGTGTCTGAAATTGAAACTTACGTTGCATCTCTTATTTTTTTTTCGTTAATTTATATTTGTTCAATACAGTTAATTTTAATTTGTTTAATAGAGTTAATTTAAAATGGTTTAATACAGCTTATTTATATTTATTTTACCTTTACTATTGGTGCATTTCAAACTTTATTCTTAAATAAATTTTTTTTTAGCACTTTCATGTTGTGTCGTTTTTTGTTTTTTTTGGGGGGTGCGAGTAGCTGGTCTTGCCTAGGGTGCAAAATAGTCTAGCACCGGCCGTGACCGCATGGTCCACCCCTGCACTCTTCCACAATACCACAGAGGGGTTACTGTATGATGGCACTTGCTGGCCTGGCACCAAAGGCACAATATTTGGGTGCACTGCCACTGACGCCTGTACCAGATTCATATCCTCAGAGGGGTTACTGTGTGACGGCACTGTTGCCAACGCTAAAGGCCCAATTTTAAAGCACCTATTGTTACTTTCATCCAAAGCCACACAAAGTTTCACAATAATTTAGCCAAAAAATCACTAAACTTTTTCTGCGTGTCCGAAAATGTCTCCTCTTTTCATACAGGCTGCCGCCCCAAGTAGTTGTTTATGGATAGTTTAAAGGAAAAGCATTTACTGTCATTTGAAATGTCATTTTTTGTTTTTTACATATTTCTATATAGCCTAGAAATCCGCCACTTCACGGGCAGGTTATGGGGACCTACTAGGTACGATAATTGAAGGAATTTTTCGTTTTTATTTTTAACCCTTATTTCATGGAAAACTCACTGTCCCTTTAAAAACGTTTTTTTTTTTTTTACTTTTTGTCCTTGTTTCCTGTCCCCCAGGGCACTACCCGGACCCCCATACACCTTTTATGGCAAATATCTAGCATATATGCCCTCTTGGAGGGCACTCTAAAAATCTAATTTTCAGCCCCATTGACTTGTATTGAGTTCGAGTTCGAATTCGAACATTTGGAAAGTTCGAGTTCGAATGCGAACCGAACTCGGGGGTGTTCGGCTCATCCCTAGCGCAGACCAGCCGCCAAGCTGACGAATGCGGTCAAAAAAAAAACCAATACGGTTGAAAGTTTCAAAATTGAAACGCTGTTTGCAAAAAAACTACTGAATGAAAATGTCTAGAATTAACATATAAGATCCTATGATAACATGTAAGATCCTAAGATCCTTTTTGATAATAAAAAGGTCTGTTGCAGAAAAAAGAAAACACGATTTAAAAAAATAACACAGAAAAAATATTTTGCCGAAAAAATCCCAAAAAATGCTTAAGAGATCCTAAAAAATCTATAAATAAAGAGACTTTTGCTGCAGATTAAAATAATAAACAGTTTATTAGATAACGAATAAAAACGGGAATATTTTTAACATTGAAGCCTATGGGATTCGCCTGAATAAACCTGTCGAATGAAAACACTGAACATCAGGGCATTTCACTGACATTTCTCTGCTGTTCGGTGTCTGTGAATAGATTAACCATTGCTTCTCTATGGGGATTTCACTGCCGCCGAACAGGCACTGTACGTGCAGACAGTTTGTCAAAATTTTGCGAACTCCCTGTTCTCTGAATAGCCGAATGGCCCCGAAATGGCACTGTATGCTGAATTTCAGTGTCCGGTTACATTTCGTCTCTTTCTGAATAACCCCTTTAGAAATATATGTCGTGGGATAAAATAAGGGAAGAAAAACTAATCTACAACTTCAGCATCTTCTGTTCAGACTAAAGATACGCTCGTCGCTATGCGTTAAAACACATCAACTCCTTGTTGTCTGACTGAAATCTTGTGTCTAGAGGTACAATCTTCAAATCCTCCCTAAAAATTCTCCAAGGACAATTTACACAGGGAGATCCTATTCGAAATCGAGTTCCACCATCGAGACGGTCACCCCACTCTTATTATTTTGGGTCATTATAATTATTTTGTCCTGGGAATCATGCGGCAAACACCGCCGCTGG
The DNA here is from genome assembly GCA_009667805.1 of Leptobrachium leishanense. Lineage (NCBI taxonomy): Eukaryota > Metazoa > Chordata > Amphibia > Anura > Megophryidae > Leptobrachium > Leptobrachium leishanense. The sequence continues at coordinate 11,980,792 of CM019069.1, read as the reverse complement.
CTTCGGAAGACTCTGGTAGTGTCATCATCACATCATGTTCTAAAGGGAGAACATAACATTGTTACAGTTTGGGAAATATTAGATACAACGAGCTTGTTTTTGTTCGCCATCTGGGAAAAAGATGTGACGGGAAAGGTACCGGTCGAGTTAAAACGACCTTCTGTGTCATTGCAGTCATTTTTATGTTTTTATTTGGGTGAATGGAACTTTCGAGACTCGTGTTTTCATCTCTTCCCTTTTTATTATGTTTTTTTTTTCCGATCAGGTTGAAGCTATGTTTCGGATGAAACTCACTGTAAGGCTAAGAAGGGGTTAAATGCATCCTGTCACCTTATAATACATCTTATGTGTATGGGAAAGCCATTTCAGCGTGTTGGCATCAATAAAGTGTCATTTGTGGTATTGTTTGTCCCATAAACAGTGGAAAATAAACTTTGTATCTTGCTACCCCCCCCCCACACCGGCTCCATCGTTTTGTTTGGTTTTAATGGTTATACACCTATAATAATTCAGGATTGCAGAGATTTCCAGGAAACTCGTGTTCCTTTACGTCACTGGGTTAATGGTAACATCCTATTATGTAACTCCACAGGCCCATTTCACTGCAAGGCGTGCGTGGGACTTAATCTACGTAAAAAAAATAAAAAATAGAAATGACAATCCCTGAGACGCGTTACGGGGCTTAACGTGGTCGTGAGGACCCTGGTGAGTAGTACATGTAATTTCCCGTCCACAGCTCCATTGTTTCTGGTGTAAAGGAAATGCCAGCTCCATTCTATGTGGGTGCCAAGTGTCTCACTAATGGGCACGTATTCGATGAGAGAAAACACAGAGGTCCCCGGAGCCAGGAGGACGTTATATCCGTCATGCTGTTATGAGAGCACTGATCGAAGACAAGTTGCAGTTTTTTAGGAATACGTGATGTTTGGAGAAACCCCGTGCATAGACAGGAGCCTGAGGTGACACAGAAAATTATATATCCTTAAATTATTAGAATTTATTTATGAAGCGCCAGCATATTCCGCAGCGCTGTACAATGGGCACAGTATAGACAGGGTTATACATTGAACAACATTTTGACAAACCAGTACAGGAGGAAACGAGGGCCCTATTCCCGTGGGAGCTCACAATCTAGAAGGATTGGGGTGGAAACAGGAGGAGAGGACTGCAACGTGAGAGTGTTGGGCTGCAAGGTGAGAGTGATGGGCTGCAAGGCTGGGCTCGAGTCGAGCGGGTACGCACGGGAACGGCATTCCCGCACTTCTCCCACAGCGGGAACGCTGCGGGAACGCAGCGTTCCCGCTGTGGCCCGAGCCCAACGCCGCCCACCACGCACATTGCCGGCAGCCGCGTGCATCTGTTAGAACGGCCCGCTGACCGGAAGTGGAGCCGCTCGGCTTCACTTCCTGTCAGCGGCGTTGAAGCAGGAAGCACGCGGCCGCCTGCAATGTGCGGGCGGCCACAGCCACAGCACAGAAGAAGCAGAGGTGAGCTGGGGCACTATCCATGAGACCTGGGGGCAATATCCATGACACGGGGGACACTATCCATGAGACCTGGGGGCAATATCCATGACACGGGGGCACTATCCATGAGACCTGGGGGCAATATCCATGACACGGGGGCAATATCCATGAGACCTGGGGGCAATTTCCATGAGACCTGGGGGCAATTAAATGAGACATGGGGGGCAATATCCATGAGACCTGGGGGCAATTTCCATGAGACCTGGGGGCAATTTCCATGAGACCTGGGGGGCAATATCCATGAGACCTGGGGGCAATATGCATGAGACCTGGGGGGCAATTTCCATGAGACCTGGGGGGCAATTTCCATGAGACCTGGGGGCAATATGCATGAGAACTGGGGGGCAATTTCCATGAGACCTGGCGGCAATTTCCATGAGACCTGGGGGCAATTTCCATGAGCCCTGGGGGCAATTTCCATGAGACCTGGGGGCAATATCCATGAGACCTGGGGGGAATTTCCATGACATCTGGGGGCAATATGCATGAGACCTGGGGCAATTTCCATGAGACCTGGGGGGCAATTTCCATGAGACCTGGGGGCAATATCCATGAGACCTGGGGGCACAATCAATGAGACCTGGGGGCAATTTCCATGACACCTGGGGGCAATATGCATGAGACCTGGGGGCAATATCCATGAGACCTGGGGGCAATATGCATGAGACCTGGGGGGCAATTCCCTGAGACCTGGGGGCAATAGCCATGAGACCTGGGGGCAATAGCCATGAGACCTGGGGGCACTAGCCATGAGACCTGGGGGCAATATCCATGAGACCTGGGGGAATTTCCATGACACCTGGGGGCAATATGCATGAGACCTGGGGGCAATTTCCATGAGACCTGGGGGGCAATTTCCATGAGACCTGGGGGCAATATCCATGAGACCTGGGGGCACAATCAATGAGACCTGGGGGCAATTTCCATGACACCTGGGGGCAATATGCATGAGACCTGGGGGGCAATATCCATGAGACCTGGGGGCAATATGCATGAGACCTGGGGGGCAATTTCCCTGAGACCTGGGGGCAATAGCCATGAGACCTGGGGGGCAATAGCCATGAGACCTGGGGGCACTAGCCATGAGACCTGGGGGCAATATCCATGAGACCTGGGGGCAATATCCATGAGACCTGGGGGCAATAGCCATGAGACCTGGGGGCAATATGCACGAGAGCTGGGGGCAATAGCTATGAGACCTGGGGGCAATATCCATGAGACCTGGGGGGGCAATATCCATGAGACCTGGGGGCAATATCCATGAGACCTGGGGGTATTATCCATGAGACCTGGGGGTGGGCATTATCCATGACCTGGGGGTGGGCATTATCCATGAGACCTGGGGGGGCAATATCCATGAGACCTGGGGGCATTATCCATGAGACCTGGGGGTGGGCATTATCCATGAGACCTGGGGGTGGGCATTATCCATGAGACCTGGGGGGGCAATATCCATGAGACCTGGGGGCATTATCCATGATAGCAGGGGGGGCATTATCCATGAGACCTGGGGGCATTATCCATGAGAGCTGGGGGCATTATCCATGAGAGCTGGGGGTGCATTATCCATACGAGCTGGGGGCAATATATACCCATATGAGCTGGGGGCAATTATATCCATGTGAACTGGGGAAAATATATCCATATAACAGTGCTGTGCATATTATTCTGGGGGCTCAGTGCTGTGCATATTATTCTGGGGGCTCAGTGCTGTGCATATTATCTGGGGGCTCAGTGCTGTGTATATTATCCTGGGGCTCAGTGCTGTGTATGTTATTCTGGGGATTCAGCGCTGTGTAGATAATTCTGGGGGGGGGTCTGTGCCTGGAGATATATATATATATATATTATATATATATAAATGCGTTAGTCCAGTTGCCACAATCACGAGTATACCTGTACGTAGTGATACCTTACTGATCAGTATAGTTTCCAGTTTACACACTTGAAAGCTTGTCTTTTAAATGTAATATTAACCCAATAAAAATGGTATCCTCACGTACTGCTATACTCGTAATATATATATATTTTCTTCAGGTAATAGGGGTTGTGGAATTCGTGGGTGAGTTCCCTCACTTTTTTTTCCCAGGACTTGACCCCTGCTGCAAGGTGAGAGTGATGGACTGCAGGGTGAGAGTGACGGACTGCAAGGTTAGAGTGATGGACTGCAAGGTGAGAATGATGGACTGCAAGGTGAGAGTGATGGATTGCAAGGCGAGAGTGATAGACTGCAAGGTGAGAGTGTTGCACTACAAGGTGAAAATGATGGATTGCAAGGTGAGAGTGATGGATTGCAAGGGGAGAGTGATGGACTGCAAGGTGAGAGTGTTGGACTGCAAGGTGAGAGTGATGGACTGCAAGGTGAGAGTGATGGGCTGCAAGGTGAAAGTGATGGACTGCAAGGTGAAAGTGATGGACTGCAAGGTGAGAGTGATGGACTGCAAGGTGAGAGTGATGGACTGCAGGTGAGAGGGATGGACTGCAAGATGAGGAGTGATGGACTGCAAGGGGAGGGATGGACTGCAAGATGAGAGAGTGATGGACTGCAAGGTGAAAGTGATGGACTGCAAGGTGAATGATGGACTGCAAGTGAGAGTGATGGACTGCAAGGTGAGAGTGATGGACTGCAGGTGAGAGGGATGGACTGGCAATGAAGAGTGATGGACTGCAAGGTGAGAGGGATGGACTGCAAGATGAGAGAGTGATGGACTGCAAGGTGAGAGGGATGGGCTGCAAGGTGAGAGTGATGGTCTTTTAAATGTAATATTAACCCAATAAAAGGTATCCTCACGTACTGCTATACTCGTAATATATATATATTTTCTTCAGGTAATAGGGGTTGTGGAATTCGTGGGTGAGTTCCCTCACCTTTTTTCCCAGGACTTGACCCCTGCTGCAAGGTGAGAGTGATGGACTGCAGGGTGAGAGTGACGGACTGCAAGGTTAGAGTGATGACTGCAAGGTGAGAATGATGGACTGCAAGGTGAGAGTGATGGATTGCAAGGCGAGAGTGATAGACTGCAAGGTGAGAGTGTTGCACTACAAGGTGAAAATGATGGATTGCAAGGTGAGAGTGATGGATTGCAAGGGGAGAGTGATGGACTGCAAGGTGAGAGTGTTGGACTGCAAGGTGAGAGTGATGGACTGCAAGGTGAGAGTGATGGGCTGCAAGGTGAAAGTGATGGACTGCAAGGTGAAAGTGATGGACTGCAAGGTGAGAGTGATGGACTGCAAGGTGAGAGTGATGGACTGCAGGGTGAGAGGGATGGACTGCAAGATGAGAGAGTGATGGACTGCAAGGTGAGAGGGATGGACTGCAAGATGAGAGAGTGATGGACTGCAAGGTGAAAGTGATGGACTGCAAGGTGAAAGTGATGGACTGCAAGGTGAGAGTGATGGACTGCAAGGTGAGAGTGATGGACTGCAGGGTGAGAGGGATGGACTGCCAGATGAGAGAGTGATGGACTGCAAGGTGAGAGGGATGGACTGCAAGATGAGAGAGTGATGGACTGCAAGGTGAGAGGGATGGGCTGCAAGGTGAGAGTGATGGACTGAGATGTTAGAGAGGGATGGACTGCAAGGTGAGAGTGATGGAGTGCATGGTGAGAGTGATGGACTGCAAGGTGGGAGTGATGGACTGCAAGGTGCGAGTGATGGACTGCAAGGTGAGAGTGACGCACTGCAAGGTGAAAGTGATGGGCTGCAAGGTGAGAGTGATGGACTGCAAGGTGAGAGGGATGGACTGCAAGGTGAGAGTGATGGACTGCATGGTGAGAGCGATGGGCTGCAAGGTGAGAGCAATGGACAGCATGGTGAGAGTGATGGGCTGCAAGGTGAGAGTGATGGACTGCAAGATGAGAGTGATGGACTGGTGAGAGTAATGGACTTCAGGGTGAGAGTAATTGACAGCAAGGTGAGAGTGATGGACTGCAGGGTGAGAGGGGTGGACTGCAAGGTGAGAGTGATGGACTGCAAGGTGAGAGTGATGGACTGCAAGGTGAGAGTGACGGATTGCAAGGTGGGAGTGATGGACTGCAAGGTGGGAGTGATGGACTGCAAGGTGAGAGTGATGGACTGCAAGGTGAGAGTGATGGACTGCAAGGTGAGAGTGATGGACTGCAAAGTGAGAGTGAAGGGCTGCATGGTGAGAGTGATGGACTGCAGGGTGAGAGTGATGGACTGCCAGGTGACAGTGATGGACTGCAAGGTGAGAGTGATGGACTGCAGGGTGAGAGTGATGAACTGCAGGCTGTGAGTGATGAACTGCAAGGTGAGAGTGATGGACTGCAAGGTGAGAGGGGTGGACTGCAAAGTGAGAGTGATGGGCTGCAAGGTGAGAGTGATGGGCTGCAGGGTGAGAGTGATGGACTGCAAGGTGAGATTGATGGACTGCAAGATGAGCGTGATGGACTGCAAGGTGAGAGTGATGGACTGCAGGATGAGAGTAATGGACAGCAAAGTGAGAGTGATGGACTGGTGAGAGTGATAGACTGATTGTGTCAGTGAGTCGGGTGTTAGGCTTTCCTAAACAGGAATGTCTTAAGGGAGCGTTTGAAGGAAGGGAAATTAGGGGAAATTAGGAGAAAATTAGGGGAAAAATTATGCAAGAAAAGGTGGACTAAAGCTTCATAAAATATATTAAAAAGAATCAGTTAGGTGTGAGAGAAATCCTACTAGGGATGTGCGTTTCGGGTTTCGGAATTTCGGAATTTTCATGAAATTTCCCGATTCGTGTTTTCGGATTCGGCCGAATTTCCGAATCGGGTCGGACCCGAAAACCGATAGATCCGAAAAGTTTTCCGAGCCGAAACGAAAAAATTTCGGATTTTTCGAATGGACTTGAAATTAATTAATTTATTTATTTATAAAGGATTTTACCAGGAAGGATACATTGAGATTTCTCTCGTTTTCAAGTATGTCCTGGGTTCAAGAACATTGAAGTGTTACAGTTACAGAAATACAAAGTAATACAATGCAAGATATTAAAAAAAAACCAACACAAATATACAGATTAACAGAAAATAAATATGTAGAAAAATAGTCATTATGTTACATGTTTACAGGTGCATTCTGTATTGAGGTATGTTAGTAAGGAGCTCTTGAGTGACATAAGACTGGAAGATTTGATGGTGTCTGGGAGGTTATTCCATAATTGCGGTGCTCTGTAGGAAAATGAGGACCGAGCCACTGTCTTTTTGTATTGTGGTATTGCAAGTAAGGTGCTGGTCCTGGATCGGAGGTTATAGGATGAGGGAGCTGCTGGGGAAATGTGTCAAATCAAAATTTATTTTTGCTCTATTCATGATTTCGGTTCCATTCGTGATTTCGGTTCCATTTCGGTAATTCTGGACATCGTATATTTAACTATTATCGGTTATATCGCTGATTCTGTAAATTTTGTATTTGTAAATGCGTATCACTTGTTTCTTGTGGCATTCGCGTCAGTTTAGCGTTTTTTAAATCGTTTTGTTCATTTTTTTTGTTCCTTGGCTTTCATACCATTTTAATATGATTAAATAAAGTTGTGAAATGTATATTCAATTATTTATAAGGAAAAAAAGGATCTTTATTTAATAAAAAAAAAACATGATAGAATCGCCAGAATTATCGTAGACACTTTGAAACGAGGAGAACAGACGTTCCGAAAAAACGAAAATTTCCGAAATTTCCGTAAAGTCGATACAAAAAACCAACAAAGTGACCGAAAACACGAAAAATGATCGATATTCCGAAAAAAATGTACACGAAAAACGAGCCGAACCGAAACGAATCGAAACAGAAATCGGTCGAAACGAGCCGAATCGAAAAGTTTAAACATCTGAACAAATCGAACCGAATGGAACCGAAAAAAAAATCGGTGCACAAGCCTAAATCCTACGATACCTATTATCCTCTTGGTTTCACATTGCACTCTGAGGACTGGTCATAATGTATCAATACAGCACCAGCATTTACAATGTATCAGAATGCAGGTTCTACAGATGTATCTGTTCTGATGATTGCATCAGGAGATGTTCATGGTTGATAAACAAACTAACACCAATAAACAAGATGATGAGATAATTTAGAACAGAGAAAAACTCTGGCTCAGAGATGAAGTTTTAAAGGGCCAGTACCACCAAAAAATGCGATGTCCTTAGTGTGTTTATTTGATGTAAGCTTTGGTTTTCTCTGGTATGTTTAGTTAAGAAAATATTTTCCTCTATATGTGTCACTGGGTGCATACATTGTGTGATATTTTCCTCTATATGTGTCACTGGGTGCATACATCATTGTGTGATATTTTCCTCTATATGTGTCACTGGGTGCATCCATTGTGTGATATTTTCCTCTATATGTGTCACTGGATGCATCCATTGTGTGATATTTCCCTCTATATGTGTCACTGGGTGCATCCATTGTGTGATATTTTCCTTTATGTGTCACTGGGTGCATCCATTGTGTGATATTTTCCTATATATGTGTCACTGGGTGCATACATTGTGTGATATTTCCCTCTATATGTGTCACTGGGTGCATCCATTGTGTGATATTTTCCTTTATGTGTCACTGGGTGCATCCATTGTGTGATATTTTCCTATATATGTGTCACTGGGTGCATACATTGTGTGATATTTTCCTCTATATGTGTCACTGGGTGCATCCATTGTGTGATATTTCCCTCTATATGTGTCACTGGGTGCATCCATTGTGTGATATTTTGTGTTGTAAACTACACCCTCCCCCCCCCCCAGTATATTTACATCAATTGCTCCTCACTGTGTGGCTTTGAGCATAGAATGGGGTGAATGGGTCAGATCTCCAAAAATCTGCGTCATAAGGATTGCATTGTGTGGAAAGTATGCAAAGGACATCACCAGGCGGTAGAGTCCAGTGTTGGAAGCACAATATCAGCTCTCATTCAGCTGCAATCACTTATGTCAGGTAGTCTAGACATCACAATAGATCCCCTGCAGCCTGATCTAACCACTTACTCCCCAGCGCACTGCATCTTCACTGCTACTTTATCATGCATCACAGCTCAATAAGTGGGACTGCTGTCTTATCTAAATATTCCCTCATCCACCTCATTATCTGTTAAATACTATAGATTATGGGCTCTATTAACTGCTTCGCACAAAAGCGCACGCGCAGCGCTATATTTTTTTGCGCACAGCGTTAAATGTTAACGTACGTAAATTAACACTGGTATTAAAATCCTCGCGCATTTTTTCATCCGTCAAAAAATAACGCGCTTAAAAAAGACGTGCAAAAATGCGCATGCATTAACGCAGCACGCAGAAATCGTTGGGCGGACTGTTTTTTCATGCGATTCAGCGTTACCGCGCATTTTTTGCACGGACATTGTTATACGACGTTCTGCGCAAAGGGTTTTTCCCCTCACGTTAATGCGTTTTCGCACAAGCGTTAACGTTTGCGCGGAGAAGTTAATAGAGCCCTAAATGAACCATAAAGCAAAGTTTTTGTTAAATGCTGCATCCTGGGAAAAATACACAAAATGGAAGCAGGAGATAAAATCAACAGGAGGTAGATTAGAAATCTTTTTAGCTCCCTGTCATTTTTCATTCAGCAGCCATTTCATCTCTCAGGTACTCTAGACAATACTATAGCCCCGCTGCAACTTTATCTAAACATTCCCTCCCCCACTTCATTAACTGTTAAATACTGTAGAAGATAAACCAAAGCAGCAAAGTAAAACTATAGCACAGATTTTGGTAAATGTTGCATCATGGGAAAACTCCACAAAATGGAAACATGAGATAAAATCTAACTTTATTCTTTGTTTTTACATACTATTACTTCAAACAAAGAAAAATACAGCAGCAGGTGTTTAATAATGTGTCTATAATGTGATTTTTGTAATGCACATGTAAACTAGTTACAGCTTTTATAAATGGTAGTGTTTCTTTAAATGTAATAAATATTTGTATTTTATTTATATGGGGTTTTTTTTCATACGAAAGCAGTCGGATCCTCTGCGTACCAGGCTCTGGATATGCTTCACATATGCTGTCTATTCTGTATTTTCAACTTGGATTTCCAAGTAAAAGGGAGATATGAAAAATGAAATAATTAGGGGGAAGAAAAACCCTCCACCCTGAATAACATCTGCCTCTCTCTTTTTTTTCATTTATTTTTTAGATGTCTGTTTTTCAAAGGCATAACATAAAAGGGACAGCGTCCAAATGAGCATTTTTTTTTCTTTCCAAGAATTAGAAGACACTATGTATTCCTTCCAAAGGTTTCAGCTAAACAGTAACACAATCACGTCAACTGGCACAGATTTCAGTTTTTTATGATTTGCAGAATTTAAGTACAAGGGCACAGCAGTTGGAAACATGCTAAAAGGCCATATCAAATGCCCAGGGACCTCTGCGATCCATTTCCCTTTCTCATCCTTCTGGCACTGGATTCCTTGTTATTACTATTCAGATCTTGTACTCGATACATTTAAATGCACAGTTACACTTTCAGGGTTATTCAAAGAGATCCGAATTGGAGTCGAAAAGTAACCGAACGCTGAAATTCAGAGTACAGTTACCTTTCCTGGCCATTCGGCTATCCAGGGAGCAGGCAACTCGCCAAATCCTGGCGAATTGCCTGCACATACGGTGCCCGTTCGGTGCCTGTTCGAGGGCAGTGAATCCTCATAGAGAAGCAATGCTTCGTCTATTCAGAGAGCAAAATCCAGCAGTGAAAAGTTGCCGAATTGCCCTGCCATTTGGTGGTTTAATTCGACAGGTTTATTCAGGCGAATCCCATAGGCTTCAATGTTAAAAATATTCCCGTTTTAATTCAATATCTAATAATCCATTCATTATAAAATTCTGCAGTAAAAAGTCTCTTTATTTATAGATTTTGTAGGACCTTTTAGGCATTTTTTGGTATTTTTTGCAAACATTTTTTGTCCGTTTTTGGTTTTTTTAATCGTTTGTTCTTTTTTCTGTAACAGCCCTTTATTTTATCATCAATTATTATCATTCATTGGATTTTATATGTAAATTTCAGACATTTTCTTCAGTAGTTTCTTTGCAAACAGCGTTTCACTTTTCAAACATTCCAGCGTACTGTTTGTTTTCTTCACTCCATTCGTCTGCAGTGTCGGCTTGTTGCGGCGGCTGCTTTGCACTGTGATCGGCTCCTGCTCGGGTTTCTCCAGAGTGTTCGGCGAGGTTAATCCAGATGTTTTTGCGGGTTTCGGTGTGCGGTCACCCTCGTTTTGCAGTAGTGTTCGGCGGGTTTGCGGCGACTTTTCCCTGCATTACGGCAGCGGGCCCTGTGGTGCTTGCTGAATACACAGCAGGGTCGCCGAAATGGGATCACCAAATCGCACCGAATTGAAGAGAACGAAAAAGTCACCGAACGTGCGTTGACTTTTCGATTCTCTTTGAATAACCCTGATTGTTTTTTGTAATTCATCTGACCCTGGCCTTCTTGGAGCCTCAAGCTACCTTTCCCCTTCTAATGTCCTTCTTTATAAGGGATCCTTCATATATTCAGGGTGTGTGGGTGTCTTTTTAGGGGCTCATCCATATATTCAGGGTGTGCATGTGTCTTTTTAGGAGTTTCTCCATATATTCAGGGTGTGTGGGTGTCTTTTTAGGGGCTCCTCCATATATTCAGGGTGTGCGGGTGTCCTTTTAGAGGCTTCTCCATATATTCAGGGTGTGTGGGTGTCTTTTTAGGGGCTCCTCCATATATTCAGGGTGCGCAGGTGTCTTTTTAGAGGCTTCTCCATATATTCAGGGTGTGCGGGTGTCTTTTTAGGGGCTCCTCCATATATTCAGGGTGTGCGGGTGACTTTTTAGGGGCTCCTCCATATATTCAGGGTGTGCATGTGACTTTTTAGGGGCTCCTCCATATATTCAGGGTGTGTGGGTGTCTTTTTAGGGGCTCCTCCATATATTCAGGGTGTGCGGGTGTCCTTTTAGAGGCTTCTCCATATATTCAGGGTGTGTGGGTGTCTTTTTAGGGGCTCCTCCATATATTCAGGGTGTGCAGGTGTCTTTTTAGAGGCTTCTCCATATATTCAGGGTGTGCGGGTGTCTTTTTAGGGGCTCCTCCATATATTCAGGGTGTGGGTGTCTTTTTAGGGGCTCCTCCATATATTCAGGGTGTGCGGGTGTCTTTTTAGGGGCTCCTCCATATATTCAGGGTGTGCGGGTGTCTTTTTAGAGGCTTCTCCATATATTCAGGGTGTGCGGGTGTAATTTTAGGGGCTCCTCCATATATTCAGGGTGTGGGTGTCTTTTTAGGGGCTCCTCCATATATTCAGGGTGTGCGGGTGACTTTTTAGGGGCTCCTCCATATATTCAGGGTGTGCAGGTGACTTTTTAGGGGCTCCTCCATATATTCAGGGTGTGTGGGTGTCTTTTTAGGGGCTCCTCCATATATTCAGGGTGTGCGGGTGACTTTTTAGGGGCTCCTCCATATATTCAGGGTGTGCGGGTGACTTCTTAGGGGCTCCTCCATATATTCAGGGTGTGTGGGTGTCCTTTTAGGGTCTCCTCCATATATTCAGGGTGTGCAGGTGACTTTTTAGGGGCTCCTCCATATATTCAGGGTGTGCGGGTGACTTCTTAGGGGCTCCTCCATATATTCAGGGTGTGCGGGTGTCTTTTTAGGGGCTCCTCCATATATTCACGGTGTGCGGGTGTCTTTTTAGGGGCTCCTCCATATATTCAGGGTGTGTGGGTGTCCTTTTAGGGGCTCCTCCATGTATTCAGGGTTTACGGGTGTCTTTTTAGGGGCTACTCCATTTATTCAGGGTGTGTAGATGTATAACAGAGCTGCAGAGCAATAAATCTCACAGTAACGAGGCTGTAAACTCTAATAAATATTCTTAGAAATAACATGCTGTGAATAAGATAATTTGCACTTGTTCTAAATGACATTTTTATTGACATAAAAGGCCCTGACAGGTCGTGACATCATGTAAAAAGTCTGGGATGGGGTTTGGGAATTGGTGGGCTTTGGGGATGCTGCTATTTGCTGTGGTGGTTGTTGTACAGACTGAAGGAATGCAGCTTTTCCTGTAAACCTATATAAATGTGGGTCTGAATGTGCGCATCAATATTCTCTGCCATGCACCGCTACAAGATTGCACGTATTGAGCTGGTAAGTGAAGCAGGAGGGAGAAATCTGCAGAACTCAGAAGTAGATAAAGGATGTAAATAACGGAACTGCTTTATTTAATGTTCTTCTTTACATAACGTTTTTCAAGGTAAATCAAGAAGGTAAGAGTTTTATTTATAAATAATATAACGATCCATAAGAAGAGGGCATGGTATTGATGTAGGTGCGGTGCTGAAGTGTTACATCCCAAAGTCCGGACACATTGTAGCTCTTTACATGAATCGAAAACATTCTCCGGAATCCTTAATCCCAACATTCGTCCGCCACATCCTTAACAACCAGGAAATTAACCCGCCATCCCATACCAGTTTACCTTGGCACTGGCTAAATATGTGCCACATCGTACTGTTTGGATAGGGGGGTTTTGAAGTCCTGTCCTCTTAGACCATCTGTGGCGCACTCGTTTAGAAGACTACGGTGACCAATCCAGAAATAACATCATTAAGGAATAAATAGTTGCCTCTCATGGATTAAACTGTAGCCGTGCGTTTGGACTGAATGGGTTACCTCGCAGATAAATCGATACATTGAAACCCAAATGTATCACAGCCTCTTAACGCAAACACACTCGTCTCTTTAGGTGACATCACATGCAAAACATTTACTGTTGGATAATTTATTGCTGCTCAGATGGATAAAATAGATTATATTATTAAACTTGCAACTCATAAAATGGATCCGTTCCAAGGACAAGCCCAGAGTCCTTTCAACACATGGCGCGGCCCGAGCGGAATTCTGCAAGGGAACAAAAAGAGACAGATACAATTTAAACAACAAAACAAAATGTAACCTTTAAAAAGAAAAACACACAACACAAAAAGCGATAACTAATTTAAACGAACGGGGCGTCAGAATGTTGGAATTTAAAAAAATGACATAGGTACTTTTATCAGCGTCTTGGAGCCGGAGTCGTTCTGGCCGTGAGCGTGAATATGCTGTAATCGCATCATGTCATGAGATCCCTTGGAATGCGCTCTGCGGGAAATCAAATTTAAATCGTAATTTGTCAGACAATAAAATTGTTGCGAGAGGACTTCACAGCCCCTTCACACGAAATCTGCAGAAAAAAAACCCCAACACTTAGAATATATTCTAATGAGAAGGTTAACTTGTTAGATGCCGCGCTGCATTCACAGTGACTCGCAATGCGAATCAGCAGCACAAGAACAACAAACAATTACAAGCTTTTATGTGTTATGTTCGTCCCAGGGGACAGTACTGGATACATAGGTCTCTATGCGAAGAAATAATCAGCTGATAGGAACGCAAAAAAGATGTCACTAGCAGGATATTAAGTCATAGTAGATGCAATAGAGCACTAATCCAGCAAATTTAGCAGCGAAATGATTCACTGATAATCTGAGTGTGTTTCAGTGAGTTGCAGGAGATTTCTGGGAATTAGAATCTGTGTTGGCACTGCCAGGCTATCAGGGACAGTGTCCACCACTGCACTCTTCCACAATACCACAGAGGGGTTACTTACGGTGCGAAGGTACTTGCTGCCACCAAAGGCACAATATTTGGGTGCACTGCCATTGACGCCTATACCAGATTCATATCATTTTAATATTGGACCGCAGGGTCCACCACTGCACTCTTCCACAATACCACAGAGGGGTTACGGTGTGAAGGCACTTGCTACCACCAAAGGCAAAATATTTGGGTGCACTGACACTGACGCGTGTACCAGATTCATATCATTCTAATATTTGACCGCAGGGTCCAACCCTGCACTGTTCCACAATACCACAGAGGGGTTACGGTGTGACGGCACTGTTGCCGACGCTAAAGGCCCAATTTTAAAGCACCTATTGTTACTTTCATCCAAAGCCTGCATAAGTTTCACCATAATTTAGCCAAAAAAAAAAATCACTAAACTTGTTCTCCGTGTCCTAAAATGTCTCCTCTTTTCATACAGGCTGCCGCCCCAAGAAGTTGTTTATTTATGAATAGATTAAAGGAAAACCATTTACCGTCATTTGAAATGTCATTTTTTTTGTTTTCAAATGTTTCTATACATCCTAAAAATCCACCACTTCACGGGCAGGTTATGGGGACCTCCTAGGCACGATATTTGAAGGAATTTTTCATTTTTATTCTTAACCTTTATTTCATGGAAAACTCACTGTTCCTTTAAAAACTTTTTTTTAAAACTTTTTGTCCTTGTTTCCTGTCCCCCAGGGCACTACCCGGACCCCCATACACCTTTTATGGCAAATATCTACCATATATGCCCTCTTGGAAGGCACTCTAAAAATCGAATTTACGAGTCCCATTGACTTGCATTGAGTTCGGTTCGTGTTCGAGTTCGAACTCGAACTTCTGAAATTGTTCGAAGTCGAACCGAACACAGGGGCGTTCGGCTCATCCCTAATGTGCACCTGCCTCATACCACACACCAAATTGTGCTTCTGTTTCATCCATCTCATCCCATTATGTATCTTTCCAGTCCCTCTAGCCCCTATTGCACCCTTGTTCCTCACTCACATCCCTATTTGCATCTGCCCAATCCTATACACTCCAGGTTTATGCCCTGGTTCCAGCCCTCTCATCCCTATGTATATCTGAACCTTCCCCCAGAACCCTATTGTCTTTCTTCCCAGTCCCCCTGGCCCCCAGTGTTTCTCTCTGCATCCCTCTCATCCCTATGTGTACCTGCCTTATACCATACCATTAATTAGGCTCCATGTTCCATCCCTCTCATCCCATTGTGCATCTTTCCCAAACCTCTCACTCCGTTGTAACTCTGTTCCATCCCTCTCATCCCTTTGAGCATCTGCTCTGTCCCTCTCAACACTATTGTGACTCTTTCAAGTCCCTCTTACCCCAATGTGTCTCTGTGAATCCGTCCCATCCCATTGTGCATTTGCCCCATTCCACAGAATCCACTATGCCCCTGTTCCAATCCATTCCTCTCACCCCATTGTGCAATCGCCCCATCCCTCACACCCCTTTTGTGGTTTTGATGGATGTTGATAGTGACAATTCCCAAAATCCTTCAATGCAATAGATGGTCAGAGAATCGTGGGAGTTAAAATCCAGAAACATCTGGGGGGCAGAGTCTTAGATCTCGGCCTTTCGATATCCAGTATTATCCAGATGTCAGACTGTGCGCAAATCCTCCAGGTGGGATTATCAGGTACCTATGTACATATGGAAGCATTTAACCTGACCCCCCCTCTTTTCCATAGTTTCCCCGCAGTGCAGTATTGTAACTGTATCACAGAGATGCTGATATGTAGCTCAGCGTTTAGCCCTCACCTTAAATATGAGATTCCCTTTTGTTAAATTTCTCAGAAGAAATTTTTTGGGTAAATTTTTTTTTAAATATTTAGTATTTCCTCTCCCAGACTTGATTTGAAAATTTTAGCTCAAACCTTCCTGTCTTAAAGGGGCGCTTTAATATTTTAAAGTGGTCAGGATGTGAAGAGTGCCCTCCCTTCTCCCCCCCCCAATCAGGAGATATTGCAGGGTGAAGTGGAGGAGTTTCCTGCATTTCACCCAACATCAACAGCAGCCGGCATTTTGAATTTCCCGGCTGCCGGTCGGTGCACGTTCGGTGACTTTTCGTTCCCTTCAATTCGGTGCGATTCGGCAATCCTATTTCGGCGACCCTGCGGTGTATTCTGCAAGCACCACAGGGCCGTCGTAGTGCAGGGAAAAGCCGCCGCAAACCCGCCAAACACTCACCGCAAAACCCGGCGAATGCACACCGAAACCCGCAAAAACATCTGCATTAACCAGGCGAACACGCCAGAGAAACCCGACTAGTCGCCGATCATAGTGTAGAGCAGCCGCCGGAAAAACCCGTCACCGCAGATGAATGGAGTGAAAAAAACAGTACGCTTGAAAGTTTGAAAAGTGAAACGCTGTTTGCAAAAAAACTACATAAAGAAAATGTCTGAAATTTACATATAAAATCCAATGAATGATAATAAAAAGGGCTGTTACAGAAAAAAGAAAAAAAAACGGGATTTTTTTTTTCTAAAAAATCTATAAATAAAGAGACTTTTTACTGCAGAATAAAATAAAAAACGGTTTATTAGATATTGGGTTAAAACGGGAATATTTTTAACATTGAAGCCTATGGGATTCGCCTGAATAAACCTGTCGAATGAAACCACCGAACAGCAGGGCAATTCGGCAACATTTCACTGCTGGTTTTTGTTCTCTTAATAGCCGAAGCATTGTTTCTCTATGGGGATTCACTGCCCTCGAACAGGCACCGAACAGGCACCGTATGTGCAGGCAATTCGCCAACATTTGGTGAACTGCCTGCTCTATGAATAGCCGAATGGCCAGGAAAGGTAACTGTACGCTGAATTTCACTGTTCAGTTACATTTCAGCCACAATTCGGATCTCTTTGGATAACCCTGATAGTGTTAGATTAGAGGAGCAAAGGTTTAAAAGTAACATCAGGAAGCATTATTTTACTGAGAGGGTGGTGGATACATGGAACAGTCTTCCAGTTGAAGTGGTTGAGGCCAAAACAGTAATTGAATTTAAGCAAGCATGGGATAGGCATAAGGTTATCCTAAACAAAAGATAAATCCAAGTAAAGTATCCATGTAATTGGGCAGACTAGATGGGCCGAAAGGTTCTTATCTGCAGACATATTCTATCAGGGTTATTCAAAGAGATCCGAATTGCTTGAGAAAGGTAACCGAACGCTGAAATTCAGGGTTTGGTTACCTTTCCTGGCCATTCGGCAAATCCAGAGAGCAGGCAATTCGCCAAATCCTGGCGAATTGACTGCACATACGGTGCCTGTTCGGTGCCTGTTCGAGGGCAGTGAAATCCCCATAGAGAAGCAATGCTTCGGCTATTCAGAGAACACAAACCAGCAGTGAAAAGCTGCCGAATTGCCCTGCCATTCGGTGGTTTCATTCGACAGATTTATTCAGGCAAATCCCATAGGCTTCAATGTTAAAAATATTCCCGTTTTAATACAATATCTAATAAACCGGTCATTATAAAATTCTGCAATAAAGAGTCTCTTTATTTATAGATTTTTTAGGATCTTTTAAGCATTTTTCTGGATTTTTTTTTTTAAAAAAGTCTGATTTATTTTAACTTTACTTCTTTTTTCTGTAACAGCCCTTTTTATTATCATTCATTGGATTTTATATGTAAATTTCAGACATTTTCGCTCAGTAGTTTCTTTGCAAACAGCGTTTCACTTTTCAAACATTCAAGCAAACTGTTTTGCTAATTTATTCACTCCATTCGTCTGCGGTGTCGGCTTTTTCCGGCGGCTTCGCTGCGTGTGATCGGCTCCTGCTCGGGTTTTTCCGGCGTTTTCGGCGGGTTAATCCAGATGTTTTCGGCGTGCATTCGCCAGGTTTTGCGGTTAGTTTTCATCGGGTTTGCGGCGACTTTTCCCTGCAATTCGGGGACCCTGTGCTGCTTGCTGAATACACCGCAGGGTCACCGAAATGGGATCGCCAAATGGAACCGAATTGAAGAGAACGAAAAGTCACCGAACGTACAGTGACTTTTCGATTCTCTTTGAATAACCCTGTATGTTTCTATTTGTTCCGTTAAGTCTCTTAAAGAATGGCCATTGAGTCATGTTTTATTGTTTCAATAAGATTCTATTAATTCTCCCCCAAAATAACCCAAAACCTACAGACAGAGCTGAGCTGGTTCTCTGAGGTCAAACTGGTCATTTCTCACTGAAGGAGCAGCGTGAGGTTCTCTATATTCTTTCTAAATGTTACGGACAGCCTGGTCAGCAGAAAATAGAGAAGCGTCCGTGTATCATAAGACATACGCAGAGCATTGCTTCACTTCCCGGGGCATCTTAAAAATAACTTTGTTTCCACTGAGAATTCCGAGTTATCTTTACGGCACAGAAGCCCCGGAACGAGACGCTAATAAACCCGGGTATTTAATACGAGTGGGCTAATTAAAACGTGCCCCAGAGTTTAAAGGCCTGTACCAGGAAAACATTCGCTCCGGAGGGTTTGCAAAGCTCGCCGAGGTCAGGTCTGAAACACAAGGTCGACGCTTTGATGAGAGGGAAGACACTCCAGGAACTCCGGACGGTATGATCTGAATATTTTGTTTCAGCCGCGCTCCCTCGTGTGTTTGTCTGGTTAGATCACCTTATCATTCAGTTATTTTTACCTTGGCCGCCCCATTCCTCTGGTCTGTGACTCGGTCATCTGACAAGCTTTTATTTTCATCCCTCTCGGTCACTTTGGGTAACCGGGATCTTAAAAATATCAAGCTTGACTCATGGGGAAGCGATCACACACGCACAATTCAACCCATTACTTTCTTTTGGCTCTTCGAGAGAAGCCATAAACCTTCTAACACTCACAGCTATAAGATATAATTCTGCGCTGGGCTGTCAAACTCACGGCCTACAATTCCCAGAATTCCTTCAGTGCAAGCGATGGCCAGGGAATCATGGGAGTTGTAGTTCAGAGAGATCTGGGGGCCGGAGTTCGACAGTCCTGATATATACAGGGGGTTATTGAAAGAGAGCCGACTTGGCCACTGAATAGCAACGAACGCTGAATTTCCCCGTACGGCGTAATTTTGTGCCAATTCGGCTATTCAGAAAGTTGGCAATTCGGCAAATATTGACTAATTAGCAGCGAAATATGGTGCAATCAGCGACCGGTGGCAGTGAAGTTCCCCATGGAGAAGTAATGGTTAATCTATTCAGAAAACGCCAAACAGCACCGAAAAGTTGGTGAAATGCCCAGATTTTTGGTGGTTTTGTTCGACAAGTTTAAAGAGGCGAATTCCATAGGTTTCAATGTAAAAAAAAATTCCAGTTTTTATTCAACCATTTATTCTTTTCATTTTCAGCAGAAAGCCTCTTTATTTCTAAAAATTTTTAGAATGTTTAAGGTGTTTTTTGGGATTTTTGATTCCGATTTTTTATTAAATTGCATTTTTGTTTATAACAGACCTTTTTATTATTATCCATACAAAGTTATTTGTTATTTCCAGGCATTTTCATGCATTTTGTTTGTTTTAAACCCCTTTTAAAAATTGCTTTTTCTTTGCTCTTGTCAGGCGACTGAGCGGCTTTTTTCGGAGGCGTTCTGCGGCTGATCTGTAGCATTCGGCGGTCTGTTCGGCAGCGTTCGGGGGATCGCAAGCTGCGTTTGCCGTTTTTATCAAATGCGTACGGCAGTTTATCGACTGTGTTTGGCGGTTTATCGACTGCGTGTCGCCGCATGAAATGTGTTATCACAAGGGGAATAAAACAAAAAATGAGAAAAGGTTGAGGTGTAAAGGCATGTTGACCATATTGTTTAATATTGGATTAAAAGGATTATAACACCAGTCCACACACTGAGAGACTGACCCAGGAGACATACATTCGATCTGAGCATTTTTGATGTCTGTCCCAGAAGTAAGATCATCCGGACGGACCACTGGCCAGGCTAACAAAAAGCAGTCAATGGGTCACTTACCCTATAACAAAAAGTACTATTTAATTGCTAAAGGAACTATTTTCTGTTTGTGTTCCTTTAAAGGGCACTAACGCTTACATAAACTGTAACTGGATTACCTGTGCATTACTAATAAAAAACCCTTATAAAAAAACATTATAATACACTTTATAAAACACATTATAAAACCACCTTAAAAACCACATTATGAATCACCTTGTAACCCACCTTAGAAAGCACATTATAAACACATTACAAAACTCATGCTGATGTTTGTTTTCCTTTTATGAAGTAATTGCATGTAGAACGGAAAAATAAACTAAGGTTAATATCCCTTGTTAACATTTTTTGTAGTTTTCCCTTTATGCAACATTTACCAAAGGTTTTGCTTTAGATCTTAGATTGTGAGCTCTCGAGCAGGGTCCTCCCTCCTTCTGTACCGTGCGTGTAACGTGTACAGTTGTGTTCAAAATTATTCAACCCCCACTGAAATTGAGTGGTTTGGCCAGTTTGACATTGATTTTGATCATTCAGTCATCTTGCTTACAATTAAATCAAAGAGGCACGTGTAGGTCAGACAAATATAACATAACATTTATAATGAAATAACCACAAATGTCTTTTCTGTGCTCACATCATTATCAGTTTTATTCAACCCCCAAGTGACATTCAATCTTAGTACTTAGTACAACATCCTTTTACAGTTATAACAGCTTTTAAACGTGAAGCATAGCTTGACACAAGTGTCTTGCAGCCATCTACGGGTATCTTCGCCCATACGTCATGGGCAAAAGCCTCCAGTTCAGTCACATTCTTAGGCTTGCGCACTGCAACTGCTTTCTTTAAGTCCCACCAGAGGTTCTCAATCGGATTTAAGTCAGGTGACTGCGATGGCCACTCCAAAATGTTCCAGCCTTTAATCTGCAACCATGCTCTAGTGGACTTGGAGGTATGCTTGGGATCATTGTCCTGTTTAAAGGTCCAACGTCTCCCAAGCAAGCCTCAGGTTTGTGACGGACTGCATCACATTGTCATCCAATATCTCCTGGTACTGAAGAGAATTCATGGTACCTTGCACACGCTGAAGCTTCCCTGTACCTGCAGAAGCAAAACAGCCCTAAAGCATGATTGACCCCCCGCCATGCTTCACAGTAGGCAAGGTGTTCTTTTCTTCATAGGCCTTGTTCTTCCTCCTCCAAACATAGCGTTGATCCATGGGCCCAAACAGTTCTAATTTTGTTTCATCAGTCCACAGAACACTATCCCAAAACGTCTGTGGTTTGTCCACATGACTTTTGGCATACTGCAGTCGACTCTTCTTATTCTTTGGAGACAGCAAGGGGGTGCGCCTGGGAGTTCTGGCATGGAGGCCTTCATTACGCAGTGTGCACCGTATTGTCTGAGCTGAAACTTCAGTACCCACATCTGACAAATCTTTTCTCAGTTCCTCAGCAGTCACACGGGGACTTTTCTCCACTCTACGCTTCAGGTAGCGCACAGCAGTCGAAGTCAGCATCTTCTTTCTGCCACGACCAGGTAGCGTTTCAACAGTGCCCTTTGCCTTGAATTTGCGAATGATGCTTCCTATGGTCTCTCTTGGTATGTTTAACATCTTTGCAATCTTCTTATAGCCATTTCCCTTCCTGTGAAGAGTAATCACCTCTTCTCTTGTCTTCCTGGACCATTCTCTTGACTTCACCATGTTTGTAACCACACCAGTAAATGTCTAGAAGGAGCTGAGTATCACAGTCATTTTAAAGCTGCCTAATTGGTGCTTATTATGCTTTATTGCTGCTCCGTGAGATCCACAGGTGTTTTCAATACCTGATTGAAAACACTTGAATGAACCTCTGTTCTTCAGAGTGGTAGTCTTTAAGGGGTTGAATAATTGTGTCAATGAAGAATTCACAAAAGAAACATTTACTACTGTATTACAAAACCAATTGATGTCATTTTAGTTGCATATGGTTCTTTAAAAAGTCCTTGTAGGATTTCATTCTGAATACAATTACAAATGTCACTAAATTCCCTAAAACCCTTTACAGCATTGGGGGTTGAATAATTTTGAACACAACTGTATGTATGTTTGTTATTCTGTCTCTCCCATTGCACAGCGCTAAGGAAATTGTAGGTGCTTTAAAAATACTTGTAACTGTAACTGCTTTGCTTCTCTTGTTTATATACTCTACAGCATTTAATAGTTAATGAGGTGGAAGAGGGGACGTTTAGATAAGGCGGTATGGGGGTATTGTTCTAAAGGCAAACTAAAATAAGAGCTGGCAGCTGACTGAGTTAACGTAGTGAGCTTAAAATAAGCTAGTCCCTGGTGATGTCCTTTGAATACATTCCACACAATACAATTTATGTGAGTTGGTAACTGACCCATTCACCCCATTCTATGGCCAAAGCCACACAGTGAAGAGTAAGAAAGAAACTGTGGGGGCGCAGTTTAGAACAAAAAATATCACACAATGGATGCACCCAGTGACACATATAGAGGAAAATATCACACAATGGATGCACCCAGTGACTCGTATAGAGGAAAATATCACACAATGGATGCACCCAGTGACACATATAGAGGAAAATATCACACAATTGATGCACCCAGTGACACATTTAGGCTAGGGTCAGACTGAGGCAGTGCGAACGCGCGTTCTGGCGCACTTAATCACGGCCGCACTAGCAGCAGATGCCGGGCAATGACGGCCAATATACGAAGTACGGTCGCACAAAAGTCCGGCTGCGCAACGCAAGTGGAAAACGAACGCATTTTTTCGAGAACGTTAAACCACTAGTACTGACGTACAGAGTGCGCTGCGTCCGCTAGAGGCGTGTGTGCGTGAATTGGAGACATCAGACGCTGCTAATGTCCGGCCAACATAACGTCCAGATGCAAGAAGTGTTTTATTGATGATCCGTACAAAATCACGGATGAAACTGCGCATCGTATGACCACTATTGCGTATTCCGTGAAAAAATACGTCCATTCTTCGAACGCACATTTTCACGGACAACGTGAAAAATGCGTTAGTCTGACCCTAGCCTTAGAGTAAAATTTTACACAATGGATGCGCCCAGTGACACATATAGAGGAAAATATCACACAATGGATGCACCCAGTGACACATATAGAGGAAAATATCACACAATGGATGCACTAAGTGACACATATAGAGGAAAATATCACACAATGGATGCGCCCGGTGGCACATATAGAGGAAAATATCACACAATGGATGCACCCAGTGACACATATAGAGGAAAATATCACACAATGGATGCACTAAGTGACACATATAGAGGAAAATATCACACAATGGATGCGCCCGGTGGCACATATAGAGGAAAATATCACACAATGGATGCACCCAGTGACACATTTAGAGTAAAATTTTACACAATGGATGCGCCCAGTGACACATATAGAGGAAAATATCACACAATGGATGCACCCAGTGACACATATAGAGGAAAATATCACACAATGGATGCACCCAGTGACACATATAGAGGAAAATATCACACAATGGATGCACTAAGTGACACATATAGAGGAAAATATCACACAATGGATGCGCCCGGTGGCACATATAGAGGAAAATATCACACAATGGATGCATCCGGTGACACATATAGAGGAAAATATCACACAATGGATGCGCCCAGTGACACATATAGAGGAAAATGTCACACAATGGATGCACCCAGTGACACATATAGAGGAAAATATCACACAATGGATGCACCCAGTGACACATATAGAGGAAAATATCACACAATGGATGTGCCCAGTGACACATATAGAGGAAAATATCACACAATGGATGCACCCAGTGACACATATAGAGGAAAATATCACACAATGGATGCACTAAGTGACACATATAGAGGAAAATATCACACAATGGATGCGCCCGGTGGCACATATAGAGGAAAATATCACACAATGGATGCATCCGGTGACACATATAGAGGAAAATATCACACAATGGATGCGCCCAGTGACACATATAGAGGAAAATGTCACACAATGGATGCACCCAGTGACACATATAGAGGAAAATATCACACAATGGATGTGCCCAGTGACACATATAGAGGAAAATATCACACAATGGATGCTCCCAGTGCACATATAGAGGAAAATATCACACAATGGATGCACCCAGTGACACATATAGAGGAAAATATCACACAATGGATGTGCCCGGTGGCACATACAGAAGGAAAATGTCACACAATGGATGCGCCCAGTGACACCTATAGAGGAAAATATCACACAATGGATGCACCCAGTGACACATATAGAGGAAAATATCACACAATGGATGCGTCCAGTGACACAAATAGAGGGAAATATCACACAATGGATGCACACAGTGACACATATAGAGGAAAACATTTCTTGACTAAACATACAAAAGAAAAACAAATCACATGTAAGATATCAGCAACATCAATAAACACAATAAGGATATTTCATTTTTTGGTGGTACTGGCCCTTTAACTACGTCTGCTGATGTTTGGTTTTCCATATTTGAAGTTCATCGCTGCTGCAACAATTGTGAAAATCATCTCTTTGTGAATAAGTACCTATGCTCTTTTCAGTTATTATTTATTGTTCGTTTTAGATATAATACACTGTTGTTTCCTTGTTTTGGGCTGTAAGGATCCCATAGCAAGATGTGCAGGGATTAGTCTGTCCTCTGGATATTCAGATCATCCTTTAACAGGGTTTTTCAGAGAAAGGTGGAACTCTGGAGAACTCTTGGAGAAGTGACAATTCTAAGTCTAAATAGCGGATTTGGAAAGTGAGATAAATGAGAGAATTTTTCTGGTCTGGTTATTTTGACCTACAATTTTCACTTCTCCAGAAGGTCTCCAGAGTTTCACCTTTCTCTGAATAACCCTTTTAGAAATTAATACTTCTGGAAAAAGGAGCAACAATATAAAAAACAGTTTCTGTAACAGAAAATGCCAAATGAATCATTCACGTTGCTGACAATGTAAACAAATGTTGACACAGAATAAAAGAACACAATCAGGGTTATTCAAAGAGAATGGCTGCCGAAACGGAACCCTACGCTGAAATTCAGGGTACGGTTACCTTTCTTGGCCATTCGGCTATCCAGAGAGCAGGCAATTCGCCAAATCCTGGTGAATTGCCTGCACATACAGTGCCTGTTCGAAGGCACTGAAATCCCCATTGAGAAGCAATGCTTCGTCTATTCAGAGAACACAAAACCAGCAGTGAAAGGTTCCCGAAATGCCCTGCCATTCGGTGGCTTCATTCAGCAGCTTTATTCAGGCGAATCCCATAGGCTTCAATGTTAAAAATATTCCTGTTTTAATTCAATATCTAATAAACCATTGATTATAATATTCTGCAATAAAAAGTATCTTTATTTATAGATTTTTTTAGGATATTTTAAGCATTTTTCGGGATTTTTTTTTTTAACTTTACTTATTTTTTCTGTAACAGCCCTCTTTATTATCATTCATTGGATCTTATGTAAATTTCAGACATTTTCGCTCAGTAGTTTCTTTGCAAACAGCGTTTCACTTTTCAAACATTCAAGCGTACTGTGTTTATAATTTATTCACTGCATTCGTCTGCGGTGTCAGCTTTTTCCGGCGGCTGCGCTGCGTGTGATTGGCTCCTGCTCGGGTTTTTTCGGCGTTTTCGGCGGGTTAATCCAGATGTTTTTGCGAGTTTCGTGTGCGTTTGCCCTCGTTTTCGGTGAGTTTTCGTCGGGTTTGCGGCGACTTTTCCCTGCATTTCGGCGGCCCTGTGCTGCTTGCTGAATACACCGCTGGGTCGCCGAAATGGGATCGCCAAATCGCCCCGAATTGAAGAGAACGAAAAGTCACCGAACGTGCAGTGACTTTTCGATTCTCTTTGAATAACCCTGAATATTGCAACGTGTCTCTTTTTCTCCTCACACTTTATTACTTTTTATGTTATGAATTAAATCTTAGCGATATATAAATAATACAATAGACAGAGAGTGCTACAAAAAACAAAAGCTGCTTCAATTTGACCAGATATTTAGTTACTGTAACCCATTATAAATACAATGAAGGAAGATACATGTGCCGCAGGGAGGGACACACACAGTACTGGTGGCCGGTTATAGGTGGCACTGTTTATTCATTCTACCACCTGGAATCACAATGACGCATCCGCCAGCGGCATACAATTCCTAGATTAACCACTCGTGCCCCAGAACACGTTTCCATGCGCAGAGCGTTTCTGTTTTCCCTCTGAGCTGGGGGCAGTTATTCTGCTGGCAGATCTTATCTGCGCACATTACTTTCCGAACGAAAGCGAAGGGGAAAATCCTCCTTTACCTTTCAGTGTCTCTTATTATCTCCCAAGCGAGATCTGAATAAACCCCCAGAGGATATGAGCAAGTGCGGCTTGACGTAAATATACCTAACAATGACCTAAACGAAATCACCGGACAGGAAATATAAAGAGTCATAAAAACGCAGGCACGAGACGGAAACAGCCGTCCTATGTCAGAGTTTAAAGAACAGCGAGAACCCGTCCGATCCATTGTACGCTGGGCAGAAAATGTTATTTTCATGGCTTTTATATTTATTTATTTATTTATTTATAAAGGATTTTACCAGGAAGGATACATTGAGATTTCTCTCGGTTTCAAGTATGTCCTGTTCAAGTATGTTATATCACTGTCACTCTCGTTCATCCGGCACAAACCCGCCGGAACACGCAGTCAGGGCTTTCCAATAAACTGCTTTGTTTTTTTTTGTTTTGTTTATTTATAGTGTGAGTTACATTATTTGTGTTATCGGGATTTTTTTTGTTAATAAAGTAGGAAAAGTGGAGATTCGCAAAGGAAATTCTAATTCTAGGGACAAATTCACTAAATGGGAAAAAATTCTCCAGATTAAATTAATACTTTCCTTTTAAATTTTCCACAATTTCCAGGTGCGGGAATTAATATGTACGTTAGAAATGGGAAACGGAAGTGGACACCTTTTTGAAGACTACTAGGCATGTCTGAAGGTCAGGTGGTGGGTCAGTGATCCAGCCACAATGTATCAGAAATTTTCCCAATTCGCCTAATGTTAAGAATTTGGTGCGTTCATGACAATGGAATCCACACGCTCCCATTCAGGGCCAATAGGCCAGTTATGGAGATCTGTTGACCTCTCCACTGGTCCGTAGAGTGGCAGAGTCTACCCTTTCCATCTGTGTTCCTGCCGCAACGGCAAAGAATGGAAGGAGAAATCTCTTTATCTTACCAGATGGTCTTCAGCACCCGACCATAATGGTTCTATGGACATTTTCCAGTTGGCCAGTCCTGGTGTCCTACTAGGCTTACAGTCAACCTGTTCACTTATTGCTAGTGTTGTCAACAAGTTGATTATTACCCAAACAGTTAGGGATGTGCGTTTCGGGTTTCGGACTTTTCACGAAACTTCCCGATTCATGCATTCGGATTCGACCGATTTTCCGAAAATTTTCCGATCCGAAAACGGCAGATCCGAACAAATTTCTGAGCCGAAACGAAAACTTTTCGGAATTTTCGAATGGACTAGGAATGTGTAAAATCGAAATTCATTTTCGTTCCATTCGTGATTTCGGTTCCATTTCAGTAATTTCGGACATCGTATTTTTCGGTTATATCGCTGATTCTGTAATTTTGTACCATTCCCATCTCAATGTATCCTTCTTGTAAAACCAGAGAAATCTCAATGTATCCTTCTTGTAAAACATGAGAAATCTCAATGTATCCTTCTTGTAAAACCAGAGAAATCTCAATGTATCCTTCTTATAAAACCAGAGAAATCTCAATGTATCCTTCCCGGAAAACCAGAGAAATCTCAATGTATCCTTCTTGTAAAACATGTGAAATCTCAATGTATCCATCTTGTAAAACATGAGAAATCTCACTGTATCCATCCTGGGAAACCAGAGAAATCTCAATTTATCCTTCCTGGAAAACCAGAGAAATCTCAATGTATCCTTCTTGTAAAAAATGAGAAATCTCAATGTATCCTTCTTGTAAAACCAGAGAAATCTCAATGTATCCTTCTTGTAAAACATGAGAAATCTAAATGTATCCTTCCCGGGAAACCAGAGAAGTCTCAATGTATCCTTCTTGTAAAACATGGGAAATCTCAATGTATCCTTCTTGTAAAACATAAGAAATCTCAATGACAGAATTATCGTATCGGAAAAATTATCGTATCAACAGAATTATCGTATCGACAGAAATATCGAATCCGAAAAACCATTAGTTTACGTCAAAACGAATAGAACTTTGAAACGAGGAGAACAGATATTCGGAAAAACATGAAAAATTCCGAAATCACGAAAAAAAAGTCGATATGAAAAACGAACCGAAATGAACCGAACTGAAACGGAAATCGGCCGAAACGAGCCGAAACGAAAAAACTGAATCGAACCGAAAAAACAAAATCGATGCACAAGTCTACAAGCAGTCCCCTCGTCCTGTATGTCAATGGTTGAGGATTCTGAACCCAAATGATCCGTCAAAATCTTCTGGATGTTCTTGCCCATAAAGCTCTGATTAGAGGAGCATTTCCCATAAGGTCAGAAACAAACCAAAGAGATCGGGATGGTCAGGAATGTTTTAGAAGACAGAGGGCCCTATTCCATTGTGGACGTTAATATGGAGACGGTAAGCAAGATAATGTGCGCTTGCAGATTTTCCCTTACTGTCTCCATGTTGGTGTCCTATTCAGAGATGGTGCTATCTCAGCACGTCGCCCCAGAACGTAGCGCTCACCTCCCTGATAACCGCAGTACTGCTTCCGATCCGCTGCGAGTCCATATCTCCATGGAGGCTTGTGCTCTGATCCACGAGCGGAGTGTGATCACAAAGGTAGAACTAAAAACTATTTGTTCCCAGTCTCGCTCTGCCCACGCGGAGAAGAAGCGGTGGATCGCGCGGCCCTTTTCACCGTTGGATGAGATGTGAGTATGGGATTTTCTGGGGGGGGTTGGAGCATGTTAAGATTTAGCATTTCTAGAATCATTTAGCAGCAGCTTTTAGGAGGTGGTAAACATTTTGCTTTCCCGTCCCAACGGTAAATTACAACAGCACCTTGTAATGCGTCACTTGACGAGACGGTAAAAGCAGATTTCGCTCCCAATGTTAAGTATAGGAGACGCAAAGTAAAGGAAGCTCACGCAAGCTGCGAGGCGCAAAACATTTTCACCTGACTGTAGCGTCAAGATCGGAATATCAATGCCAGACGTTAAACTTACTTATCCTAGCGCTAACGATTATATATCAAGACGCAGCATTAACACCCATTATGGCATAGAGCCCAGGGTCAGAGATTGTCATACAGAGAAAGAATAACAAATCCCAAGTCAAGTCCTAAAAAATAAAGTATAGGAACTCACCAAGAATTATATCCCCCAATTAGCAATTATCATCTCACACTTAACACAAACACACACTCATATCTGATATATATATATATATATTTTTTAGCAAAATTAGATGATACGTCACAATAAATATAGGATTTAACAGGGAAAGATTTGATTAGACCAGAGATACAAGCTTTTTAGTGTATTGGAACAAAGGGAACTCAGTTCCTTCGGCAAAATAGTGGTGAAACTGCAGTGTAACTGCATTCCTGCTCGTTTCCCCTTGACTTGACACCTGATGATCTAAGTATGAGAGTCCCGGCTCGGCTGTTGATTCTCATGAATCAGTTTAAAAAAGCATCAGTCAAATGGCCCTGGCCTTCACCGCTATTCCTCTGATCACCCGCAGACTCAGAAGCACGTGTGTCAGCACTTGGTAATCTACCAGTGCCTGGAAAGGTGTTACACAAGTGTCGCTTTAGAGCGTCCTCAAGTTTTTTCATCCTGTGCTCCCTCTGTGCGGGCAGGATGAGCTCTGCAACTTTCCCCTTGTATCGTGGATCAAGAAGGGTTGCCAACCAGTAATGATCCCTCTCCTTGATGGCACCAATCCTGGGGTCCTTTAGCAGGCTTTGCATCATTAGGGAGCCCATGCAGCATAGGTTGGAGGTGGCATTAGCTTCCGAGTCTTCCTGGTCAATGAGGATGACCGTATCGTGCACTTCCTCCTCCCAGCCACGCACTAGCCCTTCTGTTTCTGGGCACACAAAACCCTCCCTTGAGGAATCCCCACCTTCAATGCCCCCACTACTTAAATAGTCCTCCTCCTCCTCATCCTCCTCCTGTCTGATCTGAGGAGGACCCGCGGAAAGACTGGGGGCCTTGAGAGCTAGGGAAGGCTTCCTCTTCCTCCCGCTGCTCTGCCTCTAGAGCCACATCTATAATTCCCCGCAGAGTGTGCTCCAGCAGGAACACTAAAGGAATTGTGTCACTGATGCATGCACTGTCCCTGCTCACCGTCCTCGTTGCCTCCTCAAATGGTGACAGTACAGTGCATGCACCCTTGATCATCAGCCACTGTGGGGGGGGGGAAAACAAGTTGACCTGAACCTGTCCTTGTGCCATACTCACACAGGTACTCGTTGATGGCCCTCTGCTGCTTGTGCAGACGCTGCAGCATTGCTAATGTCGAGTTCCACCTGGTGGGCATGTCACAGATCAGACGGTTTGTGGGAAGGTGGAATTCTCTTTGAATTTCTGCTAGGCGAACGCTTGCTGGGAATGACCGTCTGAAGTGGCTGCAGACTTTTCTGGCCTGGATGAGAAGCTCTGGCAGCCCTGGGTACTTGGTTAGGAAACGCTGTACCACCAGATTTAGGACGTGTGCTAGGCATGGTACATGCGTCAATTTACCCTTGCGTAGGGCAGAGAGAAAGTTGCTGCCATTATCGCAGACGATCATTCCCAGCTCAAGCTGGCGTGGTGTTAACCATCTCTGCACCTGCCCCTGCAAATCTGCCAAAATTTCTGACCCGGTGTGGCTCCTGTCCCCTAAACAAACCAGCTCAAGCACAGTATGGCATCTTTTTGCTTGAGCCATTGCGTAGACCCTGTCAGGCGTCGGTTTAACTGCCACTTCGCCAGAGACAGAGAAGGAGGAGGAGGAAGAGGAGGAGGAAGAGGTGGTGGTGGTGGAGCAGACAGACCTCATACAAGCAGCTTTCTGGAGGCGTGGTGGATGAACAAGCTCCAGCACAGAGCCCCATCTTGGATCCCTCCCAGCTGCAATCAGAGTTACCCAGTGTGCCGTGAAGGAAATGTAACGACCCTGTCCATACTTGCTGGACCACGTGTCTAAAGTGACATGCACCTTGCTGCTGACTGCCTTTCCCAATGACTGCATAACATTGTCTTCCACGTGCTGGTATAGTGCTGGAATGGCCTTGCGTGAAAAGTAATGGCGTTTTGGAACCTGCCACTGTGGTACAGCACATTCAGCAAATTCACGGAAGGGAACAGAGTCCACCAGCTGGAAAGGCAGCAGCTGCAATGCGAGTAATTTTGCTAAGCTGGCATTTAGATGCTGTGCTTGGGGATGGTTGGGACTATATTTTTTCTTTTGCTGCAGCAGCTGCGGCAATATAATCTGACTTCATAAATCTTCAGCTACTGGGATGATGTCACATTGTGAGGAAGGACCTGCTGGTACATCCTTTACTGTAGCATCATCCCTGTCGGTGGAGGTTGTAGGCAATTGCATGGCAGGACATACAGTGTGGGTAGAGACAGATGAAGAGGAGGAGGACCTACGCAAAGTTTTGCCCCAATGGGATGTGTGGCACTCATTCATATGTCGGCTCAAGCACGTGGTACCCAAGTGTCCGGTGTTTATCCCACGCTTCAGCCTCCTCTGACATAGATTACAAATAGCAACGGTGGGGTCTGCTGCACAGTTCTTAAAGAACTCCCAGACAGCAGATTTCCTGCATGTGTTCTTTGAGACAACAGCGCTCTGCACCGGAGCAGCTCTGACATGTGATGCCTTGGACTGGCTAGTGCTACGGTTGGTCACAGAGGATGTTGTGCCTCGTGTTTGCTGTGCCTCCTCCTCCTCCTCACTTGATTCCTCAGTTCGATCTGGCACCCAGGTGGAGTCAGTGACCTCATCATCAATGTCATCTTCACCCCCTATCTCCTCGTCACTGGAGCCAACTTGGCAGTATGCTGCAGCTGCTGGGGCAACATGAGTGCCAGTTATTTGTGTGTCATCACTGGCACCCCCTTTCTCTAGGTTGATTATACTCCCTTGCTCAACCTCAGAGATTGAATCAGAGCACTGTACTTGCTGCGCATCCTCAAGCAGCATGTCACTCTCATTGTAGTCAAACAATTCAGCTGACTCCTCCATGTGTGATAGCGAGGCTACGGCAGGAGTAGCTGTGGACATGGAGGCTGCATTAGATGCTTTGGCAGCTGAGGTGGACTGTAAAGCACTAGAAGCATGCCTGGCAGAGGACTCGGAGGACTCGGATGGCCTGGCTAGCCAATCCACCAAGTCCTCTGTATATTGCTGCTGCTTAAGACGGCCAGCACCAGTTAGAAAGGACAAGCGTGCCCCTGCAGAGGATGCACCACGTCCACCACGACCAGAGACACAGCCTCCCGTCACAGGGGCTGCTTGCCCTCTTATCTGTGTCTGGGAGCGTCTGCCTGTCCTTTTTGTTCTTTCAGACATGGTGAGTGATTTATAGATTAATATATACAGAACTCTGATTCAACTCTGGTATAAAGATTTAAAGAACTCTGGTATAACTCAGTGAGACACACTGATAGCTGGCAGCCAGTGACGAGACACAGATCACCTCAATTCACAAATGTTTTAAATAAATTAGTGAGCCCCAAAATACTGCGTGGTACTGGTTGTGTGACGAGACACAGATCACCTTAATTCACAAGTGTTTTAAAGAAATGAGTGAGCCCCAAAATACTGCATGGTACTGGATGTGTGACGAGACACAGATCACCTTAATTCACAAATGTTTTAAAGAAATTAGTGAGCCCCAAAATACAGCGTGGTACTGGTTGTGTGACGAGACACAGATCACCTTATTTCACAAGTGTTTTAAAGAAATTAGTGAGCCCCAAAATACAGCGTGGTACTGGTTGTGTGACAAGACACAGATCACCTTAATTCACAAATGTTTTAAAGAAATTATTGAGCCCCAAAAAAACTTGCTGGCACAGTCACAAGACCCAGAAGATCACCTCAATTCACAAATGTTTTAAAGAAAGTTGTAAACCCCAAAAAAACTTGCTGGCACAGTGACAAGATACACATCACATAAATTCCCTGATATTTGGTAAAAATGAGCCCCAAAAAGACTTGCTGGCACAGTGACAAGACCCAAAAAATCACCTCAATTCCCAAATGTTTTAAAGAAAGTTGTAAACCCCCAAAAAAACTTGCTGGCACAGTGACAAGACACACATCACCTAAATTCCCTGATATTTGGTAGAAATGAGACCCCCCAGACCCCCCCAATAGCGTGGCAGACCGGCAGTAACAACACACACAACTATCTCCTTTGAAATCTCCTCTGAAATGCGTGCAGAAGCGCTGCGTGGAAACGTTATATAGTGTGCTGCGGAATTTAGCTCTGTGAGCCCATGATTGGGCAAAATTTGCCCAATCAGGACTCTGAGCGGTGATTGGCATAGTGTTGAACCAGTCTTGCACCAGACCTGTGGTCAGGTGCAAGGCTGTAGCCAATTACGAGCTTCAGGCCAGTGGGAAGATGCATTGTGGTCCATTGTGGTCGAACATGCGGCGAACACCCGGAAATGTTCGGTGTTTGCGATCCACTCGAACAGGCTAAGTTCGGGTCGAACCCCGAACCGTCAGAACCCGAACAGCTCATCCCTAATGGTGAGTTCCCTGCACTTCAGCTAGTCCGATTCACCGACCCTACAGTGAATTCAGAATACACCGCAGGGTTCCCGAAGTGCAGGGAATGAGCCACCGAATGCATCCAAAAAACCGCTGCAAAATTACTGTATTGATCCGAAAAACTGCTGAAAACCCGCCGAATTATCCAATAAAAAACACTGAATAGATCCAAAAACCTGCCGAATCGATCCGAAAAACATCGAAAAAAGACTGTATCGATCTGAAAAACCGCCAAATGCATCCGACAATCCAAAGCAAAACCGTCAAATCGATTTAAAAAAAGACGACCCACCGAACACAGCGCCAACCTGACCAGTCGCCGGAAAAAGCAGACAATCTGATAAATGGGATAAAAAAAAGCCTTTTTAAAAGGTATTTGGAAAAAAAACTAATGCATGAAAATGCCTGGAAATAACATATAAGGTCCTATGAATAATAATAAAAAGGTCTGTTACAGAAAGAAAACAATCGCCAGTTTTAAAAAATTGTGAAAAAAATTACACCAAGAAATTCCCAAAGTACCTAAACAATCCTAAACATTAATTAAATAAAGAGACTTTTGGCTGTAAGTGAAAAGAATAAGTGGTTGAATAAATATTTAATAAAAACGGGAATATTTCTAACATTGAAACCTATGGGATTCGCCTGAATAAACCTGCCGAATGAAACCACCGAACATCAGGGCACTTCACTGACATTTCTCTGCTGTTCAATATGAATAGATTAACCATTTCTTCTCTATGGGATATTTCACTGCCGTCGAACAGGCACCGTATTTCGCAGTAATTCGACAATATTTGGTGAACTGCCAGGTTTTTGAATAGCCGAATGGCCCCGAAATTGCAACGTATGGGGAAATTCACTGTTCGGTGCAATTTCGGGGCCAGTTCAGCTCTCTTTCAATAACCCTGATAGAATACGTATTGATATGTAAGTGGAATGGATTTTGATGCTGGAAGAGTCTGTGCAGCAGATGCGCGTGAAAGTCAATGCCAATCCTGTCTCTGGCGAATGACAGGAAAGACTTTTTGAGCCGGGGGGAAGTTCAGCACGGGGAGCCTTGGAGGTAATGTTTTAGGATGTGATAGTACACACAGCAAAAACAATGTGATCGGTGACTTTTCTTTCCCCGTCTCTGACTTCACCTCTTCCTGCTTTTCTTTGCGTCACCTATGACGGAATGATCTGTGCAGACAAATACATAAAAATGTATCACAATCCCTAATTATTTTGTGTTTTTTCCTGAAAACTTTATAAAATTTATATTTAAAAAAAAAGGTTTCTGCTGCGTACGTTTTTTGTTGCCCCCCCTCCCCCTTCTTCTTTTTTGTATCCCTAATTATTTTGTGTTTTTTTCCTGAAAACGTAATAAAATTTATATTTAAAAACAAAAAAAACTGTATCACAAGGTTTCAAGAAAAAAGTCTTCTGTAAGAACTGAATCCAATGTACACGTCGTGTAAGCAGCTATAAACTTAAGGCGAAGTTCGATTTTTAAGGCAAGCCAGGCTGGACAGATCTGCCATGATAACCAAAACAAGGATGAAGGATTTTTTGGTTCGATTGACATTGATGGTATAAGAATCGCAAGAGAGCTGAGTGTGTCCTTCACCTGATATGGCAGATTAAAAATATATTTCATTACTATGCTTGTATGTCATGATATTTTAAAAAAAATATGTCATTTTTTGTTTTGCAGCACTATTGTTCACATTATAAAGTAAAAGTAAGCAATGTTGTAGTAATAACTTAAAGACAAATATAAATTTATATTTTTATTTCATTTTTATTTTTATTTATTATTTTTTTTTTTTACACATAACCTGGTCACGTTTGGTATCATTGGAAAGGCTTTCCATCTTTCCATTTTTCCTTTCCCTTTCCATCTTTCCATCTTTCCCTTTCCATCTATACCAAACATGACCCTTTAGCTGCCACCGATTGTAAGATAAGGGGGTCCAAATGACACATCCTATCTCAACCATATGGATTTCCATAGGAAATCCCTGGGCAGCTAGGGTTATGCGTGATGAGGTCAGTTGACGAGGGGAGACCCGGAGCAGGGTCTGACATCTAAGATGGCAGGCCCCTCCGGAAATAGGCCGCGACCTGGCGCCAATTGGTGCTGGATCGCGGCCTGGCACCTAAGGGGTTAAATAGAGCCATCACTGGAAAGGTCAGACTGTGACCTTTCCAGCAATGCCTTTCTTGACATTGTACCCTTTAGCGATGGGGAGACCCATCTCCTCTTCAGGCACTCCCCCTGCTCTGGAGGGGAGGAGGGTGCTTGAAACAGTCAATGACATCAGTGCGCTGGGAGGGGTATAAATCCGGACGACTGACTTCAAGGAAGTCAGACCTCTGTGGGACCCCGGACGAAGAGGTGAGTATCGGGTGGGAGGGGGCTTCAACGCAAAGACGTGCGGGGAGCGTCCTCAGCACAAGGAAGTGAAAATGGAAGGTCGTTCCATGCATGTCCTTCAAGCTGAACTGGTTAATAAATAAGGGAGGGTTGCTAATTTTTCAAATGGGGGGTCTGGGGGTCTCTTTGCAGTTCTGATTTTTTTAAACTGCCTTTAGAGACCCCCTGTGTTTTGTGTGTTTTGTATTTATTGAGGAAGAGGGGTTGTGAGGATCCTGAGAACGAGCAACAGCACTAGTGGCCTGCTCTACGGTGGGGCCCGCTCAGGTCTCACAAGGTTTTAGCTTGTGCCATTAC
Source organism: Leptobrachium leishanense (assembly GCA_009667805.1). NCBI lineage: Eukaryota > Metazoa > Chordata > Amphibia > Anura > Megophryidae > Leptobrachium > Leptobrachium leishanense. The sequence goes on along the minus strand of CM019069.1, from coordinate 11,944,169 downwards.
AGGTATGAATTCTTCATATGCAAATCAGCCTGCTCTCACCCAAAAAGGGTGGCCAGTGCTGACTGCCAAGGACGTCATCCCTGCATGAGAGGTGCAGCAACCCCTGACGATCGTTTCAGCCTTGTTAGGCCTCATCAGGAGGGTATAGCTGACACCTCTCTAGGCACACCAAACAAGGGGTCCACGTCTGGATAACCCGTTTCGCATTTATTCAATTTTTTTTGGGTGTTCTAAACCTTTAAGAAGCATGTCATTGGAATGGTTAGACTGTGACTTTTGCAATGATGCCTCATTTGTGTTTGTAGCCCCTACTGATTAGGAGATAGATGGGTCTAAATGACCCCACCCCCTTTAGGCATTTACCCAGCTCTGCCAGGTGGCACCTGAAAATGACATTATCGCGCAACAGCTCAATGAAGTTTCCCACCATGGTAATCCATCTGAAACAGCCACAATCTCCCCTGGGGCTGTTGACCAACCATGACGTGTGGGGAAGTCCTCTGCATGTTGTGGTGAAACCCTAGGACATCCCCACACGTCTTATGATGCCAAGGGGTTAAAAAAACTAAAGGAAAATATTAGGGAGGTGCTATTTTTTATTTTGTTTTAGTCATAGTCCTTTTACGACTGAAACTAGATGGCATTTAAGTTTTGACTAAAATTTGATGAAAATGTATTGACATTTGACTAAAGCTACAACGAAAATCTAGTGACATTTTCATCAACTAATATAAACAAGAAGGAAATGTTAGGGAGGGACTGATTTTAATATAGATTTGGTCATAGATCTTATATAGATGCGAAATAGCTTTAATCATATTTTAGTCGAGTAAATTAACACTACGTGAGAACTTGGAGCATCTCTGCCAAACCTTCATCCATTAAGTACCACGATCTTGGATCATAAGTGTAGAGTTGATGTTACATGATTGCCAAGTTCCTGGTGCACGAGTATTGTGACCTTGTCAGTTGGCACATGTGTATCAAACCCCGGCACATGTGTCCTGAGTTCAGAGTCGTTAGTATGTGAGTGCAGGGTCTCTTATTCACAGGTGTCGAGTTCATGTAGTCTGAGTACCAAGATCTCAATGAATGAGTACCAAGACCTTGATACGCGAGTGTAGAGCCCCTGATACATGAGTGCCAAGACCTTGATACGTGAGTGTAGAGCCCCTGATAAATGAGTGCCAAGACCTTGATACACGAGTGTAGAGCCCCTGATACATGAGTGCCAAGACCTTGATACGCGAGTGTAGAGCCCCTGAAACATGAGTGTCAAGACCTTGATACGCAAGTGTAGAGCCCCTGATACATGAGTGTCAAGACCTTGATACACGAGTGTAGAGCCCCTGAAACATGAGTGCCAAGACCTTGATACGCGAGTGTAGAGCCCCTGAAACATGAGTGCCAAGACCTTGATACGCAAGTGTAGAGCCCCTGATACATGAGTGTAAAGACCTTGATACACGAGTGTAGAGCCCCTGAAACATGAGTGCCAAGACCTTGAAACGCGAGTGTAGAGCCCCTGAAACATGAGTGCCAAGACCTTGATACGTGAGTGTAGAGCATGAGTGTCAAGGCATAAATGTTGAGCCCCTGGTGAATGACTACCAATACCTCGATGCATGAGTGCCAAGAATTCAATGCATGAGTGCAAAGACCTCAATCTCCTGGTCCCTGATTGTTGGAACATGAATGCTGAGACCCTGAAGTATGAGTGCCAAGTGACTCTAAAAGTTCTTAGACTCTAGCAGACGATTTTAATAATTTCAGGACATGGTATGCCAGACCGGTAGGACACCACTGACATGACAGACTGTAGGTCCTTTGAGAAGGATTTGCAATACTAATTGTATGTCATCTCTGGCCAGGCTCATCTAGCTCATCTGGTGTATTTACATGATAATATGGATGATTAGATATTGGGAATATGGACAAAAAGCTTCATCACGAGGTTGCATCACCTCAAACCAATGAAGAACCCACACCACTGACAGTTTGCTGGACCCATGCTTTTGAAGACTCTCTATGTTTTTTCATTTCCTTCTGGAAAATAATTTTATAACCTTTAATTGCGAATTTCTACAAAATTCAAACCAGATTAATGCTTTTTCCCCAATCATCTAGGTAGGACTTCCAAAATGACACATATCTACGCTCCAAATGCAGAAAATGAGGATTAGTCAATCTCGCCTGAAAGTCATAAAACCACCAACAACGATGAGGAATAGGGCTTAAAGCCTGGGTGCGCACTGATGAATTAATGAATGAGAAATGTGCGGAATCAAAATAAATAACCTACAATAAGATATCTTGAAAGGTGTGTCTCCTCCCCCCACCTCACCACCACAAAAAAATACTACGTTCTTTCCATTTTCTCACCAATAACAGATACTTCCATTATGGCTCTAATGACCCTTTGACTGCTCGATATATGTTTCACGTGGGATTTATTTTATTTTGTTTTGTTTTACTATGCCATTAAAATCCAACTCTGCGTAAGTAATTTATGAGTAAAATGGTGCCCTTGGGTCCAGCTGCTGTTTTAACCTAATAAATTCTAGTCTTGTACCCTTGCTGTCCCTGCTCAGCATAAATGTGCGTGCGTGTGTGTGTGCATGTGTGTGTGTGTGTATGTTTCTCATTCACGTAATCATTCTGACTCATGTTTCTGTTTTCAACGGAAGAAGAGCTTAGGAAACAGAGATGTTGTAACAATCACAGTTGCGTCATGAAAATGGACGGGAAGCAAAAATAGGTCAGGTTTTTAATATTTGGATTGTTCTGGTTGAAACACAATTTTCTTTCTGGTTTGGTATATCTTGTATATACTGTACGAGGTGACGTCCAAAAGTAAGATTAAGTCAATGACCTGACGATGCTAACTCAACCCAAAAATCATCTTCTGTCATTATAGCTTCATCTCCAGTGGCAGTCGCCTTGAAGTTGGACAACTTCCCATCTTCCAACGTGATAAGGAACTTTTTGGCAAGCTCATCTCAAACTGTTTTTCTTTTTGTGTTCGACAAACGTGGAACCCAATGTGCGCACTTGTTGGTGAAGTCCAACTTGTCATGAAGAATCCTCGTCATGCTTGTTTTTGGAATGTCAAACTCTTCCACAAGCTTTCTGAGAATGGTTTGAGGTTACACGATCCAGAAATTTGTTCTCCTTGGCCACCATGGTCTTACCCTTGAATGTCCAGAGGCGTGCCTCTCTTGATTCATCACAAATGGGACATTTCCACTCTTGAATCTGCTAAAACACTTGTTGACCTTCTGGAGACTTGGGACTCCATCACCAGGATGGGTTTTGAGATTTTCAAAGCACTGTTTTGCAGAGAAACCAGAATGAAATCGGTAGAGCTTGATGGTCTTTCTTTGCCTCGCCATTTTCTTGAGTCGCCTCGTGTCTCCATGATTGTCTCGGGGGATATAACTTTTTATACAAGTATTAGAAGAATTAGACTTTATCTGAAAAACTATTTCTGAGTTAGCATCATTATCCCATGTATTTAAGAACTCTTTTGTACTTTAGATTATGATGAAATTAAAACAAATTATTATATTTTATATAGAACATTAATTTTGCGACATTAATAGCATTTAATTAAGAACACTCGGATGTCTGGCTATCGCAAGGTGCCGTCCTTGCCACAACACAAGTGTAATCGTATCTGCACAAAAAGCTGAAGCTTAAATTAGCAATTGTTTTTCGCAATATTTCTCAAGGACCCTGATTGTAGCAATATAGACAAGTGATAAAGCACACGGGTTAGGGCTTATCGGAACACATGTTTTAATCTCTTTATTAATATTAAAGTTCTCCTTCAACCCAACAAACTCAAGTGTTTTTTCCTGTTTTAACAGATTCCTGTCCAAAGCTTTATTACACACTATTACAAACTGAAAATCGATTCTGTAAAGGCAACCAAATCTCTTTTTAAATTGATTTCTGTAATTAAAAATCAGACAAAACAATGTCTAACGGCAGAGAATTCCAGAACTTTATTGTTCTAATTGTAAATAATAGTTTCCTCTCCCGAGTATCTCAATATTAGCGTTTATACAGTTATTAAAACAATTGACCTTTGTATATTTCTGTTAAGGAACAGGTTACCAGATCTCCTTTTCAATTGACCGTTCATCATCCAGGAGATATAACAAGAAAAAAGGTTGTCATTTGCGCTGACCCCTGTACCTCCATGCGAAACAAAACAGATCAGAGGTTTTGGTTTACTTGAATGGCCATTAAATGTTTTAAGACCACCCACCACTTCACGGGCAACCTCTGGTTAGGTGGGGCCTTCCTAATGAAACCAAGAGCTGCTTTCTAAGCAACCGTATGTCCTCATGCTGCTTCTCAAACAAGAGACAGACTGATGGGTTTATATTTATACCATCAGCATAAACATTTCCACTTTGGGATTAAAAAGAAAACGCGGAAAGTTTTTTTAATCCCAAAGTGGAATTGTTCCCGGTTAGGGTAGAATTACTAGAAATGTGCATCGCTGAAAATTTTGTTTTGTTTTTTCCAGGTTTTTTTTTTTTTCGTTTCGGACCGTTTTCGTTTCAATTCGGGGGATTCGATTCGGGGATTCTGTATCGATTGGAAATTTCGGATCGATTCGGGGATTCGGGTCATTTTGGCGTTTGGATCATTTCGGCGATTCGGTGATTCGGTTCAGTTTGGTTTTTCGTTTTTTAATGAGTTATTTGGTTTTTTATTGTTTATTTAAGAATGGGAAGTAGATTTACTACCAATAGAATGCAAGTTCCTTTACTTATTTATTCTTTTAAGATTTTTTAAGCATTTTTTGGGTGAAATTTTAGGTTTCCTAACTTTTTTTAAAGAAACAAGGCTTTTTAACCCATAGGTTTCAATGCAGCATATGATTCCTCACACTGCCGGGCAGCACCTCTACAGTATAATTAATGCAGCATATGAATCCGCACACTGCCGGGCAGCACCTCTACAGTATAATTAATGCAGCATATGAATCCACACACTGCCGGGCAGCACCTCTACAGTATAGTAATGCAGCATGTGATTCCACACACTGCTGGGCAGCACCTCTACAGTATAACAATGCAGCATATGATTCCGCACACTGCTGGACAGCATCTTTACAGTATATTAATGACGCATATGAATCCGCACACTGCCGGGCAACACCTCTACAGTATAATTAATGCGGCATATGAATCCACACACTGCTGGGCAGCACCTCTACAGTATAATAATGCAGCATATGATTCCGCACACTTCCGGGCAGCACCTCTACAGTATAATAATGCAGTATAAAACAAAAATTCAACTGAACCGAATGACCCGAAATGATCCGAATGACCCGAAATGATCCGAATCACCAAATGATCCAAACGCCGAAATGACCTGAATCACCGAATCGACCCGATTTATCGAATTGATCCGAAATTTCAAATCATCCGAAGTATCGAATCGAATGACTTGAAATTTCGAATCGATCCGAAATTTCGTGTGGTCGACATTTCGGATTCGGGATACCCCCGGAAGCACGAAAATGGTAAATCTTGTCCGAAAATCTATTCGGTATGAAACGAATTGCACATCCCTAATAATTATAAACCCACCAGTCTGTCTCTTGGAGATCTGGTAACAGCCACAACAGTATCTGAGCTCCTTCATGGTCTATTCTGGCTAACTGGTTCTCTCTGTTTCCTCTATGCAATGTGGGGTTTGAGCCACCCCGGTCCATGTGGCCCCAGCGATTTGGATCCTTTGGTAGGTAAGTGCTGTTCATTCTTTTTGCCGAAAATGATTTGAAACTTGAACCATGGTCCCTTCCAGTTCTACGACATTCACTGAAACGTGAAAGGATTGGGTTGTAGATGTCCATATTTAACTTTACAACGACTTTTACCAAAGACAGAGGCTGGTGAAGGACCTAACGTTTCACAGATGTTTCAGAAGGATTTTCGGTAAAGGGCTTAACAGTTATTGGATCAAAAAGCTATGTTTTCTGGCTGAAATAGGTGAGAGACAACTGAGATTGTTTAATTATATTGTAATCATTATAATATTAAGAGAAGTTCTATTATTTTTTTTTAAACATAGGGAAGCTTTGCTAAATGTATCAAAGAGAACAGTCTGTGGAAAAGCCGCAGTGTATAAACATTCTTTCTCTCTCTTCTTTCACATTGTTTTTAAGTAACTAACTCAGCAGAATATAAAGTTACACTTCTCCACTGCGTTTGTCCTTTTCTAAGTTAAGTTCTCCTGGCGCGAGTAGCTATTGGCAGGATAACATATGTAGTGCCAATTAACTCCGATATTACCTGGACCATTTTACAAGGATATGAAAGTCAAATTTAACATCAAAGTGTTTTACTTTCCTCCGAGCCAAGCTTCAAAAACCCTGCCTCATTTTTTATTAAAAAGTCCAAACAAGGAGTCGATGACTAAGTGGTTTAAAGAAAGAGACATTGTACATTTGAATTTAGAGAGAAAAAAAATCAAGGTTTTCCAGTTGCCAAATGAGCAAGCAACGGGCCGATGAACAGGAAAGGGATCAGCTCAGGTTGTTGGATAGCAAGTTTAGCAGGAAATTTATAAAAGAGCAAGAGAACTGGCAAAAAGGTATGCGAAAAAAAGGACATGAGAGAAGTATAGGCTGTTAGATGGAGATATGTACAAGATCACTGTTTATTTTTAAGGGTGAAAGGGCGACATGTTAGGATTAGTGATGGGCCGAACACCCCCCGTGTTCGGTACAAATTTAAACTCGAACATCCGAAAAAGTTCAAATTCGAAAACAATTCGAGCTCAATGCAGCTCAAAAGTTTGAAAATGAAAGTGCCCTCCAAGGGCTGTGCGCTGAGCAAATTTTTACTGCTTTTGCTTATGTTTAAACGTGATTTGAAGCTATGGGAAATGTTTCAGCAGCAAGGTGTGGGAAATGTTTGAGGAACAAGGTGTGGGAAATGTTGAATCCCATAGGCTTCAATGTTAAAAATGGTGTGGGAAATGTTTGAGGAACAAGGTGTGGGAAATGTTGAATCCCATAGGCTTCAATGTTAAAAAGGTGTGGGAAATGTTTCACCAACAGTCAGTGGGAAATGTTGAATCCCATAGGCTTCAATGTTAAAAAAGGTGTGGGAAATGTTTCACCAACAATCAGTGTGAAATGTTGAATACCATATGCTTCAATGTTAAAAAAAGGTGTGGGAAATGTTTCACCAACAATCAGTGGGAAAAGTTGAATCCCATAGGCTTCAATGTTAAAAATATTCCCGTTTTAATTCAATATCTAAAAAACCATTGCTTATAATATTCTGCAGTAAAGAGTCTCTTTATTTATAGATTTTTTAGGATCTGTTTAAATTATTATTTTTTTTCGAACTTTCCTCGAACGCCCCGAAAAGTTCGAAGTTAACGAATTTTCGAACAGCCGATGTTCGCATCGAACTTCGAACTGATTCGAACCGGCAGCCCATCCCTAGTTAGGATCTCATGCTAAAAGGAAACATTTTTAGAACAAGCAAGGTTCTAGAGCCTGAATGATCGAGGAATTGTTTCTGTGAAAAATGAGCAAATCATCTGAGGATGAAAGGTTAGAATTTCACGATTTTGCGAAAAATGAAATTTTTTCAGTTTCAGGTACATAAAAAATGCATTTGCAGAATTAGAGGACGACATTTAGGAATCTTTGGAAAAGATAAGAGAGACGTTCTTATTCAGATGCCACCTGGGATCTAGGTCCCTGATCGGGAATTTTATTAGTCAAAAACTGACAATACAATATAAAAAACATGTAATGTGGATTGAAAGAGGATAGGGCAGAATATCAAGTGCACATGAGAGCAACAGCAGAGAAAACTCTGCTATTGATTAAAGGATGATAGCAACTGTATCTAAACTCATCTGGAAAGAAGCTCAAGTGATTTCTCTGGCAGGTACACACCAGTATCTATGCCATACAGTCAAAACAAACACAAAGACATAATCATATACCCAGAGTGATACAACCCCAAACATCACCCTCAGTGGTGATTGGCATATAACCGGTTAATAAAATGATGCTGTAGCGGGGGTATCAATATACAGAATGATCTGCTGTGGTAATACCAAAAAGTAGAATAATTCAGGAAATTGTGCTTTAAATAAAGAAACCAATGAGTCATATAGAAAAAAAATCACCTGGTAATTCAGTCACTCTATAGCAAATCCTGACTGCATATCATGGTGTATTACTACAGTGATGCTTCATGGCTCACCAAAATACAATTATGGTGCACATGCGCAATCCCTTTATCCTGGACAACTGTTAAAACCATAAGCAACTCAACGCGTATCGCCTGTCTCGCAGGCTTTTTCAAGAGTCTCAAGACCTAGATCCCAGTTGGCATCTGGCTGTCCAGGTGTGTTGTTTTGTTGTTATTAGGTGGGTTAGGCCCTTTGGGATCTGGTGTCTAGCACCACCCTGTAGTCCTGTGGTGGGACCACAACAGTGTTTGTTTGTAGACATTTTTATTCTTCTGCATGACAGAGCTGCGGGTGGGAGATGCCGGTCATGCCTCTAGCCATGGTAAACACCAACAAATAATTTCATATTTCACGACTCCAATGGATATGTCACAGACAGGTTTTATGCCTCCATCATGTAGGGTAGGGATCTTTCCCCATTTCTATTCGAAGGCTCTTTATCAAGCTTGACGAGGCTCAATAAGAGCTTATCAAAGTATGATGGACGTGGACTTGAGATGTTTCAACTTTTTTTAACGTTACAAGTAATATAATCAATGACTAGACATGTGGACAGCGCAAAATTAATTTTTGGCATATTTCACTTTTCCAAAATTTTCAGAATTTTTTGAATTTGCCGATTTGGATCAATCCAATATTTCTGAAAAAAATCCAGAAAATTTCAGTAATGTCTGAAATTTTGCAGGCACACATATTTTTGGCTCCTATACCCCTTCTTTACTTCTTCCAACTCTCCCCCATTTTTTACTACCCCCAATATTCCTCTCTACACCCCAAATGTTATTTAAGGTTAGGGCTAGGATTAGGTTAAGGGTTACAGCTAGGGTTGGGTTGTTAGGCTTACTTGGTTCTGTTTGTGTTAGGTTACAGTTACTGTTTATATTTGTATTAGGGTTAGAGCCAGGGTTGGATTATTGATATGGATGACAACAAATGCACATGTCTAACAACAATGTCTATGTTTCTGTGTTAATAATAGCTCCAAAGCAGTGCTAGCTCTGATAAGAAACATCTGCGAATAATATAACTTCATAAAATTCAGAGAGTTGATTTATAATTCTAACAAATCTCTAAATGAAGATTAAACATTTCTAAAGGATGCATAAAATGCATGTTTTATTTCCCCATATGATACGGAGTGAACAATGTTTTGACCCAAAGGGTTTTGGTCAGGCTCTTATAGGGCTTTGTCAAGCTTGAACAAGCTATGACCCATTGTTGGGTCCTTAGAGATAGTTAGTCAATAATTTTGAAGAAATGGACAGTCTTTGAATCACTGACACCTTCTTGGTTGTCATTCTTCTGATCAAATCACCAACCATTAAACTCCTGTCCTTTTGTCCAGTTAGACCAAAGAGATTCGGCATCTCCAAAGGCTGTGTGAAACATAGGTTTTATTCCCTCATCTGATAGGGACCCAACAATGTTTTGATTTGATAGGTCTTTCTCATGTCCTTGCCAAGCTTTACAGACCTTTGAGCCGTTGTTCAGTCCTTATGAGATGGCCAGGCAATATTCATCAAAAATGGATGGTCTTGGAATAGGTCACACCCTCTTGGCCGGCAATCTTTTGATCATACCACTAGCAAGGAAACTCCTGTCTTTTTTGCCAGTTCAACTGAAGAGTTTCTACATCTCCAAAGAATATGTGAATCACATGTTTTAGTCCCCCTTCAGATAGGCACCCAACAACATTTTGACTCAAAGGGTCTTGGTCAAGCCCTTGTAGGGTCTATTCATGCTTTAAATACCTTTGGACCATTGTTGGATCATATGAGTCAGTCAATAACCCTCAAAATGGATGGTCTTGAAATCACTCACACCTCTCTGTGCTGGCAATCTTTTGATTATATCACCAACCTGTAAACCCCTGTCCATTTGTCCATTTTGGCCAAAGAGCAGTCTATGTATGGCAAAATTTTAAAACATATTGTGATATAGAGAGGATACGGTGATGAAAAGTGGAGAAGTGTGTTGCACGTTACTTCTCTTGGTGGCGCTGAACAGGTTTAGGTCAAGACTTCAGAAACATCAGATGCCTCGGTGGAAACATAAAAGATGCTGACATTGATAAACATTCTGAGGCTGGTCCAGCAGCCAATCCACAAGCTGAAGCTGGTCCAGCAGCCACTTCGTAAGTCAAGCTTTTTCAAACGTCCCAGACCTTTTAACCATTTTTGGGACATAGTTAAGAGAAGTGGAGAAGTGTGTTGCATGTTACTTTTCTCACTGGCGCTGAACGGGTTTAGGTCAAGATTTCGGAAACAATGAGATACTTCTATGGAAACAAAAAAAAATGCTGACATTGATCAATGTTTTGTGTCTGGACCAGCAGCCAGTCCCCATGTCAAGCTATTTCAAGGTTGACAGACCTTTGAAATGTTGCAGGATCCTCACGAGATGGTCAGTCAATAATCCTCAAAAAGAGGATGGTCTTGGAATCACTCACACAACTTCATGCTTGGTCATCTTTTGATCTTACCACCAGTCTGTCCAGTTTGACCAAAGAGAAGTCTATGTATGTCAAAATTTAAAAACCAATCTAATGTAGAGATGACATAGTAAAGAGAAGAGGAGAAGTGTGTTGCACGTTACATTTCTCGCTGGCACTGAACGGGTTCAGGTCAAGACTTCGGAAACATGCCTCGGTGGAAACATAAAAGATGCTGACATTGATAAACGTTTCAAGACTGGTCCAGCAGCCAGTCCCCAGTCCGTGCCTTATTACCTGATCCCTGCCAACCCTATCTCTCTCTCCATTGCAACAAAAGATTCTCTGTTGGAATTCTCATACCCCTGGAATGCTCTGCGTCTGGACTGGTAACTTATGCCAGGCAGCAGCTGTACTAAGCACCTCGCACTCTCCCCATGGTTTTTTTTTTCCCTTCTTCTTTGCATTCTTTCGGTCGTGTACAGAACAGCTGCGATTTGCACCCAGTCTGGCAATTATTTCACAGTTTTCCTCGTCTTCTTTTTATTCTCCCCAAACCCCACCCTCCCTTTCTGTCCATAAAAAAAGAAGCCCAGTCAGGGGTTATAAGAATGAGGAAGCTAATGAGTAGCAGACCATGACAAGTCTACCTTGGGTATTGTGCACGCACATGACTTTTGCCACCGCGCACTTGTCTTGGTGAGAAAGCCTTGAGTTTCCTTTGTCTCTAAAAAAATGCTGATTGTTTTACCAGCCAGGCTATTTACTTCGCTTGTGGGTTTGGCAACTCCGGGAGACGAAAGTATTTATTTCCTGGAAAGCTGCAACTTTTTATAAAGTACATGTGAAAGAGCATCAGAAAATCCCCACTCAGGCCTATTCTCTGTCACATACGGCTAGAATTAAGCAGCTGCCGACGGAGAACTTAACGTTAATCAGAAGAGCATGAAAGAAAAGTCGAAGTTGTGCTATATATATTTTATTTCTTTAAAATGCTCAGCTGTGAGTAATCTCGTTTTATTAACATATTGTCAACAGCCAGGCGTGAGTGCAGGTTATGAGCGAAATCATCCTGTGCCTGTTACCAAGGTTAAAACACATTCTAACCGGATATAAAATATGTGACCTTAAGAAACTTAGGCCTCGATTTAATTCAACCTGATGGCTGAAATGGGGAGTTTTTCTGTCTGATTTTCAGCCATTTTTTGGTGTCGGAGATTCAAATGTGGTTTTATCTGCTTTTCAATTCCCAATATATATATTCGGATTGAATTTCATCTCTTACGGCTTTGTCCCTGCTCTCACACACATCTTCAACCTATCTCTCTCCACTGGCTCCTTCCCATCCGCCTCCAGACATGCACAGGTTACCCCTTTACTAAAGAAGCCCTCCCTCGATCCCAACTCTCCATCCAACTACCATCCTGTATTCCTGCTTCTGGTTACCTCTAAGCTCTTGGAAAACCTAGTTTTTAACCGCCTCTCCCTCTTCCTGTCCTCTAATTCCCTATTCGACCCCCCCGCAATCAGGCTTCCGTCCCCTACACTCAACTGAAACTGCCTTCACCAAAGTCACCAACAACCTCCTAACTGCTAAAAAACGGCCACTATTCCATTCTCATCCTGCTTGACCTCTTGGCTGCTTTTGACACTGTCGACCACCCCCTCTTTCTACAGACTCGCAGCTCTCTTGGTCTCTGCGCCACCGGACTCTCTTGGATTGACTCCTATCTGTCCAACAGGTCCTTCTTTGTGTCATTTGCTGGTAACTCCTCTGCTGCATTGCCTTTATCAGTCGGCATACCTCACGGCTCTGTTTTAGGTTCTCTGTTCTTCTGTACTGGCTTGTCAAAATGTTGTTCAATGTATTGTAACCCTGTCTATGTTGTGCCCATTGTGCAGCGCTGCGGAATTTGCTGGCGCTTTATAAATAAAGAATGATAATAATAAAGAATAATAATAATTGAAATATTGACTTTATTGATTCAATTAAAATTTATTGATCTGCTGATTTCCAAAAAAAATTCAAATGCTGAAAGGAGCTGATAATTGGATTTTCAAGCAAAAAAATAGAAGGAATAAGACTGAAATCGCTTTTAAACATCGGGGGCCAGATCCCAACCTGGCCGTAAAGCACAGTGCTTGAGCCATACAGCATAAAGACTCGAATGCTGTGCTAATTTTTTTACGCATCCAATTCTCAGATGGTGCGCCAAGGTTAGTGTACATTAGTGTTACGTATTCTTTGTATTGGAGATGCTAATGTGGCCCCCAGCTGATGAAGAACAAGTTACTCCAGCCAGCTCCCTCTCCATCTGCGTCTGATGTTATTATGAAAAGAATAACTTCTTTCAGACGCAGATGTTCAGCACAATTACATAACACACAAACCTAATGCCACCAAAAAAATCCCATACTCAGCTCAAATCCCTTGGTGTAGAGTGCGGTGCTCCACGGGCAGAGGTACACTGGAAACAAATAGATCCCAGTGTTCCTACGCGTGTTCCTCTGCGAGGATATCTCCGAGGTATGTCTCTCTGCTCTTACATAAAACTATACACATTTTCTATTGACCTCCTGATGCTCTGATAATACAGAAAAATCCAATATCCTTTAGAAATCCCTTTGGCCAGCTGATGTAGAAGACGCCTCTGGACGAGATGTTGAGTCCAGAGATCCCATGCACAAAATATATCTTGAGTGGTAAAGGCATTACTTAAATATATATTATCCGAAGAAGATGTTAACTACACCTTGCATTTTATTAATTTGTTTGTTGTTTTTATTTTCACTGGAATTCTTATGGAGCAATTTAACACGTCCACCTCGAGCCTTCGATTCTCCAGAAGTCTGAGGATACACTCTTTGCCGCAGGGAATCCTGATCTCTGGTCTGGCACAGGGGACAGTTGCATAATACAGTATTTATGCATTAAATCAGCGTGATACAACCCCGGCATCCATACTAATTATTTTATAGAGGTATTGGGTGGTCTGATACACACAACATCTGTTGTTCTGTCAGGATAAGTTAGTCTCACGTAATCGTGAACTGTCGTTCCCTGGTTTCCTCCGAGGGACAAAGGATGAATAGTTCATTTATGAACACAGGTGAACAACAAACGGTGCCAAGTCTGAAACACAAGCGAAAAGGAGTTCAAAGGAACCGGCTACTTGGAGTGCCGAGAGAAATGAAACTGTCCTGCAGATGAGGGTGACAAGGATGGAGATAGACGAGAGGAGCCAGTTGGCAGCTCTTCCATCGTGGTAGAGAGAAACCCAAGACGCTTGGGTGGAAGAGGCTACTTGTCCTTCAGATGAACTGCTCTGCAAAATAATTTTTGCCTGCTACACAAAAAAACACAACATGGAATTCTACTGAATACATCAAGAGACATCAAGAGATTCTGATTTTCAAAAGCAAAGAGTCTTATTCTAGCATGAACCGTTTGGAACCGTTACGGTAGCTCTATGGAAAAACCCAAACGTAATGCAAAGAGCCCTTTATGCCAAGTGTGGTTACTGCGACTGTGCTTCACAATATAGGCAACAGAGGAGAGGCCGAACATGCAGAGAATGAAAACACGCAGCGATCTTAACCTTCGGTCCTTTGTGTGGCCAGATATAAATACAGAGAGAAAACAAAGTGGCACAAATAATGCCAAAAAGGGCAAAGGTGACCAAACAAACCCAGCAGCAATAGTCCTGAAAAGTACACATAGACATTGTGTAAGGGCGACAGTATCACACAAACGAGTAAACACAGCCAAGGTCAAAGGGAAGCAGAAGGGTTTATTCAAAGAGCACTGAACTTGCCACCGAAGGGCACCGAATGGGGAATTTCGATGGTCACTGTAGATGCAATCGCATTGAACATCGGCATTTAGTGGATAACCCCTTTTAGAGTTTTAAATAAAAGTAGGCGATTTCCTGCTGTGGAAGGTTAACGCGGTGACACGAGCTGCGTATCTTACTGCGTGATATCATTTCAGGAAGTCGATATGAGTAATAATGAATTAAACTCCTAGCTCTAAATCCCGGCTTAGAGTCTCTCGGTACTGTAAATGTTTATATATGTCTCAATTTATTTAAGTAATGCGAAGACACAGTGTACACAATATTTTACAGGAATCTAACACAAGCAACGTATACAGAAACCGATACTGTAAAAACAATCCCGGTGATGAATTCTCGCTGGGTTCGTCCTGTCGAAGTGCGTAGCTTTATGAACGACTGTTTGCTGATTTCATACGTGTGAATAAAAAGTCACCCTGGAACATTTTATTTCTTAAACCACAATTAAGTTAATATTTCTGACTTCGCCTTTCGAGTCCACGTTTCGTTACGTTTTAGTAGTGGCCGCGCCGGTTGACGCTTTCACTGCAGACGCTGATTTGAGCTACTGGCGGAATATTTAATTCCTTAAATGTCCTCATCGCATTTTTTTTCCATTTATAATATTTTGTTATAAATAGTGTATATGCTTAAAAAAAATTCTAAATTGCCGTAACAATAACATTATGCTGGAACTAAACACCCATGTATAGAAGGTTATCGCTAAGAGAACACAAAATGCAAACAAAAATAATAATAATACTATTATTAATAGCAATAAATATAGTACCCTTAATAATATAACAAAGTGCACTTAAACCCTTCAGTACCACAATCAACTATACTCAATCTGCAAGGCATGTCCTGGGGCCCCGAAATAGGGCGCCATTCCATCCTTAACGCTAACATGGGGACGTAATGAGGAAAATCTGCGCCTGGAGATTTTCCGTATTATCCGCCTTATTATTCACTTCTTATTCACAGGGACCCATCAACCTGGCTGTTTCCTTCTTTCAGGATCCTCGTGATATGATAAAAGACAAAAAACAAAATATACAGAAAGTTGACAGGCGCCAACAACTAGTACCGCCACCAACAAACCAACGCCAACCAGAATATAGTGGTTTCCCCCAAACCAGTGAAATACAAAGAACAATGGTACGTATCTGGTGGCGCGATGATGGTCGCTGAATGGTAGGTGGTGGTTCCCTTAGTTCGTATGAAGCATATGAAAAAGAATAATACAATATATAGTGAAGATGATTCTAACACAAAAATTTATATGTGCCAATGTGGGATATTCCACTCACAAATTAAAGAGCCCGGACACTGGCTCTAAGTGGGTCGCAGCTTTTGGGTGTTTTTGCTTCTCCGTTCCTTAAGGTGACCCACGCCTTATATTAGATGGAAAATGGCTTCTTTTTCATATGCTTCATACGAACTAAGGGAACCACCACCTACCATTCAGCGACCATCATCGCGCCACCAGATACGTACCATTGTTCTTAAAAAACAAAATATCCCTAGTGTAATTCTGTAAAAACCTTCTGTCACGGAACGGACATGAGAGCTCTTTTCAGCGAGCCACATGACTAAAGACTGAACCCTTTTTAAAGACCATTTTTCCTGTTTTCGTTTTGGTTTTGCGTGTCAGCCTATGGACCTCTTATTTTATTGCTAGATGTGCTTTTATTGGTGTAATGTAATATAAATGTACCCTGTATGATGTGACTGTAAAAGTATGAAAGAAACCGTTTGTATGTGTTTTTCCCCGTCGCCATTTTGCTCATCCCAGCATGGTTTCACAGAACAAAGTATCTCATGCCCCAAAATGGAAGATGCAGCAAACCAGCTGATTTGAGGCTTTTCCAAGACCTCATCTGCCTAATCCCCTGGACAATGGGAAGACTGAAAGGGACCTGATAGGGAACAGGAGGCTGGGAAAGGAGGCAATCAGTGCTGGTTGTGTGGGTGGGGGAGTTGGTAATCTGTTTGTGTGAAGTTGTATAAATGACCCTGTTTCAGTTCACTGTTTTAAAGCATACAGCCGCGTCTGGTGTCTTCATTTCAGAGCTACAAATCATTATTGCAGGAGACACTCAGCGGTCTCCTGCATCACCACTCAACCCAGGAACGGGATCCCCAAGGCAACACCGCACCATCTCTCCAGACGCCGGACCAACGCCATTTCATCCTCCAGGACGCTCGAGATGCCGAGTGCCGTGCCACTCGGTAGTCGGGCCGGACGCCATCAAAGGGGGGGGGGGTCAGATAGAGCAGGACCACAGGCGGACTTCCATCCCGCCACACCTTCAATGCATACAGAGAATGCCAAATCTGCACTTACTCTGGGTGGATCCTTCAGGCTCTTGGAATGACTGCATGTGAATTTTTTTGGTGAAAAAATCCACTAAACCTCTCCTCAAATGATGACAGGAACAATCAAATCAAAGTGGTATCCAGAACGCGTTTCACTGGCGTACCGGTTTCATCAGCTGGTGAAACGCGTTGTCAATGTTGGCAGGCTTAAGCAATTCACGGCCGTTCAATGCAAACCAATTGTCCACTATTTTTTTCAACAAAGCCCAGATTCAAGAATTTTTCAACATGTGGTATAATCTGGTACTATGTTCACATGCGTGGAGCTGTTGTTGTTGGTTTTTGAGTGTGCTGATTGGAGTGCTCTCTCTGGTTTGTTTATATATATATAGATATATATCTTCTTTTTTTCCCTTTTTAATAAACGTATGTTAATTAAATGCTTTGGAGACTCTCGTCGTTTTGAAGTCTTATAAAATGTAACAGGGGGGAAGCCGGTAGGTCTGAAGGGTACAGAATCGTGTTGCTGCCTCCGGTGAGGCCAGTCGCCCATCAAAACAGAAGTCAGAAGAAGCAAAAAAAAAATTCAATATTAGCTGCAGGGGTCATGTCGAGTGGTGTATTAACAAGACTGGCGTGTGTACTTAGAATGATAAGGATCAAACACCTGCAGAGGAATTGCTTACCTCTGGCATTCAGCGCTACCACAAACATCTCATTCCTTCTGTGCCATGGGTAATATGAGGACTTTCCTCGCTTGGTGCATTTTTATGTGGATTCTGCAGGATCAGAAAAGATACAACGTTTTTGATTATCCAAAAGGAGCTGTAATTATAGAGAGTGCTCTGAAGAAACATTCTAAACATATATATATATATATATATATATAAATTCACTTACCAATATAGTAAGTCTAATTTATTTAAAACACCTATAACAATCAATTACTTTATCAATAACCAAGTCATTGTGTTACTGAACATATAGTAAAGAGGATGATGACATCACTGAGTCAGATATATCATCAGCATGACTTCACTGGACCTGTTCTACTTTAGTTTAACCCCTCTGAGGTCATATTAACTTAGTATGACATCATTGCTCACTGACCAGCATGATATCACTGAGCCATGGATAGATTAGCATAATATCAGTCTGTGACACTTTCGGGTGACACCACCGGGTCCATACTAACCACTATAACCCACATTATGTCACTGAGCCTGTACTGATCACTGTATATATCATTCATTCTATGCTAATTTCTTATGACTTATGACATCACTGTGATCATAGTAACTGGCATGACGTCACTGTGATCATAATGACTAATATGAGATCTCTGTGATTGTTATGAGTAGTATGACATCACTGTGATCACTCTAAGTATTTTAACATCAATACTATCATATTAGCTAGTATGACATCACTGCAGTCATAATGACTAGCATAACATCACCGGGATCATAGTGATTGGTATGACATCACTGTGATCATAGTACCTGATATAACATCACTCTGATCGTATTAACTGGTATGACATAAGTATGATCAATCATAAGTATCTAATATGGCATCACAGCAATCATACTAACCAATGTAACATCACTTTCATCATATTGGCTAGCATGACATCACTAGGACTATAATGAGTAGTATCATGTCACTAACAATATGATATCATGCATCACATTCTGAGTCTAGTAACTAGAATGACAAAATGAACATGTGCTAACTGATAGAACATCATTTGGCACAAAATATTTTTAACAAGCATGACATCACCAACAATAACCTGGAAAATGAGCTTCTAACTACTATACTATTACTTTGCCCATACTAACCATGATAACAGGTTTGCGGCTAGTACTAATTATGAATTTGTCACACACTACTATGACATCACTGAGCCCAAAAAAATTAGTATGAGATCACAGAGTCCTTACAAAGTAGTATGACATCACAGAGCCTTTCAAGATTAGCATGACATCACAAAGCCCTTACCTATTAGTATGACATCACAGAGCCTACACAAAATACAATGACATCACCGAGCCCTTATAGATTAGTATGACATCTCAGAGCCCACACAGATTAGCATGACATCACAGAGCCCACACAGATTTGTATGACATCACAGAGTTCAAACTGAATCACCAACAGTAACCGACAGAATGACATGAATAAACTCATCCTAACTGTGATGAAATCAAAAGGTCTGTTCTAAGTACCCTGACAACACTGAGCACAGACTCACACTGCCCTGTGTGGCATCACTAACCCTGCTCTTTTTGCCAGTATGACATCACATAGCCTAAACTGGTTTGACCTGATACTGAGACAAAGATAGACAATGTACAGCAGAGAGATAATATAAACCTTGGATAAAACAATGCAAACACTTAAATCTGGGTTCATGTAAATAACTATTACACAGTATCTACTTTTCCTTGGCGCATCCTCACGCTGAATAAATCAGAATTTCACCCCAAAAATATTATATATATACTGTATATTCTAAATTCATGTACAAAGATTCATAAATTCAATTCAAGTTTCTTGCAGGGCTGAAATAACATCTTGTCTGCGCAATCACCTCCACATAATTTATATACATGACCATGCATTCCGTGTGCTCTCCACCGGCGTGTGAAAGGTTAAACATGATGCGTACAGGAGAGAGAAGCCAAGATCAGCAATACAGCGAGTTACTGAGAAATACTGGACAGCTTTCGGCAAGTACAGGCGAATGTTAAGGCCGCCAGTGCAATGCTGCTCTGCCTCCCATACCTGAATTTACAGATCGCGAAGCCCTTGCAGTTCCATCGCGAGCATGATGTGCGTCTTGCGGGAAGCGACGCGCTTTCATTGGATCATTTTATTATGATTATTAATAGACATGTGCATTCGTTTTAGTACTAAAACGATTTAGTCCGAATTTTGGGATAATTTAGTTTTCATATGACTCAAGAGAAACGAAACTGCTCAGTACAAAAAATGAAAGAAACTAAAATAAAATGCACTACATTTTAGTTTCAGTCCTTTTTGTGATATTACATTGATGAGTGAAGGAGACCAGCAATGAAGAGCGCAACATCGCAACATCCGAAGTTCTGCACCCTCCACATGCCAATGCAGTAGGATGTTCTATACAGAGAGGGGCATTAATTAATGCAGGAGGATGTTATATATATTATACAGAGAAAGGTATAAATTGAGGATGTTCTATACAGAGAGGATCATTAATTCAGGAGGGTGTTCTAAATATTATACAGAGAGGGGTATTTTTTAATGCAGGTGGATGTTGTATACATTATACAGAGAGGGGTATTAATTAATGCAGGAGGATGTTCTAAACATTATACAGAGAGGGGAAATAATATTGTTCTAACCTCTTATATATAAAAATATTATTTACTAGTTTTACTGAAACTCTGAGCGCTGTGATGAGCAGCAGTCAGTTACTGCAACAGCTTTGCCTGACACGGGGCAGTATTACAATGTTGGTGCTAACTTAACCAGAGCTGTTGTAAACTGAAAACCTCCATAGGCTATAATGGCTCTGGGAAGTTTACAACAGCTCTGGTTAAGTTAGCACCAACTATGTAATATGGCCCACATTGTGCTGAGAGTGAGAGATACTGTAACAAGCAGCGATCTCAGCCCTCTGAGGAGCCACTACAATAGTAATTGTATCCACTGGTTTTCGGATGAATGAAATTAGTTTTCATACTAAAGAGCTGAAAACGAATTTCTTTAGCAACTAAATAAATTGCATTTTAGTACTAATCCATTAGTTCAAAACGAAATTTTGTGCTGTGCACATGTCTAATTATTAATTTATTTGTATCACACCAACATATTCTGCAGCGCATACAACTAGAAATATAGTGTGGAAAAATAGTGTCACAATGTTTAACCCTTTCACTGCTGAGCCATTTCACCCCGTGTGCTGAGCTCATTTTTACCGTTTTCGCTCATCATGTTTAAACACGATTTGAAGTCTTGTTTTATTATACGACCCAGACTAATTATATATCATTGTTTTCGGCAGACTCAGCAGATTCATGATATATCATTATTATACTGTATGTATACGTCATGCCCTGCCAGAATACTATAACAAAAAATGTAAAACAAATGTGAATTTACAATCATCTACAGCGTGTAATTTCTTTTTTTTAAATTTTATCATCCGAGCCTTTGTGGTTATTTATTCTATGGGGAACGCTTGTGAAAAAAAATAGAACTGGGAAGCCGTTACTTTAATTTTTCTGAGAAATTATATGATTTTAGCTAAAACCCCCCCAAAAAAAATTGTTTGTGCAGCATCACTGTTCACATTATATTTGAAATGTGAAAAATAATGCTGCATTAATAAAGAATAAATAAAAAGGTTTTTAGCTATTTTTTTGTTATTATTTTTTTTCTTTACTTATAACATGGTCATGTTTGTTATCATTGGAAAGGCCATGCTCTGGCCTTTCTAATGATACCAAACATTAAGCCTTCCTTGGACCCCCTATCTCTCCACCATAGGTGGCAGCTAGGGCTTAACTCCCGAATTGACGTCATCGCGTCCATGCATGATGATGTCAGTGGGCAGGGGAGATCCCGTAGGCTTGGCCGACATCCAAGACTTCCATAGCAGCAAAGTGGTTAAAGACTTTTAAATACTAGATGCATTGATTGTTTGATGGAATGCTGCGACCACCATAAAGATTCCATGCGATCCACCGTCTGTTAGGATTACTCGCAGTGTGGCACTGGGGTTAGGTGATATTCAAGTATTACATAATAGACGTGTGTACATAAAAAATTTGGTTTGGGTTGGAATATATCAGAACCCAAAAATTTCAGATTCGGTGAACCGGTCAATTTGGAATAAGGAAAATTCAGATATTTTGGATCAGACCATTTCAGAACATTGGAAGGGTCTGATATATTCAGCCGTTTATGATATACGGAACCTCGTTGCATTAAAATATAAGAACCATAGGCGAGCACAGGGGGTGTGCAGGGTGTGCCCAGGCAAACCATGAAGGGTTATTCAGAGAGAGCCGAATTGGCTCCAAAATTGCACCGAACAGTGAATTTTCCCGTACGGTGACAATTCGTGGCCATTCGGCTATTCAAAAGCAGGCAGTAAATACGGTGCCTGTTCGGCGGCAGTGAAATCCCCATAGAGAAGCAATAGTTAATCTATTCACATTGAACAGCAGAGAAAATGTCAGTGAAACGCCCTGATGTTCCGTGGTTTCATTCGACAGGTTTAATCAGGCGAATCCCATAGGCTTCAATGTTAAAAATATTTCGATTTTTATTCATTATCTAATAAACCGTTTCTTTATTTATTTATTTTTTAGGATTTTTGAGGCATTTTTTGGGATTTTTTATTTTTGAGGCAATTTTTTTTTTAAACAGTTTTTTTTTCTGTAACAGACCTTTTTATTATTATTCATAGAACCTTATATATTATTTCCAGACATTTTCATGCAGTCGTTTTTTTTTTTCAAACTCGCTTTAAAAATTGCAGTGTGTTTTGCATTTTTTAATCCTGTTCGTTGGCTTTTTCCGGCAGCTGGTTGGTGCTCTGTTCGGTGGATCACTGTCTTTTTTTCGGATGCGTTCGGCATTTTTGCGGAGGATCGTTAGGTGCATTCGGCATTTTTTTTGGCGGCTTATCTGTTCAATCCAATGTTCTGTCGGCGGTTTTGCGTAATTTTTCCGTACGATTTTTCGGTTTTGCGGCAATTTTTACTTTCAATTCTCCGGTTTTTCGGCATATTTTCCCTGTACTTCGGGGACCCTGTGGCGAATGCTGAAATTACCACAGGGTGGCCGAAGTGCAGGGAAGGAGAGCGCATTGCTCTTCGATTAACCCTGCTAGTGCTATTGTTAGGTGAGGAGCTCCTGTTTCACCTCCTGAATCGATACGTTAATTGGCCCTTATCCGGGTCATCATGAACAACAT
Organism: Leptobrachium leishanense; assembly: GCA_009667805.1. Taxonomy (NCBI): domain Eukaryota; kingdom Metazoa; phylum Chordata; class Amphibia; order Anura; family Megophryidae; genus Leptobrachium; species Leptobrachium leishanense. The sequence goes on along the minus strand of CM019069.1, from coordinate 11,921,368 downwards.
AAAAACTGTCTGTGTCTCGCATTAAAGGCTTCTTATTTCTAAAGAAAAATGTGCCATATGTGCAAAATCTACTGAACATAAGTTTTCAATTAATAAATGTTCCATGGGTGCACACCCTAATGCAACGGACTGCGCACGCCAGTGATTAAAAGATCTGGGGCTCTATCAGCTGCCCCGAGCTAAAACCGGGAGGCAAAGGGGAAAAATGTCCGTTTGCTAATTTCCCCTTTGCGTCCCGGTTTCCCCAGCAAATTGCGGGGCAGGCGCTGAGTCCGGCAGCTTACCCCTTAGTAATCACTAAGCTCACGGGTGCTGGGGGCAGTGGTACAGCGACGTCCCCAGCATCCCCTACATGGCGTCCACAGGACTCCATGGAGCAGTGACGTGCGGTGAGGTCAGTGGCTGGTGAGGCACTGGCTAGTATCAGAGCCAGATATACACAGGGTTACACAGTCGCAATTTACACATTTGATTATCGTTATATAGGAGAATAGAGTTTCACTATTTGTAAAGTTAAGTTCGCATTTTTTTTTACAGTTCTAAGAGCATACACTTACAATGCTGACTAATAGAGGGCGCTATTACAACTCTTTAAAATAAAGTTTGCATATAGGATTTTACTTCTAAGAGCATGCACTTACAATACTGACTAATAGAGAGCGCTATTACACACATGTTGATTGCTGAGCTCTGCCTGCCCCCCACGACTGACGAGGACAGTCACATGACTGTCCTGAGTCAATCAATCCATGGGGAGCTCCGCCCATGGGGGGCGTTTTTTTAAAAAAAAAATTGCATGAGACCAATGGAGCTTTCCCATTGGCTCAAGCTTTCAAATGCTCTCAGTGCCTCTGGAGGCAAAAAAGAGTGTAGAACCAGGAAGCAAAGCCAGCTTGAGCTACGCAATTAGTGTAGCATTCAGCTGCGCATAAGACTTTCTTTCCCCAGTCCCTCTGCTCCTGGCGGCCAAAAGCAGTGGATCAGGCCGCCGTTCTCACCACGGGAAGAGAGGTGAGTATGTGATTCTGGGGGGGTTTGAGCTGCAGGTAGCGGGTTCTGCCGCAGCGCAATCCATTACCTGCACCTCTGAGCAGGGGGGAACTTTTTTGTTAGCACCACCTCTTATTATCTAGCGTTAGGACCAAGTGATCCCAACGACCAAGTGATCGTAACGCTAGTAACTCTGTGCTTTCACTTTGCGCTCTCCATTTTAGGTATAGGGAGCGCAAAGTACAGTAAACCCGCGCTATGAATCGCCAATTAATGAACGCTAATGGGTTTTCTAACCCATTAGCGATTCGAAGGTGATGGCCGCAGCTCTGTGACTTCTTTTAAGCTAGCGCTAACCAGGGATGGGCTGCCGGTTCAAAACGGTTCAAAGTTCGATTCGAACATCTGCTGTTCGAAAATTTGCGAACATTAAACTTTTTGGGACATTCGCTGAAAGTTCTAAAAAAAAATAAAAATTAAAAAATGCTTAAAAGATCCTAAAAAAAACTAAAAATAAAAAGTCTCTTTACTGCAGAATATAATAATAAACGGTTTATTATATATTGAATTAAAACGGGAGTATTTCCCACTCATTGCTGGTCAAACATTTCCCACTCATTGTTGGTCAAACATTTCCCACTCATTATTGCTCAAACATTTCCCATGGCTTAAAAAAGTGGTAAAAATTAGCTCAGCGCACAGCGGTGACATGGCTCAGCACTCAGCAGTGAAAGGGTTAAACGGGTTTTTTGGATATTTCATTGTTTCCTGTCCCCCAGGGCAGTACCCGGACCCCCTTACACCTTTTATGGCCAATATCTTGCATATATGCCCTCTGTCTTGGAGGGGACCTTCATTTTCGAACGTTCTAGCCCCATTGACTTTCCTTGTGTTCGCATTGGGTTCGATTTCGCGGTCGAACTTTTTCAGGTGTTCGAGTTCAAATGCGAACCGAACACGGGGGTGTTTGCTCCATCTCTAGCGCTAACGCTGACGCTAGTGTTAGCTTGAAGGATGTGATAGAGCCCATAGGATTTTGCATGAATGGCTCTGAAATGATTCACGGAATGAAGCATTTGATCCAAAATCAATCCGAATCGTTGAATTGCCATTTATTCCGAATTGATCTAAACTCGCAAACATCTAGTTAGAATGGAGGTGCAGAGGTCCCAGCTCCCTGAGGAGCTCACATTCTAATGAAAAGGTATTATGCCATTTAATGCAGCCCTAAACCTTCAGCTTCTCTCCACGTGTCAGAAACAAATGGCACAAATTAGGCACTTCCGATTCTGTTTTGTTATTGTACTTTCTGCCTCAATCCGACAGATCTCCATTTTTAATCAAAACAACATAAGGCTCTATTTTTAAAACAAACAGTTGGCCAAAGACATAAAGAGGAAGTTGGGACCAAATCTCTAACAGTGGAGCAATCAGCGGACACATTCCACTGGTTTCCGAAACGTCTGATTCACTTGTGTCATTTACTGGAGGTCTGCAACTTGTAAAATATATATATATATATAAAAATGGGACAGCATGGAAAATGTGTATACAACAATACAAGGATTAATCCTCACTGACTGTTATTATGTATTTGTACCACAAACCATAAAAATTGAGAATTTAACCCCTTCACTACTAAGCACTTCTTGTTGAACTAAGTTTTATCATAACATTTATTTGAAAAAATGTGATGTTAAGTTATCAATTAAATATAGGGTAAAATAGATTTTTTTTTTACAGAAATTGTTGTACTGAGATGCAATATACAACAGAACCCATGGAGAGTGCATGGTACAGAAAGAACCCCAATCCCTCTAGACTGTAAGCAGGGCTCTCTACACCTCTTATTTCCATCTTATGTCTGTTTATTTGTATTTCGTTCCCTTTGGTTATTGTAAAGCGCTGCGGAAAGTGTTGGCGCTATATAAATGATGACAACAATAATAATAACCGAGGCACTGATTATAGGGGCAAAGAAAATATGGTCAAAAAATGGTTAATAACCCTACCAAGCGATTTTTGCAGAACATTTATTTGAAACATGTGCTGCAAACGTAGCAATTAATTAAATGGTAAAATAGAAATTTGCACAGAAAATGTTATAAAATTAAAATAACATAATTGTTGTCATTTTTAATTTCCTTATGTACTCCCATTGGCGTCCGCAGGATGGGACAAGGGGGGCACTCACCCCTCCTGGAACCAGGCCTGCCTGTCTGCTCTGCCCAGACAGCCGTGTGTATACAGCCTGCTCGAGTGTTTGTTACTCATAGCAGGCTGCACCAGGAGTTCCAGTCAGTGTGGGGGTGGTCTGTGTGGATCTTGTGATGTCACCTCCTCACTCTGCCTCCAATCCACCACGTGCTCCTACTCTAGACGCTGGGAGAGGCTGCCTGGGCTGAGATGCAGGGGCTGTTGCTGTGGCCACTGGAATGCTGGACAAAGCAAACAAAGGTGATTGTCAAATCTTTATTAAGCTTGATGCCCCCTGGTCTGAGGTCTAGTTTGTCTGCTTGGGGAGGAGGAACACCATGACTAATAGTAATCTGGTGGGAATGATTTTACAATCTAAGAGGAGAGGGGACCCTGCTCCAGAGCTTACAATCTAAAAGAAGAGGGGGCCCTGCTCCAGAGTTTACAATCTAAGAGGAGAGGGGACCCTGCTCCAGTGCTTACAATCTAAGAGGAGAGGGGACCCCACTCCAGAGCTTACAATCTAGAAGAAGAGGGGACCCTGCACCAGAGTTTACAATCTATGAGGAGGGGGACTCTGCACCAGAGCTTACAATCTAAGAGGAGGGGGACCCTGCTCCAGAGCTTACAATCTAGAAGAAGAGGGGACCCTGCTCCAGAGCTTACAATCTAAGAGGAGGGAGACCCTGCTCCAGAGTTTACAATCTAAGAGGAGGGGGACCCTGCTCCAGAGCTTACAATCTAAGAGGAGAGGGGACCCTGCTCCAGAGCTTACAATCTAAGAGGAGAGGGGACCCTGCTCCAGAGTTTACAATCTAAGAGGAGAGGGGACCCTGCTCCAGAGCTTACAATCTAAGAGGAGAGGGGACCCTGCTCCAGAGCTTACAATCTAAAAGAAGAGGGGACCCTGCCCCAGAGCTTACAATCTAAGAGGAGAGGGGACCCTGCTCCAGAGTTTACAATCTAAAAGAAGAGGGAACCCTGCTCCAGAGTTTACAATCTAAGAGGAGAGGGGACCCCACTCCAGAGTTTACAATCTAGAAGAAGAGGGGACCCTGCACCAGAGCTTACAATCTAAGAGGAGGGGGCCCTGTGTGGGAGATGGGGCAGATTAGATCTGTATTTCTATCTATATAAGGGTCTGCCTGTGTATATGTGACTATGTGCCTGTTTATACATATCTCCTCCATATAGAGTCATATTCATATTTGTGTCTGACCATTTCGGGAACGTGTCTCAGTGTCCACAGCTATCTGGAGTAAGTGCTAAAATGTAATTAAAATGCTTAGCTTTCTCCCCTGGGGGGAGGATATAACACGTGGCTGTAAAATGGAATGTCTTTTGTGAACTGACATGTCGTGTAGCCTATTAGTCTCACCTTAGGAGCCATCCCGGCACCAAGATGTAGGTCATATCTTCAAAATAGGAAGCACATCCCTTGATCCCTAAGGGGGGTCTGGGGCGAAGATGGACGCCTTTGGGCAATTAAAAATTAACGACGCAATGCACGGAGCGTGCCCAGAACTCGGCCTGCTGGGATATGTAGTGCAGGAGCCTTGCCATTTGTGGGTGGGTTTTGGAAGGACCAGGAAGCGTATAAATTCTGAAGCTTGCCATGTGCTTGTTGCTGATCACAGGGAGTTTATGTGTCCTGTGCCATGAGGATCTGTCCATGCTATACATGCTTCTAGCTCCAGCCCCCAGGAGTCACCGAGAATTAGCTTATTTGACGTGTAAGTAACGTGTAAGTAAGGCTCTGTGTTTTAATCCCTTTCTTTTATTTGCTGTGTACTGTGTAATTATTGATTGATTATATACATTTTTCCTGTAACAAATGCACTGCGATATATAGTTTTTTCTATATCATAATAAATATTCCTTATTACGTTCTGTTTCTGCCTGATATTCGATCCATGCTAACTGAAGAGACTGGAGTATTGCTTGTTGTTTTAAGCTCGAGTAGCGACGAAATTGTGAGTTGCGGTCACTGGGGACGGTTGGGTAAGCAAGTGGGGATTCTTGTCTACGCAGTCACTGTCTGGGTCTAGGATAGACAGACAGCGCAGTTGCTTACCCCTGCGTCTCTTGCTGCGACTCGCGTAGTGTCCATGAGGACTGGTGGCAGCGTAAATAATAAAAAAGGAAAGTGGCCCCAGGGATAATGGGAGACGTGAAAAAGGAATGGTAAGCGCCCACAATATGGCCCCCGAGTGTCCAGCCACACCAGACGATAAGTGGTTTCCCCCAAACCAATAGACAGGATATACAAGAATACGTATCTGGTCGGCACGAAACACGCTAGGAGACTCGGATGGTTTCTCCAATGACGTCACCAATATTGGTGGATGATGGGATATACAAAAGAGAGAAAAAAAAAAACAGATCTGGGTGCAGTAGAATCACAATGGTATAAACAGTAACAATATTCGTGTGGTTAATCAACTCACAAACGAAGAGCCTAAACACCGGCTCTGAGTGGATAGTCGCCTTAGGGTTATTAATCTGAGATCTCTTCACAGGCCACCCACTCCTTAGAAGAGGTCTTCACCATATCCATTGAACAATAAGGAGAAAGAAGCAGAAACAAGATCCTGTGTACATCTGATAACAATTGTTAAGGTGGATAGTGAGACAATTGAAAACTCACACTTGCTGGAGCTATTCCGAGCTCGAAACGAAAGGCGTATGGGTTTCGTTTGGTCAAACCCATTAAATACCAAGCATGCAGGAACTGGTTCTCTTTTAAAATATATTAAAGGAATAAAACCAAAATAAAAACTAAACTCTGATCCAGGACGCGTTTCGCCGCACGACACGCGGCTTCATCAACTGGTCTTTACACATTGAACAAACTCGCATGCTTATATACATCACAGATTAGAAAAAATAGGAGTAATAGTTCACACATGTACTTCATTGGTGGTCAGCGTGAGTTCTAAGCCTCTTTCTGAGGTGTCCCCATGCGTATCGCCATCGGCGCCATCTTGCGCAGGCGCAATAGGAACTTCCGCGTTCCACCTTGCATTTCATACTGGTTAGTTCTGGAATTGCAGACCATCCTGCAGTGCGTTTCAGCTTCGATACGTACACACTTCCGGAATCGCGTTGTCTTCAGAGTTAGCGAGGCATATCGGAATGAGCGCTATAAGGGGACACATTTTTTTAAAACTATACAACCTTTTGAAAGACAGTCTCCACTATTCAGATTAAACTGCAACATATCTCTCATACAAAGAGGCCATTTTCCCAAACATCAGATGATTGGTCACAGAGTGAATACATATGGTTCTTAATGTATAACAAGATGGTGGTTATGGCACGATTGAATATCGCACCAAAGACCTTGGTGATGTAAACAAATCATAACTATAGTGTATATTAATCATGCATAGAGATATCTCTCTATAATAGCATGTATCTAACATCCCTACAGTGATAATTTCTACTCCAATTTAATCCTAATATACATAAAGTGAACGGTGAATGACTAATCATTGTGTAATGAGTAGAATTGGTGGGCATGATACCCATTAGTGTATATATACATCTTTGATATATTGTGTTTATAACACTTTTTTCAATACATATGGAATATCCAAAAAGAAAACCTAAAAAACTAAAAAACTTTTGGTGTTCTAATACGGGTGGTCACCAATTTTAGGTGGTGAATTACCATAGTGATTAAATCCTAACTGGCCCAATTTGCAATAATTGAGTGTCATACGGCGAATTATATATAATATGTAGCCCATATAATAAAGGGCCTGTTTATAGAAAGTGCATGACCTCAAAATCATTGTTGAGGCCTCCTGGTGCCAAAGTGCCCATCTCAAAAATAGTGCGCATTTCTGTTTGACCCAACCTTTTGGGGAAATCCTCCCCTATATCATTTTGTTTAATCTGTTTAATCGCTGTAAATTTTAAGCCCATTGGGAGGCTATTATGATCTGTTTTGTAATGAAGTGAGACTGAATGTTTCTCAAACCCTTTTTTGATGTTTCTAACCTGTTCTGATATTCTTACATTTAACGCCCTTTTTGTGCGACCTAGTTATTGTAGGCCACAAGGGCATTCTAACACGTATATTATATTTTTCGAAAAGCAATTGAGAATACCCTTTATAGAAACTTCTTGTTTACTCTTCTGGTTCTGATATGAACTCTTATACCCTTTTTTATTTCCGGTCGATCTACATGCCAGACATTGCCCGCAATTATAAAAACCTTGTTTAAGTCCAAAGTGTCCCTCTTTAATGTTTCCCTTTTTGGGCTTACTGTGGACTAGACTGGCCTTTAAATTTCTTGCCCCTCTAAAGACAATTTTCGGTGTTTTGCCTACGTAGTTTTTCAGATCATTATCATTCCGTAGAATGTGCCAATGCTTCTTAAAAATTATTTTTATATGTGTAGCTTTGTTATTGTAATCACAAATAAACCTTTCTTCCTCTCTGTCAGGATTGGGTAACCCTGCTTGAAGACTGTAAGCCAACAGACTCTGACCAACCGGTCCTTAGTAATGGCCGGGTTATGGTCAGTAATACTGAGAACTATGAACACAAAGAAAGTGGCGGAGTACAAAGTAAAACAACCTGCAGAATAAAGTAACCCACAATGCTCTTGCTAGCCGGTCCTTAACAATGGCCGGGTTAAGCAGAGCAAACCAACAAAAACACACATAGGCAGGGGTTCAGGAAATAGAGGTCTGTTATACTATGCCAGAATTCAGGGCGCCAGAAAACAGGGAAGTCGAGACAAGCCGGGATCGTATTAACCAGGAAATCAGTCAGATAGGAATTCAGAAATAACAGCAAGGCACTAGGCGTAACTGGAACCATGCTAGGGTAACTTGCTAAGAGAAAGGAAGCCCTTTAAATAGAGCCACAGCACTTCCTATTGGTGCTCAGAGGAGACGCCCTGCTCTGCTATAGGATAGCTGGTCATGTGCTGCGATTGGTTGTCCTTCCTGCATGCTGCATCTGATTCGCGGGCAGCACCATTCTCTGTCCTGTAGTACACAGTACCCTGGAATAAGGCTTTCTGGATATCAGCTGCTGTGACGGCCGCAACATTTCCCCAGACATGGGGGAAGGTGCAACGTTTCCCTGGACATGGGGCGAAGGTGCAACGTTTCCCTGGACATGGGGCGAAGGTGCAACATTTCCCCGGACATGGGTCGAAGGTGCAACATTTCCCTGGACATGGGGCGAAGGTGCAACATTTCCCCGGACATGGGGCAAAGGTGCAACATTTCCCTGGACATGGGGCAAAGGTGCAACATTTCCCTGGACATGGGCCACCGTGACAGCACCCCCCCCCTGACGGCGGGCCCGAAGGCAAGAAGGGAAGCGGTGATGATAGGCGGAGACCAGCCCCGGGGCATGAACATCAGAGGCAGCAACTCAGGAACGTTCCTCCGGGCCGTACCCCTTCCAATGCACAAGATATTGCAATCCGCCTCTAGACCACCTGGAATCGATGAGAGCCTGTACCTCGTATTCCTCCTGACCCTGAACTTGGACAGGAGGAGGCTGTTTCACGGGAGTGGTATACCGGTTACAGACAAGGGGCTTGAGTAGGGAGGTATGGAAGGAGTTGGGGATTCTCAACGACTTAGGCAACTCCAAGGCATAAGAGACAGGATTAATGCGTCAGAGGACCCTGTACGGACCGATAAACTGTGGTGCCAATTTGTGAGAGGGCACCCGGAGTTTGATATGCCGAGTGGAGAGCCATACCCTTTGACCAGGGACTTAAGAAGGTCCTGGTCGTCTGTGGCGGTCTGCAAACTTCTTATGGGCTAAAGAAGCTTTTTGCAAAGCAGATTGAATCCTCGTCCAGGACTGACGTAGGGGTTGTAAGTGATCGTTAAGTGCAGGAATGGGTGATTCAGACGGAGTGCCAGGTAATAAAGCAGGATGGAACCCATAGGTCGCAAAGAACGGGGTATGACCAGAGCTGTCATGTACCACGTTATTCCTAGCCAACTCAGCCCAAGGTAATAAGGAACTCCAATTATCTTGTTGGTGGGAGATGAAGAACCGTAAATATTGTTCTAAGGACTGGTTGGTACATTCAGCAGCACCGTTAGATTGTGGGTGGTAGGCAGAAGAAAAGGATAAGTTGATACCCATTTCTTTACAGAAGGATCTCCAGAATTGGGAAATGAACTGAGTACCACGATCTGAGACTATTTCCTGCGGTATCCCATGTAACCGTACCACCTCCTTAGCAAATATACCGGCTAGCTGTTCTGCAGAAGGAAGTTTTTTCAGTGGAACAAAATGGGCCATTTTAGAAAAACGGTCAATAACAGTGAGAATGGTGGTATTACCCTCAGATGGGGGTAGGTCCACAATAAAGTCCATGGATAAATGGGTCCATGGTCTCAAAGGAACAGGGAGAGGTTGTAATAGACCCACTGGAAGATCAGCAGGGGTTTTATTCTGGGCACACACGTTACAGGAGGCAATGAACTCTCGGATATCAACACGAAGAGTGGGCCACCAATATAGATGAGAAACGGTGAGAATGGTCTTATTGACTCCTGGGTGACCTGCAACCTTTGATGCATGCATAACTTGTAATAACTCCCTTCTCTCGTTCTCTCTTACATACAATCTTTCTGGAGGTAGAGAGCTAGGGACGGCATTCTGATAGGACAGAGTGCCGATAACAGAACGCATGTGATCATAATGTGTATGTAGGTCAGGAGAGTGCACCAGAATGTCATCTAGATAGTCCCGAAGGACGTCATTTATAAAATCCTGAAAAACCACAGGGGCGTTGCACAACCCAAACAGCATGACCAGATATTCGTAGTGGCCGCTATGGGTGTTGAATGCGGTCATTCACTCGTCCCCCTCCTTTATGCTTACCAGGTTGTATGCACCCCTAAGATCCAATTTAGAAAACACTGTGGAACCTCTAAGACGGTCAAAGAGGTCAGAGATTAGTGGAATAGGGTAGGCATTCTTGATGGTGATACGATTCAACCCTCTATAATCTATGCACGGACGGAGGTCACCCTCTTTTTTGGCGGCTACAAAGAAGAACCCTGCCCCAGCTGGGGAAGAAGATCTTCGTATGAAACCCTTCTCCAGCGTTTCCTGGATATATTCTTCCATGATATTATGTTCCTTTGGGGACAGTGGATAAATTCTTCCTTTAGGGGGAATGATACCTGGGTATAACTTGATAGCACAGTCATACGGACGGTGCGGGGGTAGCTTATCGGCCTTTTTTTGTCAAACACTTGTTTAACAGACAGATATTGCTCCGGAACGGTAGAAGACAAAGGTTTTGCAGTAGGAGTATTGAGTAACCTGATAGGTAACATAGAGGGAAATAAAGAATAATAACAGGTGGAACCCCATGCGACGACCTTTCCCTTTACCCAGTCAATGTGAGGATTATGCTTTTGTAACCATGTGAGACCTAAAACGACTGAACAAGACAGTGATGATATGATTTGAAACACTATGGATTCGTCATGATGATCCCCAAGACACATGGAAATAGCTTTAGTCTCTTGGGTTATAACAGGAGAGGCAAGGGGCCTACCATCAATGGCCTGTACCATAAAGGGTTTGGATCTAGGGGAGAGAGGAACAAGATGACCTGAGGCAAAGGACTCATCCATAAGATTATCAGCAGCCCCTGAATCCAGCAATGCATCACAATCGAATTTGACAGAACCCCATGTTAGACAGACAGGAAGAAGTAATCGTAGTGAGGTCGGTTTGGGACACACAGTGAGAACACCTAAGGCCGGTCCCCTCCTAGGACTTAGGTGCGAGCGTTTTCCAGGCGTGATGGGCACTTAAGGCGTTGGTGCCCCCTAAGTCCGCAATATAGGCAAAGACCCTCTCTACGCCTATAGGATTTCTCTTCTTTCTGTCAATTTGGTGTGACCCAATTGCATGGGTTCGGTATCAGAGACCTGTGGAGTGCGAGATGGTGGGCTAACGGAACCTCGTGTAGGAACCCTAGCAACGCTTTTTCTGGGTCTCTCTCTGTGTTTAGCTCTATCCTTGATTCTGTTATCAATATCAATCACGTAATCGATCAAATCCTCTAACTCCTCAGGCAAATTCTTTGCTGCTATCTCATCTAGGATAGTATCAGAAAGGCCCTCCTGGAAAAGCAATACAAGGCAATCATTAGTCCAATCAACCTCTGCTACTAGGGTTTTGAAGTCTATGGCATAATCTGCAACAGACCTGGAACCTTGCTTAATTCTGAGCAGGGATCTCCCAGCCCTCTTGGAACGACCAGGAGGATCAAAGGTGCGTCTGAGAGCACGTACAATGTTGTGGTAGTTATAGACCACGGCATCATCATTTTCCCACAATGGGTTAGCCCATGCTAGGGCTCTACCAGACATATGATTTATCATAAATCCCACACGGGCACGATCTGAAACATACATTCTAGGGTTTAGTTCAAAATTAATGCTGACCTGAGTCAAAAAGCCACAACACCCAGTCTGTTCCCCACCAAAACGAATTGGAGAAGTCATGGATACATGGGAGGTAGGTAAAGCAACCTCAGGTGTGTGGGATTGCAGGACCGGGGCAGGGGTCACCACCTGTGGTTCAGGCTGCAAATAGGCAGTACATACAAGAATAGTTTGTATAGCCTGAGCAAAGGCATCCATGCGGTGGTCTAATTCATCGACACGAGAGGCACATGCAGCGAGCTGCTGACCCACGTCTGCAGGGTCCATGGCCCTAGTGTAATGTCAGGATCGGGTAACCCCGCTTGCAGACTGTAAGCCAACAGACTCTGACCAACCTGTCCTTAGTAATGGCCGGGTTATGGTCAGTAATACTGAGAACTATGAACACAAAGAAAGTGGCGGAGTACAAAGTAAAACAACCTGCAGAATAAAGTAACCCACAATGCTCTAGCTAGCCGGTCCTTAACAATGGCCGGGTTAAGCAGAGCAAACCAACAAAAACACACATAGGCAGGGGTTCAGGAAATAGAGGTCCGTTATGCTATGCCAGAATTCAGGGCGCCAGAAAACAGGGAAGTCGAGACAAGCCGGGATCGTATTAACCAGGAAATCAGTCAGATAGGAATTCAGAAATAACAGCAAGGCACTAGGAGTAACAGGAACCACGCTAGGGTAACTTGCTAAGAGAAAGGAAGCCCTTTAAATAGAGCCACAGCACTTCCTATTGGTGCTCAGAGGAGACGCCCTGCTCTGCTATAGGATAGCTGGTCATGTGCTGCGATTGGTTGTCCTTCCTGCATGCTGCATCTGATTTGCGGGCAGCACCATTCTCTGTCCTGTAGTACACAGTAACCTGGAATAAGGCTTTCTGGATATCAGCTGCTGTGACGGCCGCAACATTTCCCCGGACATGGGGCGAAGGTGCAACATTTCCCTGGACATGGGGCGAAGGTGCAACATTTCCCTGGACATGGGGCGAAGGTGCAACATTTCCCCGGACATGGGTCGAAGGTGCAACATTTCCCCAGACATGGGGCAAAGGTGCAACATTTCCCCGGACATTGGGCGAAGGTGCAACATTTGCCTGGACATGGGCCACTGTGACACTCTCCCTCTTTTCCTTTCTTAGGTTTATATTCGAGCAATTGCTCGCGATTATCTTTAGCGAAATCCATAATAATGCTATCTAGATCACTTTCCTCATAACCTTTCTCCACAAAATCTTTCTTAAGTGTATTAGCCTGTTCTCTGAAAACTTCTACCTCCGTGCAGTTTCTCCTTAACCGAATAAACTGTCCTTTAGGGACTCCCTTAAGCCAAGTGGGATGGTCACAACTGGTTCTATCTATAAAGGTGTTGGCATCTACCTCTTTAAAAAAGGTTTTAGATTTTATTTTATCCCCCTCTCTATAAATGTTGAGATCTAAAAATGTAACACTATCCGTGTTCCATTTCTTATCTAATTTAATGCCCCATTCTGGGTTATCTAGACCGGTCAAAAACAGGGCCAGATCATCTTCAGATCCCCTCCATATGAAAAACACATCATCTATGTACCGTCTATAAGACAGGTCTATAGACGGTACATATAAGACAAGTCTATTAAAGAGGGACACTTTGGACTTAAACAAGGTTTTTATAATTGCGGGCAATGTCTGGCATGTAGATCGACCGGAAATAAAAAAGGGTATAAGAGTTCATATCATATTTTTGAGATGGGCACTTTGGCACCAGGAGGCCTCAACAATGATTTTGAGGTCATGCACTTTCTATAAACAGGCCCTTTATTATATAGGCTACATATTATATATAATTCGCCGTACGACACTCAATTATTGCGAATAGGGCCAGTTAGGATTTAATCACTATGGTAATTCACCACCTAAGATTGGTGACCACCCGTATTAGAACACCAAAAGTTTTTTAGTTTTTCTTTTTTGATATTCCATATGTATTGAAAAAAGTGTTATAAACACAATATATCAAAGATGTATATATACACTAATGTGGTATCATGCCCACCAATTCTACTCATTACACAATGATTAGTCATTCACCGTTCACTTTATGTATATTAGGATTAAATTGGAGTAGAAATTATCACTGTAGGGATGTTAGATACATGCTATTATAGACAGGTATCTCTATGCATGATTAATATACACTATAGTTATGATTTGTTTACATCACCAAGGTCTTTGGTGCGATATTCATTCAATCGTGCCATAACCACCATCTTGTTATACATTAAGAACCATATGTATTCACTCTGTGACCAATCATCTGATGTTTGGGAAAATGGCCTCTTTGTATGAGAGATATGTTGCAGTTTAATCTGAATAGTGGAGACTGTCATTCAAAAGGTTGTATAGTTTTTAAAAAATGTGTCCCCTTATAGCGCTCATTCCGATATGCCTCGTTAACTCTGAAGACAACGCGATTCTGGAAGTGTGTACGTATCCAAGCTGAAACGCAGGATGGTCTGCAATTCCGGAACTAACCAGTATGAAACGCAAGGTGGAACGCGGAAGTTCCTATTGCGCCTGCGCAAGATGGCGCCGATGGCGATACGCATGGGGACACCTCAGAAAGAGGCTTAGAACTCACGCTGACCACCAATGAAGTACATGTGTGAACTATTACTCCTATTTTTTCTAATCTGTGATGTATATAAGCATGCAAGTTTGTTCAATGTGTAAAGACCAGTTGATGAAGCCGCGTGTCGTGCGGCGAAACGCGTCCTGGATCAGAGTTTAGTTTTTATTTTGGTTTTATTCCTTTAATATATTTTAAAAGAGAACCAGTTCCTGCATGCTTGGTATTTATTGGGTTTGACCAAATGGAACCCATACGCCTTTCGTTTCTAGCTCGGAATAGCTCCAGCAAGTGTGAGTTTTCAATTGTCTCACTATCCACCTTAACAATTGTTATCAGATGTACACAGGATCTTGTTTCTGCTTCTTTCTCCTTATTGTTCAACGAATATGGTGAAGACCTCTTCTAAGGAGTGGGTGACCTGTGAAGAGATCCCAGATTAACAACCCTAAGGCGACTATCCACTCAGAGCCGGTGTTTAGGCTCTTCGTTTGTGAGTTGATTAACCACACGAATATTGTTACTGTTTATACCATTGTGATTCTACTGCACCCAGATCTGTTTTTTTTTTCTCTCTTTTGTATATCCCATCATCCACCAATATTGGTGACGTCATTGGAGAAACCATCCGAGTCTCCTAGCGTGTTTCGCGCCGACCAGATACGTATTCTTGTATATTATGGGAGACGTAGTCACTACCCGATTCAAAAGAAGACTAGTACTGCGTTACACTCCTGGGGATCACTTCGTCGCGCTCTACGTGCCTGTTGTGAAAGAAAGTGTGGCCGGGACGGTTAGATAAGCAAGCGCGTGGATTGTGGTCTACGCAGTCATTATCTGGGTCTAGGATAGACAGATAGTGAGCGGCTTAACTCGGCGTCTTTCACGGCAGCGCGCCTAGTGGTCGTGACACCCTGCACCAGAGCTTACAATCTAAGAGGAGAGGGGACACTGCTCCAGAGATTACAATCTAAGAGGAGAGGGGACCCTGCTCCAGAGTTTACAATCTAAGCAGAGAGGAGACCCTGCCCCAGAGCTTACAATCTAAGAGGAGAGGGGACCCTGCCCCAGAGCTTACAATCTAAGAGGAGAGGGGACCCTGCTCCAGAGCTTACAATCTAAGAGGAGAGGGGACCCTGCCCCAGAGCTTACAATCTAAGAGGAGAGGGGACCCTGCCCCAGAGCTTACAATCTAAGAGGAGAGGGGACCCTGCCCCAGAGCTTACAATCTAAGAGGAGAGGGGACCCTGCTCCAGAGCTTACAATCTAAGAGGAGAGGGGACCCTGCCCCAGAGCTTACAATCTAAGAGGAGAGGGGACCCTGCCCCAGAGCTTACAATCTAAGAGGAGAGGGGACCCTGCCCCAGAGCTTACAATCTAAGAGGAGAGGGGACCCTGCTCCAGAGCTTACAATCTAAGAGGAGAGGGGACCCTGCTCCAGAGTTTACAATCTAAGAGGAGAGGGGACCCTGCCCTAGAGCTTACAATCTAAGAGGAGAGGAGACCCTGCTCCAGAGCTTACAATCTAAGAGGAGAGGGGACCCTGCTCCAGAGCTTACAATCTAAGAGGAGAGGGGACCCTGCTCCAGAGCTTACAATCTAAGAGGAGAGGGGACCCTGCCCCAGAGCTTACAATCTAAGAGGAGAGGAGACCCTGCTCCAGAGCTTACAATCTAAGAGGAGAGGGGACCCTGCCCCAGAGCTTACAATCTAAGCAGAGAGGGGACCCTGCTCCAGAGCTTACAATCTAAGAGGAGAGGGGACCCTGCCCCAGAGCTTACAATCTAAGCAGAGAGGGGGATACAGATTGTATATCTGTATACAGAGCCGGCTCTGTCACTGTGTATACAGAGCTGGCTCTGTGTATACAGAGACGGAGGTAGGGGTGTGTATATATATATATGTATGTATGTGTGTAAGAAGGGGGCTGGTGTGTGTGCGTGTATGTATGTATATGTTTGGAGGGGGGCTGGTGCGTGTGCCAGTATGTGTGGGAGGGTCATGGTTCGTGTATACAGAGATGGCCTAGAAAATGCAACACTCAGATCAGAAACTTACACCTATATTGTTCTATTAGTCTTGCATCATGTTTTGCAGCCTCCGTATTACTACGCTTTATTTTATGACTGTCCACTTAATGATATTGTCAAAAGGGCAGAATATGGATGCCATTAAAATTTCGCCCCCTGGAAATATTTCTGCGGATGCCCATGTGTACTCCTTAATCCTTTACAGAAATATCACTGGGATGAAAGGTTCTAAACTCTAGATAACGTCCCTTATCTGGCATAATGTCACAAAGGGTCTGCATTATCAGCATACAGGTAGAAATATCACTGGGACGAAAGGTTGTAAACTCTAGATGGTGTCCCTTATAAGGCACAATGTCACACGGGGTCTGCATTATCAGCATACAGGCAGAAATGGCCTTTGCGTCAGTAAATGTGCTGCAGACATAATAAAATGGTGAGATCTCCTTCTTACACAGGGTCTGCATTATCAGCATACAGGCAGATGCAGTAAACGTGCAGCAGACAGATAATAAAATGGTGATATCTCCTGTTTATGGGGATTTGTAGTGATCAGAATGAGATTATTAGCAATGCAATATCTGTATGTGCTGCATAATGCCTGTGTATGGCAATTACAGCAACACCTTGTATCTGTATGTGCTGCATAATGCCTGTGTATGGCAATTACAGCAACACCTTGTATCTGTATGTGCTGCATAGTGCCTGTGTATGGCAATTACAGCAACACCTTGTATCTGTATGTGCTGCATAATGCCTGTGTATGGCAATTACAGCAACACCTTGTATCTCACCCCCTGAATCTTATCCCTGTGCAGCAGTAAGTAACCCCACAGCTCTCCTTGTATTCTTATATACAGAAAAAACTGTTTTGCGCCTATTCCCTATCAAGACGGTTACGTAGACCAGAAGTATCCAACCTGCTTCATGTATAAAACATAACAAGAAACAAGGTTGTCATTTGCGCTCACCACTGTAGCTCCCTGTATTCTGCAAAATCCCTGGCTGCTGGAATACTGCAGTAAAGTTTGTTGAGCTTTTTGTTAGAGTGAGGTTTGTGGCTGATATTTGCTGCTTGTTTACTGTAATACAGGGTGATGGAGAGAGATAAAACAAATAATTATGTTTCTCCACAGGGAGCACACAAATCTTGCTATATAAAGATATGTATATGGTTTAATACGCTAATTATAGCTTTTCAACTTATTGCAATGCAAGAGTTTACTCGATTTGGAGAGTGAAGGGGTTAATGGTCTAAAAAGTGCATGAGAAGAAGAGGTGAATTTCAGAAAGCTATTCTGTATAACATTTACCTTTAGAAAGTATCTCAGGGTGATGCAGCCTTTATGATGCTAACATACCACCCGTGCGTTCCTCCTTTTTTTTCTCTCTCTTCTCCTTGATGCACAGCACAGATTAAATCAAGGCTCGGCAATATTTGCATATTATGCTTTCAGAATGGGTGCGTTCTAGGTCATACCTGCAGCTAAGGAATTAATCAGCGGCAAGGCGCGTGATCTCACCACAAATCGTTACACCTACACAAATACCGTGAGCCGGTCTTGAATTTACCTGCACTATTTGGAACGTGCAGGTCTGACGAAACAATGCCAGGGATTTCTATTCTTAGCAGCCGTGATCCGGGGCAGACACTTCGCCTCACTTCACCTCTGACTCCGATTGTGCCGAGGAGACGCGCAGACACAGAATGCCAGCTAGCGGTGGAGGAATATACACGGGCTGGTGACTTCAAAGAAAAAAAAGGGAACAATCACTAACAATTAGAATCCACGCAGGATAAGGAATGTGTTTCCCACGACTATCCAATCATTCACTAGTATCAAGCGGTGGACGGGTAACCTGGGCAACTCAGATGTGCAGGCGCACTTGTATCATGATCAGCGTCCAGTCTATGCTCAGGCTGGTTGAACATTGGGGGACACATAGATACAACACGTCAACAAGATAAATACAATACTGCGTCTACCTCTGGTGATTTGCCATTTAATGCTGGTATACAGATTTTATAGGGTTAAAGGGACACCCAGCTCATCCTGACTTCGTTATTGTTTTAGTGGTCAGGATGTGAAGCGTGCCCCCCTCTACTCCTTCTCACCTGAGATGGTGAAATCGTTGGGTGAAATACAAGAGTTTCCTCCACCCAGTGGCGTAGCGTGGGGGGGCCTCGGGGGCGGTCGTCCCGGGCGCAATTTTCTTAGTGGAGCAAAATTTAAAAAGAAGTTTGAACCACTATTATTTTCCAGCAGGGATCAGCACTGGTGTCCGTGAGAGGCCCTTGCATGGGTAGCCGTCAGTTTTATGGCGCCGACGGTGACTTAGCACTCAGCGTCCAGGAGGGAGGACCAGGACAGAAAATTCTGGTCCTGTCCTGACTCCTCTTTATCGCTGACATGAATCACGTGAAGAAGCGAAGCATTATTCAACTGAACACCCTGTACCACGCTTGTCAGCCTCCTTGAATCCCTGTGCCAGCCCCTGGAGCTGGCAGCCCTTCAACCGCTGAATAGGAAGGAGGGAGGGAGGCGCCTGCCCGGCAGCACACTTAAACTCCGGTTCCCTACTAAGCCCCCTGGACAGCTCCCCCCCGGGTCACCAGCAACTGCACGCAGGTAGTGTGACACTGTGTGACACTGTGTGACACCAGCGCAGCATGACCAACACACAGTGAGGGGGTACTGGGGGTACGGGGAGAGGGTGAATGGAGGTTCGGGGAGAGAATAACTGGAGATACTGGGAGAGAGTGACTGGGGCTACTTGGATAGAGAGAGTGACTGGGGGGTACTGGGAGAGAGTGACTGGAGGTTTGGGAGAGAATGACTGGGGTACTGGGAGAAAGTGGGGGTACTTGGAGAGAGAAAGAGTGGCTGGGGGTACTGGGAGAGTGTGACTGGGGGTACTTGAAGAGAGAAAGTGACTGGGGGTTACTGGGAGAGAGTGACTGGGGGAACTTGAAGAGAGAGTGACTAGGGGGTACTGGGAGAAAGAGTAACAGGGGGGAACTGGGAGAGAGTGACTGTGGGTACTGGGAAAGAGAGAGTGACTGGGGTACTTGGAAGGAGAGAGTGAATGGGGTACTGGGAGAGGATGACTGGGGTACTGGGAGAGAGTGACTGGGTATAGTGTGAGACTGGAACTATGCTAGGGTATACTGGGACAGGGTGACTGGTAGCAGTGGCGTAGATTGGGGAGCATGTGTGTTCATTTTTAATATATCAGTATTTTATTAATAATATTTACAATACATGTGCTTTTGGGGTAACAGGGGTCAATACTCTACTGATGGAAGGGATCAGGGTGTGTTACCGTGTCCACAGTTTGGGGGGGCACAATTCTTGCCTTGCCCCCGGCGCCGACAATCCACACTACGCCACTGCCTCCGCCCCAATCAGCATCACAAGCAGCCGAGATTATGACTAGGGATGAGCTGTTCGGGTTCGGACGGTTCGGGGTTCGACCCGAACTTAGCCTGTTCGGGTGGATCGCGAACCCCGAACATTTCCGGGTGTTCGCCGCATGTTCGACCACAATGGACCACAATGCATTTTCCCACTGCCTGAAGCTCGTAATTGGCTACAGCCTTGCACCTGACCACAGGTCTGGTGCAAAACTGGTTCAACACTATGCCAATCACCGCTCAGAGTCCTGATTGGGCAAATTTTGCCCAATCATGGGCTCACAGAGCTAAGTCCCGCAGCACACTATATAAGGTTTCAACGCGCCGATTCTGCACGCATTTCAGAGGAGATTTCAAAGAAGATAGTTGTGTGTGTTGTTACTGCCGGTCTGCCACGCTACTGGGGGGGTCTGGGGGGTCTCATTTCGACCAAATATCAGGGAATTTAGGTGATGTGTGTCTTGTCAATGTGCCAGCAAGTTTTTTTGGGGTTTACAACTTTATTTAAACCATTTGTATATTGAGGTGAGTTTCTGGGTCTTGTCACACTGTGCCAGCAAGTCCTTTTGGGTCTCATTTATACCAAATATCAGGGAATTTAGGTGATGTGTGTCTTGTCACTGTGCCAGCAAGTTTTTTTGGAGTTTACAACTTTATTTAAAACATTTGTGAATTGAGGTGATTATCTGGGTCTTGTCACTGTGCCAGCAAATCGTTTTGGGGCTCACTCATTTCTTTAAAACACTTGGGAATTAAGGTGATCTTCTGTGTCTCGTCACACAGCCAGCAATTTTTTTTGGGGCTCACTAATTTCTTTAAAACACTTGTGAATTAAGGTGATCTGTGTCTCGTCATACAAAAAGTACCACGCTGTATTTTGGGGCTCACTAATTTCTTTAAAACACTTGTGAATTAAGGTGATCTGTGTCTCGTCATACAAAAAGTACCACGCTGTATTTTGGGGCTCACTAATTTCTTTAAAACACTTGGGAATTAAGGTGATCTTCTGTGTCTCGTCACACAGCCAGCAATTTTTTTTGGGGCTCATTCATTTTTTTAAAACACCTGTGAATTAAGGTGATCTGTGTCTCGTCATACATACAGTACCACGCTGTATTTTGGGGCTCACTAATTTCTTTAAAACATTTGTGAATTAAGGTGATCTGTGTCTCGTCATACATACAGTACCACGCTGTATTTTGAGGCTCACTAATTTATTTAAAACATTTGGGAATTAAGGTGATCTGTCTCTTGTCACTGGCTGCCAGCTATCAGTGTGTCTCACTGAGTTATACCAGAGTTATTTAAATCTTTATACCAGAGTTGAATCAGAGTTCTGTATATATTAATCTATATATCACTCACCATGTCTAAAAGAACAAAAAGGACAGGCAGACGCTCCCACCACAGATAAGAGGGCAAGCAGCCCCTGTGTCGGGAGGCTGTGTCTCTGGTCGTGGTGGACGTGGTGCATCCTCTGCAGGGGCACGCTTGTCCTTTCTAACTGGTGCTGGCCGTCTTAAGCAGCAGCAACATACAGAGGACTTGGTGGATTGGCTAACCAGGCCATCCTCATCCTCCGAGTCCTCTGCCAGCCAGGCTTCTAGTGCTTTACAGTCCACCTCAGCTGCCAAAGCATCTAATGCAGTCTCCATGTCCACAGCTACTCCTGCCGTAGCCTCGCTATCACACACGGAGGAGTCAGCTGAATTGTTTGACTACAATGAGAGTGACATGCTGCTTGAGGATGCGCAGCAAGTACAGTGCTCTGATTCAATCTCTGAGGTTGAGCAAGGGAGTATAATCAACCTAGAGGAAGGGGGTGCCAGTGATGACACACAAATAACTGGCACTCATGTTGCCCCAGCAGCTGCAGCATACTGCCAAGTTGGCTCCAGTGACGAGGAGATAGGGGGTGAAGATGACATTGATGATGATGAGGTTACTGACTCCACCTGGGTGCCAGATCGAACTGAGGAATCAAGTGAGGAGGAGGGGGAGGAGGAGGAGGCACAGAAAAACACGAGGCACAACATCCTCTGTGACAAACCGTAGCACTAGCCAGTCCAAGGCATCACATGTCAGAGCTGCTCCGGTGCAGAGCGCTGTTGTCTCAAAGAACACATGCAGGAAATCTGCTGTCTGGGAGTTCTTTAAGAACTGTGCAGCAGACCCCACCGTTGCTATTTGTAATCTATGTCAGAGGAGGCTGAAGCGTGGGATAAACACCGGACACTTGGGTACCACGTGCTTGAGCCGACATATGAACGAGTGCCACACATCCCATTGGGGCAAAACTTTGCATAGGTCCTTCTCCTCCTCATCTGTCTCTACCCACACTGTATGTCCTGCCATGCAATTGCCTACAACCTCCACCGACAGGGATGATGCTACAGTAAAGGATGTACCAGCAGGTCCTTCCTCACAATGTGACATCATCCCAGTAGCTGAAGATTTACGCAGTCAGATTATTTTGCCGCAGCTGCTGCAGCGAAAGAAAAAATATAGTCCTAACCATCCCCAAGCACAGCGTCTAAATGCCAGTTTAGCAAAATTACTCGCATTGCAGCTGCTGCCTTTCCAGCTGGTGGACTCTGCTCCCTTCCGTGAATTTGCTGAATGCGCTGTACCACAGTGGCAGGTTCCAAAACGCCATTACTTTTAACGCAAGCCATTCCAGCACTATACCAGCACGTGGAAGACAATGTTATCCAGTCATTGGGAAAGGCAGTCAGCAGCAAGGTGCATGTCACTTTAGACACGTGGTCCAGCAAGCATGGACAGGGTCATTACATTTCCTTCAAGGCACACTGGGTAACTCTGTTGCAGCTGGGAGGGATCCAAGACGGGGCTCTGTGCTGGAGCTTGTTCATCCACCACGCCTCCAGAAAGTTGCTTGTATGAGGTCTGTCTGCTCCACCACCTCTTCCTCCTCCTCCTCCTCCTCCTCCTTCTCTGTCTCTGGCGAAGTGGCAGTTAAACCGACGCCTGACAGGGGCTACGCAATGGCTCAAGCAAAAAGATGCCATACTGTGCTTGAGCTGGTTTGTTTAGGGGACAGGAGCCACACCGGGTCAGAAATTTTGTCAGCTCTGCAGGGGCAGGTGCAGAGATGGTTAACACCACACCAGCTTGAGCTGGGAATGATCGTCTGCGATAATGGCAGCAACCTTCTCTCCACCCTACGCAAGGGTAAATTGACGCATGTACCATGCCTAGCACACGTCCTAAATCTGGTGGTACAGCGTTTCCTAACCAAGTACCCAGAGCTTCCAGAGCTTCTCAATCAGGCCAGAAAAGTCTGCAGCCACTTCAGACGGTCATTCCCAGCATGCGTTCGCCTGGCAGAAATTCAAAGAATTCCACCTTCCCACAAACTGTCTGATCTGTGACATGCCCACGAGGTGGAACTCGACATTAGCAATGCTTCAGCGTCTGCACAAGCAGCAGAGGGCCATCAACGAGTACCTGTGTGAGTATGGCACAAGGACAGGTTCAAGTCAACTTGTTTTTCCCCCCCGCAGTGGCTGATGATCAAGGATGCATGCACTGTACTGTCACCATTTGAGGAGGCAACAAGGATGGTGAGCAGGGACAGTGCATGCATCAGTGACACAATTCCTTTAGTGTTCCTGCTGGAGCACACTCTGCGGGGAATTATAGATGTGGCACTAGAGGCAGAGCAGCGGGAGGAAGAGGAGGCCTTCCCTAGCTCTCAAGGCACCAGTCTTTCCGCAGACAGCATTCCAGCGGGTCCTACTCAGATCAGACAGGAGGAGGATGAGGAGGAGGAGGACTATTTAAGTAGTGGGGGCATTGAAGTTGGGGATTCCTCAAGGCAGGGTTTTGTGTGCCCAGAAACAGAAGGGCTTGTGCGTGGCTGGGAGGAGGAAGTGCACGATACGGCCATCCTCATTGACCAGGAAGACTCGGCAGCTAATGCCACCTCCAACCTATGCTGCATGGGCTCCCTAATGATGCAAAGCCTGCTAAAGGACCCCAGGATTGGTGCTATCAAGGAGAGGGATCATTACTGGTTGGCAACCCTTCTTGATCCACGATACAAGGGGAAAGTTGCAGAGCTCATCCTGCCCGCACAGAGGGAGCACAGGATGAAAAAACTTGAGGACGCTCTAAAGCGACACTTGTGTAACACCTTTCCAGGCACTGGTAGATTACCAAGTGCTGACACACGTGCTTCTGAGGCTGAGGATGATCAGAGGAATAGCGGTGAAGGCCAGGGCCGCTTGACTGATGCATTTTTTAATTTTTTTAGTCCTCGACGCCCAGGGACGTCAAATGTAGGCACCCATTGCCAGGGTCTTCACCATATGGTGCAGGACTACCTAGGGGCAAGGGCAGACCTGGATACCTTTCCAGCAGATGATCCACTGGCTTACTGGGTGTTTAGATTGGATCACTGGCCAGAACTTAGCCAATATGCTATGCAGCTACTAGGATGACCTTCATCTAGCGTGCTTTCCGAAAGGACGTTCAGTGCCGCTGGAGGTTTTGTCACAGACAAAAGAGTGCGTCTGTCCACCGACTCTGTAGACCGGCTGACATTTATAAAAATGAATCAGTCCTGGATCAGCAGCTATCAATCCCCTGATGCTAAAGTAATGGAATAGATAGGGGATGTCCTCTTCTGCATTCACAAAACCTCCAGCACTGAACTCTTCCACAATACCACAAAAGGGTTACGGTGTGAAGGCACTTGCTGCCATGAAAGGCACAATATCTGACTACACTGACGCCCATTAAAGAAAAAAAAAACTTTTTGATATAGGACCACATGGTCCACCCCTGCACTCTTCCACAATACCACAGAGGGGTTACTGTATGATGATACTTGATGGCCAGGCATTAAAGGCACAATATCTGGGTGCACTGACGCCCATTACCAGATCAAAAACTTTTCAATATAGGACCACATGGTCCACCCCTGCACTCTTCCACAATACCACAGAGGGGTTACTGTTTGATGATACTTGCTGCCCTGGCAGTCTTGCACCAAAGGCAGAATATCTGGGTGCACTGACGCCTTAACCAGATGCATATCTTTTTAATATAGGACCACAAGGTTCACCCCTGCACGCTTCCACAATACCACAGAGGGGTTACTGTATGATGATACTTGATGGCCTGGCATTAAAGGCACAATATCTGGGTGCACTGACACCCATTAAAAGATAAAAAACTTTTCAATAAAAGGACCACATGGTCCACCGCTGCACTCTACCACAATACCACAGAGGGGTTACTGTATGATGATACTTGCTGGCCTGGAACCAAAGGCACAATATCTGGGTGCACTGACGCCCATTACCAGATCAAAAACTTTTCAATATAGGACCACATGGTCCACCCCTGCACTCTTCCACAATACTACAGAGGGGTTACTGTATGATGATACTTGCTGCCCTGGCAGTCTTGCACCAAAAGCAGAATATCTGGGTGCACTGACGCCTTAACCAGATGCATATCTTTTTAATATATGACCGCAAGGTTCACCCCTGCATTCTTCCACAATAACACAGAGGTGTTACTGTATGATGATACTTGCTGGCCTGGCATTAAAGGCACAATATCTGAGTGCACTGACGCCCATTACCAGATCAAAAACGTTTCAATAAAGGACCACATGGTCCACCCCTGCACTCTTCCACAATACTACAGAGGGGTTACTGTATGATGATACTTGCTGCCCTGGCAGTCTTGCACCAAAAGCAGAATATCTGGGTGCACTGACGCCTTAACCAGATGCATATCTTTTTAATATAGGACCGCAAGGTTCACCCCTGCATTCTTCCACAATACCACAGAGGGGTTACTGTATGATGATACTTGCTGCCCTGGCAGTCTTGCACCAAAAGCAGAATATCTGGGTGCACTGACGCCTTAACCAGATGCATATCTTTTTAATATAGGACCGCAAGGTTCACCCCTGCATTCTTCCACAATACCACAGAGGGGTTACTGTATGATGATACTTGATGGCCTGGCATTACAGGCACAATATCTGGGTGCACTGATGCCCATTACCAGATAAAAAAAAACACTTTTCAATATAGGATTGCATGGTCCACCCCTGCACTCTTCCACAATACCACAGAGGGGTTACTGTCTGATAGTACTTGCATGCCTGGCACTAAAGGCACAATATTTGGGTGCACTGCCATTGACGCCTGTACCAGATTCATATCCTCAGAGGGGTTACGGTGTGACGGCACTGTTGCCGACGCTAAAAGCCCAATTTTAAAGCACCTATTGTTACTTTCATCCAAAGCCTGCATAAGTTTCACAATAATTTAGCCCAAAAAAACACTAAACCTTTTCTGCGCGTCCTAAAATGTCTTTTCATACAGGCTGCCGCCCCAAGCAGTTGTTTATGGATAGATTAAAGGAAAAGCATTTACCGTCATATGAAACGTCATTTTTTGGTTTTTAAGTGTTTCTATACATCCTAGAAATCCGCCACTTCACGGGCAGGTTATGGGGACCTCCTAGGCACAATATTTGAAGGAATTTTTCGTTTTTATTTTTAACCCTTATTTCATGGAAAACTCACTGTCCCTTTAAAAATGTTTTTTTTAAAACTTTTTGTCCTTGTCTCCTGTCCCCCAGGGCACTACCCGGACCCCCATACACCTTTTATGGCAAATATGTAGCATATATGCCCTCTTGGAGGGCACTCTAAAAAAACAAATTTTCAGCCCCATTGACTTGCATGGGGGTTCGGGTTCGGGTTCGGTCCCGAACAAATGGGAAGTTCGTGTTCGGGCTCGAACCGAACTCGGGGAGTGTTCGGCTCATCCCTAATTATGACCGCCACCGACCATGGAACAGACCTCCGAACGCTACCGCCAGCTGGCGAACAGACCTTTGAATGCCGCCGAATAGCGCCGAACTGCAGAAAGAAAAAAATGGAACTCTGCTATTCTTTGAAAAGGTGTTTAAAACAATAAAAATGTAGTAAAAATGTGTCAAAATACTGAAAAAGGTCCTATAAAAAATAAAAATATATGTTACAGAATAAAATAACGCCTTTAACCCTTTCGCTGCTGAGGCTTTTCCCGCCTCTGTGCTGAGGTCATTTTTACCGGTTTTGCTCATCATGTTTAAACGTGTTTTGAAGCTTATTTTAGTATATTACCCAGACATATTATATATCGTTCTTTCCGTCAGACTCGGTAGATTCATAATATGTCATTATTATATGTATACGTTATGTCATGTCTGTATATTATAACAAAAAATGCAATAAAATATGTATTTTCAATAATTTACAACGTGTAAAGTGTTTTTTTTCACATTTTAACATGCGAGCAATTGCGGTTATATTTTGTATGGGGTGCGCTTGTTAAAAAAATTAGAGATGGGGACTCGTTACGTTTTTTTTGGGGGAAAATTACGCGATTTTTAACAAACGCACCGCATACAAAAATTGTTAGTGCAGCATCATTGTTCACATTATAATTGAAATGGGAACAATATTGCTACACTAACAAACCAAAAAAAAAGAAAAAAAATGTTTATTTTTTGTTTATAATTGTTTTTTTAAATATTTTTATTTTTAATTTTATTTTTTTTAAAAAACTTTTTTCACATTCGTGTTTGGTATCGTTGGAACGGCCATGCTCTGGCCGATCCAACCATACCAAACATTAACCCCTAGCTGCCACGGATCGGGAGATAGGGGGTTCATTGGAACCCCCTATCTCCACCGTTGGTGGCAGTTAGGGGTTAACTCTAGGACTCCAGGGGGAGTTCCCGGAGGCTTGGCCGACATCCAAGATGTCGGCCAGCTCCGGGAAAGGATCGCGAACCGGCGCTTTTCAGCGCCGATTCGCGATCCAGCTCCCCAGGGGTTAATGCCAGGCACCATTTGGAAGGGCAGGCTGTGCCCTTCCAAATGGTGCCTGGGTTAACTCCCGCAACGCCGCCGATCGGGAGGGAGAGAGGTCCGAAGGACCTCCCCCCTCTCTTTCAGGCGCCTCCTCCGCACATGCGGGGGGGGCGCCTGAATTAGGTGTCATCGCGCTGCCGCGATGACACCTAATTCCAGCAGCTGCGGTTCCGGATGCGCGGCTGACATCGAGGATGTCAGCCCGTACCGGGGGGGCCAGCGATCGGCCGGAACCCGGCCGAACGCTGACCCCAATGGGAGGACGCGCTCAGCGCGTCCTCTGCACAGCAGCGGTAATTCGGAGGACGCACTGAGCGCGTCCTCCGCATTGAAGTGGTTAAAAAAAAAATGGGACTCAAAAATTTCACCTAAAAAATTTCAAAAAAACAAGTGAATAAATAAAAAGATGGTTTTGCTGAAAATTAAAAGAATAAATGGTTTAATAAAAATGGGATCAAACCGATAATATTTTTTTACATTGAATCCTGTGAGATTTATCTGTTTAAACCTGTCGACCTGAAACACCAAAAATCAAGGCAATTTGATGACATTTCGGCACAGTTCAGCGCTCTCTGAATAGAGTAACCATTACTTCTCTGTGGAACAATCTCTCTGCCACCAGTATTTGGCGAATTGACAGCTTTCTAAATAGACGAAATGCCACGAAATTTGCTGGCAAGTTCGGCGCTCTTTGAATAACCCTTTGAATAGGCCTGTTATTATTTGCCACATACAGGGCTCTATCACCATCTTAACGCTAGAGCTCAAATAAATGAGCGTTAGGTTAATTGAGGTGATAGCGCTCCGCCTGTAGTCCTATCTATGGAGGGGATGCTCGGGACGGCACCTAGCGGCTGCTGCCGGTCAGGCTGCTGGACTCAGCGCCTGCCTTGTAATCTACAGGTAAAACGGGGGGCGCTAAAGTGAGATTAGTGAAAGTGATAGGGCCCACAGAGTTTCCATTGCAATGTATATATTATACAAAGTTTAATACACATTTTATGTGTTTAAGGACCTTAACCTGAGATTTCCATTTCACTGCTTAGTGAATATATCCCTAGCTGGAAATAAGGTTTTCAGATTGCTTTGCACATTTCTTCATTTCCCGCCTCAGGTTTCAGTATCTCATTCTGTTATTTATAAACACGCGTCTCTCCCGGTTGTGTGTGTTTTTGTTTATACTTTACAGTGTGTTGTCATTCGATTTTAGCTTCTGCTGGTGCT